>CM062820.1:341598148-341823148 GCA_031772625.1 Pinus tabuliformis
ATTTTGGCAGAAACATAACGAAATTTATCACGGTCAAGGAAAATATTTGATCAAGATTCTATAGAAATTTGGGACGATGGATACTAAACCCATGTTAACACCTATTATCACCAATTTAAAAAAGCTAAGAATTTCAGTTTCAAGTTTTGTAAATCCATCATCTTACCGACAATGGATTGGTCCTCTGATGTATCTCATGAACACTCACCTTGATACATGTTTTGTAGTAAACACTCTTAGCCAATTTCAGATGGAGCCTAGACATGATCATTGGATAACAACTAAAAACATATTCATATATATCGGTGGGACCATACATCATTGTCTGAGATATGTTGTTGGAAACAAGAATTGATTAGTAGGATACATTGATTTTGATTGGGCAGATAGCACCGACGATCAGAAAAGTACTACTGGTGGTTATTTTTGTTTGGGATCCATTATGGTTTCATGAATGTGCAGAAAAAAAGACTCATTTGCATTAAGTATTGTTAAATATGAATATATGGAAACGGTGAATTCTGTCATGAATAAATTTGTTTCTGTAAATTACTTGCTGATTTGTTTGAAGGACCCTTGGATTCGACCATACTATGTTGTGATAATCAAAGATGCATAATGTTGTCAGAGAACCCAAGTTTTCATGTAAGGTAGAAGAAAATTAATGTCAAGTATCACTACATTCTAATCATGGTGGAGGATGGAGCTATGAAGCTACAATATATCTCCAATCATGAATAGGTAGCAGATGTATTAACAAAGTCGTTTCCTAATAGAAAAGATGAGTATTTTCGTGACAAGATTAGACTTGTGGATATCTCCTCCCTGGATGAGAGGGAGTGAGGATGGACATTGTGTTCTCCATGTATCATGTACTTTGGCTAGGAATAAGTGTCGTAATCCTAATACATGAAAATAGGTACGTAGAATGGTGGATTGAATAAGCATCACAGACATACATTCTTGAGACATGTATTGTGGTTAATTAGGATTAATATCATAATTTGAATACTTAGACTTGGTAAATAATGGTATGGAGGACAAAACTTTCCTTGAGATTAGGAAATGGTCCTATAAGGTCATACCTTCGAAACACCTAGGTGGGGTATGTGCCTTGAGAGGCAGCAATGTCCAAATTAATTCCTTCTAGCGTTATGCTTTGGACTAGTGGAGAGATAGACTGTTCTTGTCAAGGCCTTGGTAGTTTGATAATTCTGGCATGATGATGTAATCATCATTGATTCTTATCAATATGGATCCTTTCTTATATGAATATTTCAACTTGAGAATATCATGTTGAGTAATTATGAATACCTCCCTAGTTAAGAGGGAGTGTTGAAATTGTAACTATTGTCAGTCTTCATAATTTAATTTAATTTTAGCATTAAAATATTTATTATATTCATTATTATTATATTGTATTTTTGGTCAAAGCATTTTCTTCATGCCCAAAGAATAAAGAATAATCAAAAGATTTATTATGAGTCAAAAGAAATTGTATTTGAGTCATGTCCCATTTAGACATTTGAAAGAAAATACATATTTTTATTTATTTATTTTTGAGTCAAAAAATCAACACAAATATCAAATCAGCCCTCCTTGGACACGTCAACCCAGTGGCACCTATTTGACCCTCCTAGACAACTATATGTAAGAGGCTAGTCTAACCTCTTTGGATTCATTCATTTACTCGCCACATCTTATATCTATTTATACAACTAGACAAGAAGTATAAGGCTGAAGTCAAATGAGAGAAAAGGGAGTCAAAGGAGATAGAAAGATTGAAGGTTTTCTTCCTTAATCCATCTCACACATGCAAATTTTCTGAGGCAATTTCTGGGGTATTGTAAGGCTGAAATTTGGCATCTATTGCAGGTTTGAAATATGAAGTTTGACTAGATTTGGAGAAGGTTTACCAAGGTTGAATTTGACTATTGGAGGGGACTTGGAGGAGGGTTTGACTTGGAATATTTGTGGATGGTTTAGTCTTAGCCTTGCATCTTGTATATCTCATTTGGATTTGATTCTATAAGATAAGGATTGTTGGGGTTTTCCCCTAGAGTTTTGCCTTGTCTTGGAGCCTAATTTTTTTTTGTCTCTTGTCTCTTTGTGTTTTTCATGTTTTATATATTTGTATAATTTCTTGATGAAGAAGACATAAAAAATAATAAGAAGGACACTGACATTCACAAGTAATTATCAAGGTGAGGAATCAAGCATCAATCCTTATTACACTTAGTTTCTCGACACAATAAAAGATTAGAACAACAACATATAATAAGAACACAAGGTAGCATGGCGATGCTCAAAGTGAATAGTCAAAAAACAAAGAAAATATGAATACAATCATAATAATGAACACATAAAACATTCAATAACCACAAAAACTCAATCCCATGAGTCCTCGCATCCAATGTGTCCTTCATCACCATATATACACAAAATAAAACATAGTCTTTTCCAAGATTTTATGGCAACCTTAAAATTTTAACATCCCTTGAAACAGTTCATGGAGGGACCTTTGAATATGTTAGAGGGCTTGAGGGGGTTATCCCTCCTCTCCTTCTGTATCACACATTATTGTTTCATGTGCTTGGAGTTCATATGAACCACTCTTCTTCCTCTTTTGATGTCGATTATGATAGTCTCTTTTAAGGTGCACCTCTCCACAATGCCAACATGAAATTGGATTTATTTCCTTTTGACCCTTACGAGGCCTCTTTCAAGCCATGGAAACATTATATTTTTCCACCTATTGAGAGGTTGATTCATGATGTAATAGCTCTTGTATGCACAACAAGTTATATATCAACATTATGCTCAACCTTGCTTCTTTTGCTTCCTAAGGAGTCTTCTATTTTATGCCTTATGACTCTTTAATTTAGCCTTCAAGCTCCTGAATATTTCTTATCTTTCAAGGGATTTTCCCCTTCTTATTCATGACGGGTACCACTTTTCATTTTTTTTCTTCTTGTTGCAACTAAGTCTTCTTATGTACTATCACACACACACTTAATTGTTAACTATATTAGCATAAACAAATCAACTATTACCTTTCCATGTGAATACCAAGCATGTTGAACTGTTGTTGTTCACAAATAAAGAATTCATGTCAACCACATTTTTGAAAAAATAGGAATACATATCAACAAGTTGTATAGCCATGTTATAACAATATTGGAAATTAACCTTTTTACCAAGAATAACATCATCAAATTGAAATCAACCTCTTACCAAGACTAGCAGCCATGACATCTGCAAGATTAAAGGTTTGTTAGAGAAACATCTAAGACATAAAAATATGTAATCTTCACAATATTGTTATCATGATCATTGATGTGCACACACATTCAATATATGGTCGACACATACTCATAAATCAATTCTAAAATCAACACCTAATTATACATGACAAGCAATCATTAGAAATAGAGCACTCTATAACAAATTTCCAAAATTTCTTATTTCGCAAAGGTCCAACATAGAACCCTTTATTTTTCAACTATCTAGAGCCCATCTAGTCCAAGTGTTGGCCCTGGATGATATAAAATTACATTACAATAGACTCTTAATATACTATTATACTACTTTAGAGCCCTAAATTTGTCTCTAGAGGTCTAGTGTTGAACCTTATGCTCTAGTACCACTCTATAACACTACCTCCCACCCCCTAGTTCCCTTTAAGATGAAATGAAGGTGTTAATTTATCCTAACCCAAACTCCATGGTCTCATTATGGAAATGGGGTTATAAAATTCCTCCTTCTCCAAAGGTTGTAGAATTAAGTTTGGAATACACCACCATACTTAGCTTGTCGAGCACTTTTTGACATAACCCAAATATTTCATCAAACATGACCAGTCAACATGATAGGACCAGTCGAAACAATTCAACCAGTTCACTTAACATGACTAGTTGAATTAACAAAACCACTTGACTTAACATGATTAGTTGACATAACAAGATTAGTAGACTTAATAGAACCAACCGAATTAATATGACTAGTCAACTTAATGGAAACAACCGACATAATAAAACTACTTGAATTAACACAAAAAATCAAATTAATAAGACTAGTTGAGACCCTAGTCTAGGTCGATGGGGACGTTATGATGATAACTAGTCAAAAGCTTTGTCTAGGCTAACAATCAATAATATTAACACATTTAATTGATCAATGCTCTCATGACTTTGGTTTAGGTCAACAACGATGAATATATCTCATGCTCTTTAGGGACCCTTGCCCTACACCAACAACTTTATACACATGAGTGACGAACAAGCCAAAAGATTGTCAATCAACAACCTCATGGCCCATGACGGGCCCCATGTTGCCTTGTGTGAACTCATTGTAGGAATCTAAAACCTTTCTAATTATGCGCAAGGCACAACTTATCGAATCAACATGAGCCTCAACCAACCATAAAATTAAAGTTCCCCTTGGTCAACTCAAAGTGAAGCTATGTTGGCTTTCCCCACCATGAACCTATTCCTTAGACTCTTTCCACTAAATGTCTTTCAATGTAACAATCAACCCTCTTGATCAAATTCCTACTAGATCCCTATTGATGAGATCCAACTAATATACCATATGAAACATTATACTCAATCCCTACTTGAAGAAAGCAATCATGGTCTCAATCATGATGAGAGCCATAATATCCATAACATACCAACCAATGGAATTCACACATTGTAAAAACTTATTCAAGCACATCCCAAAGTCACATAGGGCCATACAAATAGCTCTATACTTCATGAACGTATTAGCTAACACAAAGACCTCCAAACCCCTCTTAACCATGAGAGTTATACACATATACATAAATCACCTCATCAAAAGCACACAAGAACACACCATCTAATAAATAGTGTTGTTGCACCCCACACAATTTCACACACACAACATATAGACTTGTAACCATTAAATAAAATAATATGAAACCAATGTCACCACAGTAACCTTCCCATACCCTCAGGATACAAGATAGTAAAAACATGAGGTATTCTGGACATCCAAGAAATCCTATAATACCTTACATCTAGTAAGTTAGTTTCCCCTCACATTCTTATTAACATTATATAACCGATGATTATGAGGTATTGAAGGAAGTCATAGTTGTTGTAGACCACCAAGCATACACACATAAGCTCTCCTACAAGAATTCATCAAGGTAAGTACACCTTATCAATTGGTCCATATTTGCCATAAACACATTAATAATTAGTCATTCATGGCCATATGATAAATCAGGTGCTCCGCTTGAATTTACAAGAGATATTCATTGAGCATTAATGTTACAACCATGTACAAGGAAATAATCACTTATCTAATTTATATAGAGATTATGGAAACTAGAGGAGGGACTTTGACTCTCCTCCCAACCATAGGTTTATTTGCATGGAAATATTTCTTGTAGATAACCACCCCAAGCTAGATTCAAAGCTTAAGTAATGAAGAGCTCAAGGGAATGTGCTACATCCAGTCAATAAACCACCTAGGTGTCCAAGGACACCACAATGATTCCACCTACAACCCCAGTAGGTATTTTCCAACCATTGCAGCTCCTTCTCCTCAACAACAACCATTAGAGAAATTTTGAGGTCTAAAATGGGCCTCTTAAGGAATATTATAAAATAACAGTGGAAATAATAAAATAACATTAGATTACATCATTAAATTTTAAAGGGGAAAAAACCTATTTTTCAACTCATATTTTCAACTTATCTCCCGACAGTTTTACTCAAATTCCAAGTAGGAGCACTCATTGGATGCATAATTTAATTCCTTATCCAAGGAGTACCCATGTTTCATAGTTTCGATGGGCCTTGCTACACAAAAAATGAGAAAGACATGAAAAAGCATGATTACAATCACATTTTTTCACATATTTATCTTTTCCCATGTAGCAGGTCCATCAAAACTCTGCAATATGTGTACTCCTTGGATGAAGAAGTAAATTTTGAATCCAACGAGTGCTCCTGCTTGAAATTTGAGTAAAACTGTAGGGGGATAAGTTGAAAATATGAGTTGAAAAAGTAGTTTTATTATTATTAATCTTTTTACTTTGTTACTCCAAAAATGGTGAATCAACCCCCATGGTTGAAATCATCATTTTGAATCCTACTGGTTTTTATGAAGTTGATTTTGGTTGTACATTTTTGTTTTGAGGCCCGTTTTAGACCTCAAAATTTCTCTAATGCCACTATTCCTCTCTATTTCTCAGTCATGCATACCAACATGCCTTCAACCAATGCATCTTCTTATGCATTATTTTTTCTAATCATTCTATTGCTCTCCTCAATGCAAAAGCATTTCTCTTCTACCCTCTCTTTTTTTTCGTCTGTGTGTGTGATCCACTCACAAAAATACCTCCTCACCTTACTCTCCTCTACTCATGGAAAGAACTATTGATCCTCCCCCAATTGTCTATTTCTGCTCCTTTTATTGTCTCCTACACTTCTCCTTTGCATGTTGACCATGCCAGCAAATCTCACAAGAATAATACAACGTCGTCCTAGGGCATAGATTCCCATACCACATTCTTAAATGCTTGTACAAACTTGCGTTCAATTCCTATAGGAAGATATGTGACTTCTTGAATGCACCTTTGAGTTTAGTCATTTCCCTAAGCTATTCCCCTAACAACTTCTCAAATCAACCTATGAATCTGTGTTATGAAACCAGCTCAAGAAAAGATAGAAAAGATAGATCAACGCCTTAGAATTCAGCCTCTTCGAGGGGGCAACCTCCTTTACATTACATAAATGAACAATTCTTGGATGATACAAATAACAAAACCTCCTTTCTATATATAGGAGTCTAAGGAGTCACAATATAATCCAGCCGACCTAACAATAATAATATAAATCCACAAAAATAACAATAGAGGGATTCTATGGGGCAGAGAAATAACAATATGGGGGTAATAGGGGCACAACAATATAAATAAGGGGTATAACTACAATAGTAATGGGGAAATCACTAGATATTATAGGGACCCAACATGCCCCTCTCCTTCAAAAAAGTGTTGTCCTCAACGCTTGAGTAGTTCTGGATACTTCTGCATAAAATTCTCATCCTCCCATGTGGAATCTTCAACGGATAAGTTCTTCCACTTGATAAGATACTCTAAAATTGATCGATTTCGTAGCTGTCGAGTTCTTGTTTCTATGACTGCTTCCGATTCCAATATAATTTTTCCTTCCTCGTCAAGTTCTGGCAATATTGTTTGAATTGGGAGCTTGTCACCTATAACCTTCTTTAAACATGAAACATGGAAAACTGGGTGCAATCGAGAAGCTGCAGGAAGCTCCAATTTGTATGCCATAGTACCAATCTTTTGCAACACCTTGTACAGACCATAATACTTTGGTGATAATTTATTATCCTTCTTAGCTTGCTTTAGGGACATTTGCTTATATGGTTGTAGCCGTAGGAATACCCAATCACCTACATCAAAACTTCTTTCACTGCGATGTTGATTTGCCTGTTGTTTCATTCTATTTTGTGCCAACACGAGGTTATCCTTTAAGAGTTGGAGGACTTGTTGTTGATGTTCGATGTGATGTTCCACTACCTGAACCTTAGAATTTTCTCTTAAATATGATGTGATGGATGGTGGTTGATACCCATAAAGTGCCATAAATGGGGTCATTTTTGTTGATGTATGGAAGGAAGTGTTATACCACCATTCAGCCAGAGGCAACCATTTGACCCATTGTGTCTGTTTATCAGATACAAAGCAACGAAGATATCCTTCCAAACATTTGATTACTATCTCAGTTTTCCCATCAGATTGAGGATGATAAGATGAGCTATGAGCTAATTGAGTACCAAGACAAGAAAATAATTCTGTCCAAAAATTTCCAGTGAAAATGGGATCTCTGTCACTTACAATAATCTTTGGGTTTCCATGTAGCTTTTGAACTGTTTCCATAAATGCAGTAGAAACTGTACTGGCTTTAAATGGATGTGATAATGCACAAAAGTGTGCATACTTGGTAAGTCTGTCAACTACCACCATGATGACACTCTTTCCCTCAGACTTGGGTAAACCTATGATAAAATCCATTGAAACCTCCTCCCAACGTTGGCTTGGAATGGATAAAGGTTGTAATAGACCCGGTGTCTTAATTGTTTCAACTTTATTTTGTTGGCAAACCAAACATTCCGCCAAAAACTTTTGAATATCTGATTTAAGGCCATCCCAAAAAAATTCCTTCTTAACCCTGTGGTAAGTTTTTTAAAATCTTGAGTGCCCTCCTAAGGGAGAAGTGTGCAATTCCATAAGAATCTTTTGTTTTAGCTGGGAATTCTTACAGAGGTATAAGCGATCTTTGTACCATAACGAATCATTTTGCCAGCTAAATGTATCAGAAGTACTGGAATCTTGTTGTAGCTTTCGAATAAGTGCCCACACTTCTTCGTCATTCTTCCATTCCTCCCTTGCTTCGTTTATCCAATCTGGTTGGATAATAGAAATGGCACACAACAATGCTTCCACATACTCATCCTTTCTTGAGAGTGCATCTGCCACCACATTTTGCTTCCCTTTTTTGTAGATGATTTCAAAGTCATAACCCAACATCTTTGTGACCCACTTTTGTTGCTCTTCAGAGGATAATCTTTGTTCTAAAAAGTATTTAAGGCTATCATGATCCGTTTTTACCTTGAAGTGTCTTCCCATTAGGTAGGGTCGCCATTTCTTAAGTGCATGGAGTATTGCCAACATTTCCTTCTCATAAATAGCTTTGCTTAAAAACTTTCCCTTGATTGGACGACTTTCAAAAGCAAGGGGTCTTTCATCTTGCATTAGAACAACACCAATTCCATTTCCTGAAGCATCACATTCCACAATAAAGGTTTTTGTGAAGTCCGGTGTAGCTAAGACTGGTGCTTGGCACATTGCCTCTTTAAGATGTTCAAAGGCCTTTGTTGCTTCCAGAGTCCATGAAAATGAATCTTTCTTCAATAATGTTGTTAGAGGTGCTGCTATTCTCCCATAATTCTTAACAAACTTGCGATAATACCCTGTCAAACCAAGAAATCCTCGCAGATGCTTTGTGGATGTGGGGATTTTCCATTCCTTAATGGCTTTAATTTTTCTAGGGTCTACCTTAACTCCTTCATGAGATACAATATGACCCAAATATTCCACCTCCTGGACTCCAAAGAAACATTTGGATCTTTTTGCATATAATTGTTTCTCCTCCAATAGTTGTAGCACCCTGTCAACATGTTCAACATGATCCTTCCAAGACTTGCTGTAGATTAGTATATCATCAAAAAATACTAACACAAATTTTCTAAGGAATGGTTTAAAAATTGAATTCATCAAACCTTGAAATGTTGAAGGTGCATTGGTAAGGCCAAAAGGCATGACCAAAAATTCATAATGAACCTCATGAGTTCTAAATGCCGTTTTCGAAATGTCTTCAATCTTCATTCTGATTTGATGATATCCCGAACGAAGATCCAACTTGGTGAAGTAAATTGATCCATGCAATTCATCCAATAATTCATCAATAACAGGAATGGGGAACTTATCTTTAATAGTGAGCTTGTTGAGCTCCCTATAATTTGGACACATGCGCCATGATCCATCCTTCTTGTGCACCAATACTACTGGAGCTGAGAAAGAACTTTGACTCGGTTGAATTATACCAGTCTCTAGCATTTCTGCAACCATACGTTCAATTTCACTTTTTTGGACATAGGGATATCTGTACGGCCTGATGTTTGGAGGAACACTTCCTGGAATCAGATGAATAGCATGATCATGATCACGCATAGGTGGGAGACCCTTGGGAGTCTCAAATACCTTGGAGTGATTGTGCAGGACTTTTTGGAGATCTGGACAAATAGATGATTCCAATGTGGAAACATCTAGCGAGCATAATTGTGCAATTACACCTCTTTGCTCCATTTTTAGAAGCTTTTTCATACCATGAGAGCTGGTTATCTTTCCTGGTTTCCCTGCAATACCCCTTAATTCAACTTCCTTTCCTTCCGTAGAAAATTTGATGAAAAGTTCTTGAAAATTAAAAGCTATTGTACCCAAGGATTGTAGCCATTGGACTCCTAGTACAACATCAGCACCTCCCATTGGAATGGAAAGCATTGGGCTAGTCAATACATATTCTCCCATGGATAGCTTGATATTATGGCACTTTCCAGAGCAATTTATTGTTCCTCCATTTGCAATCATCACTTGACACTCTGGTGCTGGATATAGGAAGCAATTCAATTCTTTTGCTACCCTACAATGAATAAAATTGTGGGTGCTTCCTGAATCAATCAACACTATTACCTTTTTCTTCTTGATTTGTCCTTCTATCTTGATGGTTTGAGGAGTGGTAATTCCTGCCAATGCATTACAAGATATGGTCGGATTTATTTGTTCTTCATCTAGGCTTTGTTCCTGGAGTATACCTTCTTCTTTTGACCTTTCTTGCTCCTTTTCTTCTTCCTCTTCACAATCTATGTAGAATAATTTCTTCTCAGCACACTTATGACCTTTAGTGTATTTTCTATCACATCTGTAACAAAGCCCTTTTGCTCTTTTTTCTTCCAATTGTTGTGGTGTCAACCTTATAGGTTGTGGAAGACTAGGGGAAACAACACTTCCGTCTTTATAGTTGTGAGTGGTATGCTTCCTGGTTGCCATAATTTTGCTTTCCATTTTTCTTGCTAACCTGAATGCCTTCTCTAATGAATCAGGTTCCCAAAGGCGAACATCATGTTGGATATTATCCTTTGAAGACCCTATGAACACATCAATCCTATGCTCCTCTGGAATATCTTTTACCCTTATGTTCAATTTTTGGAACTCCTCAATGTGCTCCATTACTGAACCCTTTTGTTTGAGACTTATCAATTGGCTAAAAAAAGTGTTGCTTTTTGTATCTTCATAATGTGCTATCAATTCTTCCGCAAAAATTGCCCAAGTGATAAATTTTTTACGAGAGCAAAGCCATTGATACCATACAAACTGATTTGGTTCCAAATATACAGTTGCCATGCGTACCTTTTGTGCGTTTTGCACATTATTGAGATTGAAGAATTGCTTCATCTGTAATATCCATGTAGCGGGATCCTTGCCATCAAACTTCCTCATATCGATTTTTGGAATATGGTGATTCTTCAATCCAACATTAGCGTCTATGGGATCATGATTAACATTTCTTTTGTTCTCATCATGAGTTTCCTTTACTACCTTTTCACCATTAGTGACCCTTTCTTGTAGCAACTTCTTCAATTCTTCCATGTCTGTCTTCAAATCTGCCATGTCTCTCTTCAAATCTGTCTTCGAATCATCCATCTTAGCTTCCATGCCCTTTATCTTAGATTCCACGCCATTTATCTTAGATTCCACGCCACTTATCTTAGCTTCTGTTAGCTTTTGTGAGCGTGACATTTGTTGCACTTGTTCTTGTAATTTTGATATATCATGTAGCAATTCTTCCTCTTCTTCATGAGTCATGCTAGAGCTTTCAGGTTCCTTACTAGGTTTTTGCATTTTCTTTCCTCGGGACATCAGTTACCGATAATAATGCTTTACTATGCCCTTTGAATTCCGTTAATCCAAGCTTACACAAAAATTAAAAGAAAAAACTACACACCTTTTTTCACTTTATAGAAGCCTGATATCAAATTTGATGTATCTCTGTAATTTCAGATCATCCAGTTCTGAAATTTCTACCTGTAGTAGCCTTCTACGTCCTCTTTCCAATGCCACAAGTCTGAGCCAAATTGGATTCTCCAAGGAAGAGTTATGTGAAATCTCCCACAGTGACTTGCTTTTATACTAGTTCAGTAGAGTGAACTTGTATGACGTGCCACGAGTCACTGTTTCAACATTTGAATCTGAAACACAAACACAAGAAACTACAGTCCGTCCTCTTTCTGTACCATCTTACAAAATTTCAATCTGATCCCTAGAGAGAAAGTTATGACGATTTTCCCCAGGTCACCTGTTTTGAATGTAATTCGGGAGTCTGCAAAAAGACCAACTTCCTCAGATCATATCTCCGCAAATATTGTGCGAAAAGATCTGAAATTCGGATCCAAGGTTCAGCGCGATTTCTTCTCAAATGGGTTTTTTTTTGCGACTTCTGAAATGTCACAGAAAAAAAGTTATAGCGAAAATGCCACGATGAACTGTTTGGAGCAGCGAAACCCTAGAATCCAAAGCTCCGATACCAAATGTTATGAAACCAGCTCAAGAAAAGATAGAAAAGATAGATCAACGCCTTAGAATTCAGCCTCTTCGAGGGGGCAACCTCCTTTACATTACATAAATGAACAATTCTTGGATGATATAAATGACAAAACATCCTTTCTATATATAGGAGTCTAAGGAGTCACAATATAATCCAGCCGACCTAACAATAATAATATAAAGCCACAAAAATAACAATAGAGGGATTCTATGGGGCACAGAAATAACAATATGGGGGTAATAGGGGCACAATAATATAAATAAGGGGTATAACTACAATAGTAATGGGGTAATCACTAGTATTATAGGGACCCAACAATCTGTGTCCTCTCCTCAACTAATTTGTTTATTACATTTCCACATTATTTACATGGATTTAAATTCCATAATAAAATTAACAAAGTAAATTTTGGAACGAGTACTATAAAATAAAAACGACAACTCTATGAAAAAACCCCCAAAAAACATGAAAAAAACCCAAAAACAAAAATTGTGTATTCTGAAATGATGTTTTTCTTCAAGGGTAAAATTTCAACATTGTTTAAAAATGGAATTAAAAACCAATTTTTTTGTGCAACAAAGATGAAAAAAACACACTGAAAACAAAAAGTGTTGATGCTAGAATAACATTTTATTTTTGGGGTATAATTTTAACATTTTTTAGCAATGGTGTTAAAGATAAAATAATGGGACCTGAAAAACCTTAAAATTCCAACAATTTTCATCCATGTCGTTAAAGATGAAATATCATGACCCTATAAAAACCTAAGGTTCTAATTGTTTTCAACCATAACATTAAAGAAAAAATATCATAACTTTAAAAATTTGATAATTTTTCAACCATAGGATTAAAAAACCTTTAGTTTTCAACATATTTTAACCATGAAATTATGAACAAATTATATGAGTAAAACAAAATTTAAAAATTAACACCTAAATGAAAGGGTCAATATTCCAAGATTAATTTTTATTTTAAAGGGTAAAAGTATAGCTTGTTTCAAATCTTAGCCTAAGAGAACTTATCTTACTGCAACAAAAACATAAAAATCAACCATCCAAATGAAGTATCCCCTTTTAATGAGGCATTAAAATTGCAACTTTTTTTTAAACTATGGTATTAATAGAATGATAACAATAAATAATATCATGGCAATATCATTGTATAATTTAAAAATTCAACATTAATTTCTAATAATTTTTTTACTTTTAATCAAAATATCAATACTTGTAGATTGAATGAAACATAAATTATTTCTCTAAGTTATTGTTGCATTGTGGATATTCTAAACAAATGAATTCATCATAATTAAAACATATAATCCAACAAACATAGAAATGAATCATAACTTCATGTAAGATCATATGGAAGTTAAAATATTTATTTCAAGTTACCATGCAAACATAATTTACATAAAATGTCTTAGACAATTATTCAAAATCACTCATATGTTCTGGCACACCATCAAAATTTACAACATCTTCAAATGAATGACTGGATGCAGATGAAGATGAACCATATTCTTATCTTTCAAAAATTAGTGCCCCATTTGAGTCAACATGCATGCCCATGATTTCACGTTTCAAAAGTCTTTTAGATCTACGACTAGGTTCAATGGGGTCCCATCTCAACATCGTTTCTTCTGGTAGAAACCTCTTCAGAATCTATATCATCCTGAAGTGAAGAGTTCCTCTCTTTGTTAAACTGAAGTCATAAACAAGTATGTCAACATCCTCCAATTTTAAGAGGTCTGTGCGGTGAGGATTTATATTTGTACCCTCTCTTTTTCTCTTTCTGTCAATTTTTTTTATCAACTACCATCTCTTGCTTGTACACACCATTGAATCGGTGTGTATTTGTGCCATACTAATGTACTTCAACACCTGCGATATATTCATTTTATTTAACCTTTATAGCCTTGACAACCCATAATGGATAGCCATGTGGATCTCCATCTGCTAACACTGTGATCATGCAACCCTCCCTGAAATCCTGTACAGAACCCCTGTGAAGGTCTTCCATGGCTTCACATTGTGCATGAGATATTCTAGAACGAATATACATTTCTCTTTCCTCTACTTGTGAAGAATTGATAATGCCTTGAGATTGTGCTATTCAATAATGTTTCTTTCCTCTTGTTCATTTGACACATTTTGTGTCCAAATAAATGGAGTCTTCAAAAGTATATCTCCATTTATTAATCTTGAAATGATATCACTTTGATTATTGAAGAAATAATCCCACCAAATAGAATCAACAACATCACAGTACTCATATGTATATCTAATAGTTTTTTTAATTTCTTCTAGGCATTCAAAATAATTTATATCTCTCTTCTGCCTTCATGGATTATGAATTTCAGCAACTAATTGTAATAACAATATTTTTGATGCAAATATTAGATGATCTAGAATGAACTTCCAAAATCCCAAACCTAATGACAACCCGCATTCTGCAGTAGTTGAATAGTTCTTGCCCCATATAAGTGTTTTTCCATCAATTTTTTTGATACGGAATTGATGTTGGAGACTAATGTCATTAAGTTGTTCAATTCATTTCTCCTCACCATGCGATCCCAGAACAAACCTTCACATGTCAATAGTTTCTTCCAACACATGAAAAATAGGTGCTGAAATGTATGATTTCTTAATACATTCAATTAATGATGGCAGGCTCCCAATATCCTTCCTTCTCAATGTTACTGAAAAAAGGCTGAACATCTAATCAATATGGTCATGAGTGTTCCCAACAAGAAGGAAATTAGCCTTTACCTTTTGAAAAATTCCCAATTCAACAAGCATGTTTAGATATCCAAAAACAATCTGATTTTTTTTTTCACAACAAGCGTTGTCCAATTGCAGATACAAAAATTATGGAAGATTACCAGACCAATGAGAGGGAACATCATGAATTATCGTTATTATCATATTCGAATCATTATGAATATTTGGAGCTGTGAAGTAAGCCCTTGGCAACATTTTCTCATTAAAGACCATGCAACGACCAAGTGAAATTAAATAAAAGAAAATCCTGTAAAATTTTTAATGTGCAGACAAAATGTGGTAGAAGTGTTTTCTTCTGGTCCATACCATCAATTATCAAACCCAAATATTTATTTGTATTATCATAACACTTATTTCAATGTGTGTACAACTTTTTCTTTTCACTTGTTTGTTGGTCACAATGCTCTTGAAGTGCTTTGATAGTGGAATATGCGCATAACATAAAAGAAACCTATTAATAAATACATTTTCATAGTTGATAACTATACAAATTTTAAAGATATTGTTATGAATGCTTATCTCTTTCCACTTGTTGACATCTATCCCTTTTTTATTTAAGAGAAGAACATGTGCTGCAAACACCCATCCTTGTCTTCTTAGGAATATAAAGGTTGTTGAATTGTTTCCTCCATATCTTCATAAAATATTGATATGTAATAAAATTACCATCTCCTTCAACACCTCCTAAATATTCTTTGTATAAGTTTTATATTTTGCGTCTTGAGAAATTATCTGGAATATGTATTGTGTCTCTATTTGGCATACACTCTCCATGTTTTGAAAATAAGTCTTGCATCCATGACATTGCAGTATTTGTTAATGACCCAAACTCTCGTTCATGATGTACTTTTGAATAAAATGTGGGAGCTTTTTCTAAATTTTCATGGATTGTTGATACACAAAAATTATCAATTGAATGAAACATTTTGAAAGCCTTTCTACAGAAAAATAAAGTCCCAATATGATAATCATAACCTCACAATGTAGATTGAACACACACAACTAAATATGAATTTTGCATGATTTTATTCATTGACAAATATCTCTTCCTTTTCTCCAATGAAAAATCGAAATCCACATGTTTCAAGAAATCCTTTTGGCAACATTCACTTGAAATTTGATCACTAAATAGAACTTCTTCTCATCAGATATTCTGTTCTACCACTTGTATATTTAGAATATCAAATGTCTACTCCTACTCCTAGATATAATATTTGCTAGCAATGTCTCCATCATTTCATCATCCTCCCTATAAGCATTTTCATCATCATTAGGAGGAATATTATCTTCACTATGATCATTCTAATCATAGTTAGTAAATTCATCACCATCAATGCTTGGAAAATATTCATTACCATCTTGGCTTACATGAAATTATTCATTACCATCATCCGCGCTGTTGAAATATTGAATTGGAGGATAATCATCATCACATTCATCCTGCCCTTTGTCAGTTTTTCCCTCACAGTCTGTAGAATTAAAACTAAGTGGAAAATTTGACTCTCTATTTTCTAGAAATTCTTCATCCTGCCCTTCATCACTGTTGCTCTCATAGTCCTTAGGATTAGGACTAAGTGGAAAATGTGACTCTCTATTTACTGGAAATTCTTCATCTTGTCCTTCATCACTGCTTCTCTCATAGTCCTTAAGATTAGGACTAAGTGGAAAATGTGACTCTCTATTTACTGGAAATTCTTCATCCCACCCTTCGTCACTACTGCTCTCATAGTCCTTAGGATGAGGACTAAGTGGAAAATGTGACTCTCTAGTTCTTATATTTAGGACTAATTGGAAAATGTGACTCTCTATTTACTGGAAATTCTTCATCATGCCTTTCATCACTGTTGTTCTCATAGTCTTTAGGATTAGGACTAAGTGGAAAATGTTACTCTCTATTTATTGGAAATTTTTCCTCCTCTTCATCAGTGTTGCTCTCATAGTCCTTAGGATTATGACTAAATGGAAAATTTGACTGTCTATTCATAGTGAAAGAATTCCTGTTATATTCATCAATATGAATAGAGTTGTTACATGATGAAGATGTTGATGTTCCAAAAATAGAATCTTCACTATCAAAAGAATCCATGACTTTCAAATATAAAATATTGAATGATACAAATTCACTCTCTCCTAATGACAATTTATAGCTTAAAGAATGAAAAATTCCATCCAAAGTTTGCCCCCAAAATTTTTCACCGAAAATTTTCCCTCCAAAAATTTCATTTGAAATATTTCCCTCCTAAATTTCCTTCTAGAATTTATTTCAAAACATTCTACTAAAATTTTGTCCTGAAAATTCTGACCCTACTTTCCATTCAAATTTTCCACATAAATTTTCATATAACGCATTCCTTCAAAATTAAAATAATTTTTTTACTTAAATTGTCTAACATTTAATAGGCAATTAAGTTAATTTTTATAATTTACATTATATTGTTTATCCCATTTAACAACAGTTAGTGTATCATCATAATATTAACTATATATTAATTTTTTATAATTTTAATTTTAATTACAAATTCAAGAAGTGATAAAACAATCCAATAATCTCCGCTATATAATAACTTTTGTTTTTACTATTCCTTACATCACATCAAGCCTTCTAGAGGTTTCATTAAAAATCTTGGAGCAACTTTGCGGAATAGATACATCGTGATCGACAACACATTCAATGAGATATTTTCGCATTTGAAAGGTTATTTTTACTTCTATTTTGACCATTTAAAGAGGAATTTGGGGAAAACAGATTTTTTATGCTGGCAGTTTTTTTTGTTTAATTCATTTTTTGTCTTTGAGTGCAACTCAATTCATTACTTCGAAATTTAGGAAATTGTTGAAACAAGAAAGACCTAAGTTCAAATCCCACTACTTATAGGTCTTAAAACCCCAGAGGTTTACTAGTAGTTACGTGTCAGACAGGCTGCTAGGTTCCTCCAGGATACCTGAAAAAACCTATTCCATCATTTTTTTCATATATTTAAAGAAATAATTTTTTTAAATAAAAATTTAAAAAAAATTGCACCAGGGCCAAGCTTGCCTGACCCCATGTCAGGGGGATTTTGTGCCTCGGGCATGCCCCGCACTGCAAAGTGGCCCCTTGGCAAGAAGGGGCCCATTGTGCCATGGGAACACCTTGCCTGGGTTTGATCACGACACATCAACCCCCTAGCAAGCAAGGGGCTACTGCACTGTGGGCACGCCCTGCCTGGGTGTGTCTAAACCAGTGATATTTAGCAGCAGTAAATCAGATCCTGAAATGAAGCACCTTCCAAATGATATGACTATCACACCTTGGATAACAATGCAAGGAGTGAAGGATGACAAACTTATCAAATCAATATTATCCCATGTGAAGTTGCGTGAATTATCATTAGACAAAATGTGTGAGAAATTTCAAAAGTATGTTTGTTGAATTATTTTTACTTATTTTTGGATTATAATTTTCTTTTAAATATAAAATATTGTTGTTCATAGTATTTGTTATATATATATCATTATATTAACATTTTTTTCTTTATTTATTTAGTCACAAGGTTTATATGAAAATACAAGAATAGATGGTTAAATTGTTCAATGAAGATAATGTTGTACACAACTACCCAGATTCAAGTTCTACATCAACACTAAATATTTTTATCTTGCATTTAAAAAGGTACGTTGATGTATACATTAATTTTTATCCATATATATCTATACATATATATACATATATATACATATATATACATACATACATATATATATATATATATATATATATATATATATATATATATATATATATATATATATATACATACTATTTTATTTTATAGCTTTACATATATTTGTTTATTTCATTAAAGATGTCGAAGAAGGATGCAAATGGAGTACAATATGTTTCAAAAATTTTATTGAAAAATTTAAGCTGGAAAGGCTGAGAAAGCAACATCTTTGGAATGTTTAACTTGATCCTAGTCTTACTCATTTAATTTGGAATGGGCTCGAAACTATCTAATATTAAATAATAATATGTGATTATGAAGAGATTTCTTTTCGATCAGGTAAGAGTAGGACCTTCTATTAATCAATTTAAAAATACATAAATTACAAGCTTCAACCCCGTGAGAGTTCAACCGACAGCTGTGCAAAGAAAAGCTGAACCACACAGCCAAAACTGTGCGCCGTCACAAAAAAACAACCTAGGAGTTACCTCTGTTTACAAAGGACAGCAGGCAAATAGAACATCATTTGGTCATGTTGTCTAGCACTGAAAGAAAATGAGCCTCTAGAAGAAGCTTCGAGTGAGGGTCCACAATAACAACCAAAACCACGGCCCACAATAACAACCACAACCGTGGGCCCACAACAACCCACACCAAACCATTCTTACGGACCCGACGTAAACTTTATTCCCGCCCTCTAAAACTTTTTCGGGTCCGAGACCCAAGCTAACTTGCACGATCAACCATACACCGTTGATCTCTCGCCGATGATCCAATGATGTATATAGATATCGGGTGGACAAGTCGCACGAGGGATAACCGTCCGATACGAGCGGTATTCTCTCACCTCTCCCTACTAAGTGTTTCCCGATGAGTGGAATTGGAGCCTTCCTCCAAAAAACCCGATACCACTTAGATCCCGCCCGATAAACGTCTTGTGGTTTTGGAAAACTACGCCATGCGGAATAACTACTGTGCTCTTTCTCCAAGCGGTTGTTGTTGATCAAGCGCATTGGATGGTTCTTGTGCCGTCCTTCCAAAATCACAGTTGAACCAAAAACACCATCAACCTTTCCACCTAAAGATCTGTTCCATATACGACCCAGTTTGTAGTGCATCCAGAGTAGGTCCGAGGGAGTATTGAGTTGTGCACTATGACCCACCCCCCATGAGGGCAGATAATTTAGGGTACCCTATCCTCCCTACTGTCTTTTGTGCCATATTATTCCTTCCTGTGAATCCATAGCTCTATATCTTTGTCCACCTGACAAATAAAATATTCCAACAACTTGCCTGGGGGTACAAGATCCCAATCAAACCGAGAATCCCTATCCATGTTGGTGACTCTCTCATTCACCAAGCGATCCGCTAACATGTAAGCTTTCCTCTTCACATGGACAAAGCCGACTGTTTTTAAGGTTTGTAGCTAGGATTGGATTCGGTGAAAGACTTGCAAAAGCCTCCAGTGCTTTGAAACTTTGTTTGTAGAAGTACCATTACAGATTTTTTGGGCCACTTTGATAATCAATTCCGAATCTGCTTCTATGATGACATTGTGCACATTAGAAACTAACAAAATTTCCAAGCCTTGTTCTAGTGCCATAAGCTCTGCCATGTTGTTAGTTGCCTTGCCCAAGTGGCCATGGAAGATTTTCTTTATTTGACCCTTTTCATCACTTATAACCCCTCCAAAGCTAGCTAACCCTAGATTGCCTTTAGAAGCTCCGTCTATATTAACCTTTAGGAAGCCATGCGGAGGAGGATGCCAAATATTAATATTTGTGCTAATTTGGCTAACCCCCTTGGTTAATCCCTAAGGGTTTATGGACTGTAGACCCAACTGCATAAGAATGCTCGCCTCTTGGGGTAGAGGAGGATCCTTAGGAAGATTCCTTAGCAGGCTTCTTATTGTATCTTTGAGCTGCCTCAATATTTGAGCAATTATGCATCTGGGCTCTATTGCTTTATTTTTGAAGATCTGATTGTTGCGCTGTTTCCAAACATTCCAAATAACAAAGCCTGGTACTAGAATCCATGTTTTGTTAATGATTTCATTCCCTGAGAAATTTACTTGCCAGTTCTTCAAGGTATTGGAAATGTTGAGACTGTCCCTGTCTGTTTTCCTAAAGATTGAGGCTACCCAATCCCATATAGTTGATGTGAAAGGACAGAGGTTGAGAAGGTGATCCATTGTCTCCTATTGAGAGTCACAGAGATAGCATTGGGAGGGGCCAATAAAGCATTTTTTTTGAGATTCTCCTAGGTTAAGATTTTCCTTTGATGCACTAACCAAATAAATAACTTTATTTTCATCCAGTGGGGGCTTTGCCATAGTTTCTTCTAGACCAGAACATGATTCGTGTAGTTAAATAAAGTTACTTCCTGTTTGGATTCTTTGAGGTTAAAGTTACCTTCAGGGTTCTTTCCCCATCTTAGTTTGTTAGGTAAGGAGGAAACTAAAATCCTTCTGTGCTCTAGCTCCTAGGCGAGAGTTCCCTGTCAGGGCCTTCAAAGGACTATCATCATTGTAGCCCAGATCCTTCCAATTCCTCCATTTTTCATTATCCCCATCCTGGTCCAAGAAATCTTTAACCATAATCAACCCTTTGTTATCCGTGTCTCTCTTGAGGGTTTCTAAACCATCCTTATATAGGATGGGTTCCCGTTGCCAGTTGTCCTCCCAAAATCTTGCTAGGTTCCCTGCTCGAATTTCCCAGAAGCTGTGTTGCTGCACAATGCTTTTATTCTCCCATGCTAGATTCCAAATATGGGAGCCCTTGATTTTCCTTGAGATTCTAATGTGATACTTTTCCTACCAATTCTCGGCATATTTTTGTTTCCACAACTTAGCCCATGGAGCTACCGCTTCCTTAATCCATCTCCACCAAAGTTTGGCTCCCGAAACTATACTAAGGGTTTTAGGGTCATGAAGCCCCAAGCCACCATGGTTTTTGGGCTTGCATATCTTGTCGTAGGCTACTAAGGCCCACTTCCTTTTTTCCTCACCTCTGCCCCACAGGAAATCCCTTTGCATACTCCTGATCTGTTGCATAATGGCTTTAGGAGCCGGAAGAGCTGAGAACATGAATATGGGAATAGCCTGCAAGACCACTTGTGTGAGCACTAGGCGTCCTGCGAAATTTAGTGACCTGTGTGTCCATTTCTTGACCTTGTCCTAAAGTTTGTTGATTGTTGGCTCCCACACACTCTTGCTAAAAGGTTTATCAGTAAGAGGTATGCCCAGATACTTGGAAGGTAGTTGTTCCCTTTGAAACCCAAGAATTCTAGTAATATTCCTTTGAATAGCAATATTGGTATTAAAGAAAAAAACTTTGGATTTGTTGAGGCTTACCTCTGTGCCTGCTACCATAGAAAAGTCATTCAGGATATGTTTGATCTCTCTGGCTTCCCTGACTGTGGGCATACCCTGTAGCATCGTATCATCCACAAATTACTGATGAGTGTTCACTTCTCCATCTTCGGTGAGTTTGATGCCCTGGATACGTCCTTCAACATTTGCCCCTTTGAACGCTCTACCTAGCCCTTCCATCATGAGAATGAAGAGGAAAGGTGAGAGTGGATCTCCCTATCTGAGACCTTTGGATGGAATGAAGGTTCTTGATGGAACTCCATTGAGCAGTATAGAGAAACTCGTCACGGTTACCGGTGCCATAACCCATCTTATCCAATTTTGGTCGAATCCATAGGCCCTTAGAATTGCTCTTATATATGACCAACTTAGTTTATCATAGGATTTCACTAGGTCCAACTGAATGATCATTCCCGATTGTTTGTTGCTTTTGAGAGAGTGTACCACCTCATGTGCCTGTATGATATTGTTGAGGATTTGTCTTCCTTCCACGTAGCCCGTTTGCTCCTCCGAGATTAGAGATGGTAGAAGGGGCTTGAGTCTATTGTCTATGACTTTGGAAATGATTTTGTACACCACATTACATAAGGCTATGGGTCTGGAACCTTCCGGAGTCATGGAATTCTCCTGTTTTGGGATCAGAGTTATGAAGGAAGCATTAAGAACCTTTAGAACCTTTTTAGATTTTCTTGAGTCTTCCACTACCTCAAGGATATCCTGTTTGACTGTTTCCCAGTAGGCTTTGAAGAAGTCCACATTGAACCCATCCGGGCCTGGGTCCTTTCCATTTTGCATTTCATTGATCACTCCGATGACTTCCTCTTCTGATACTGGCCTGTTGAGATTGGGGTTATCTTCTTTGGTGACCAGCTGAGGGATGTATTGAGTAAATTGTTCAATGAACTTGGATGTTTCCTCCAAGGGTTCCTCTGCTATATTGAGGAAGTGTTGTACAAGGGTTGATTCCATATCGTTGTGAGAGACAAGCTCTATTTCCTGAGAATATTTGAGCTTGGTGATTCTGTTATGTGCCCTGTGAGCCATGGTGGATTTATGAAAAATTTTGTATTCCTTTCCCCCTCCCTAATCCACTCTATCCTTGATTTCTACCACCAAAAAATTTCCTCTTGCAAGCATCGCTCTTCCCATTCTTCCTGCAAAGAGTTTGTAAGCTTTAGCCGCTCCTCGGTAAATTCATCTGTGATATTTATCTAATTAATCTCCTATAGCCTTTGCTCCACTTTTTTTTTTGGCTCTAAAGATATCCCAAAATTCCTTTTTTTCCACTCTTTAAGCTCGGATTTGATGTATTTGAGTCTCTGATGGAGCATGAACATTTTAGTGCCTTGGATGTTCATCTCTTCTCTCCACCATTTCCCAATATTACTGATGAATTTAGGGTGTGTTAGCCAAGCATTTTCAAACCTGAAAGGTATGTTCCTTGGTGTGCCCATAAATGTGGCTTCTAGCTGTACAGGCCAGTGATCCGATCCTCCAAAGGGCAGAATAGAAGCTTTTATGGCTAGGCCTGTGAGAAGAAGATCCTCTGAAATAATAAATCTATCCAGTTTGGAAGCAACTTGAGTAGCTCCTCCCCTCTTGTTGTTCCAGGTGAAGGTTCCATTTATTGTTTTAGTGTCCATTAGCCCCATGTTCATTATGAAATTCTGGAAAGCCAAGTAATCTCTTCGTATCTGTCTAGTACCTCCTTTTTTTCTGAGAGAGATATTATCATATTGAAATCTCCTGCAAAAATCCATGAAAAATTAGGGTATCTAGCTTTGAGATCCTCAAGCGAGATGAGAAGCTTGAGTTTGTCTGCTTCCTTTTGCAGTCCATAAACATTTGTTATCATGTAGACTTCCTTATCCCCTATAGGCTGACAAACCATAGAAAGATAGTTGCATCCAAGATCCAAAATTTATGTGGATCCCACAATGTGAGAATCCCCCCCGCCGCTGTTTTCTTTAACCTCTAAGTACTCATATCTGTTTAGCTAATTATTTTAAATTTCTCTAATCTTTTCCATCGAACATTTTGTTTCCTGAATAAAGATCATATCTGGTTTTTCTTCCTTAATTATGTGATTGAGAGTCCTTTGTTTCCTTTTATTTCCTATGCCTCTGATATTCCAAGTTGTGAGCTTCATTAAGAAAGATTAGTAAAGAATAGCTGGTAAGATCTTTCATCTTACCTGAGTTAATCAATAGTTTCCCACATTCGTTGAGCAGCTCATTCTGTCATTTTTCCTTCCTCTTTTCCTACTTGAGTTCTTTGACGATTGTGCCTGTACATTTTCCACTGTTATGACTCCACTGTGCTCTTGACTTTCATGATTTCGTTTGACTACAACTCCCTTTGCTTGTGATCTCCATAGAAAGAGCTGTTGAACCCTATCATATTCCTTCCTTGGCACGGAGTCCACTCCTATAGTCGTCCCTTGTTCCAGAAAATTTTCTAGATCTAGATTTTCTTTATCTAGAATCTCCTGGAGTTCAAATTCCTCCATTCCCACTTCACTTGGAGTCATCTCCTGGTCCTTACTTATCTCCATGCAACTTGGTTGGTCATCCTTTTGCTGGTTCTCGACCGTGATATCCTCCATGTCGTATTCCTTCTCCTTTTCATTGATTATGTTCTCCATGTCTTGGATTGTTTCCTTGCTCCCCTCTTCTTCCTCTAAGATTTTGAACCGATTGTGTCTTGACTGTCTATCCTCAGTCATATTCTTTTGTGGACTTTTACTGTCTTTCCCTCTGCTCTCGACATTGGTGAAACCCTCTTGATTCTTATCTTCAGCAGTTTTCGCATTTCCTTCCCTGTTGTTTGTTGGGCAGTCTCTGAATAGATGCCCATGTTCATGACATTTTCGGCACCTAAATGGGATGTCGTCATAGTCCACAGTTTGCACCCATTCTTCATCATACACCTTCAGAATTATTGCTTCTATAAGAGCCCCAAATAAATCCATTTCCACACAAATCTGGGCAAAGGAGGTGTATTTTCCTTTCAGAGTTGCCTCTGAGATCTTTAGGAAATGCCCCAGATTATTGTCTATTGTTTTCAAAGATTTTGGTAGAAAATAATCCAGAGGAGGAGAGTATAGTCTAATCCATACCGGTACCGATGTGAAGGTTTCACGCTTCAGAACAAAGTTCATCTTCCATGGCTGCATGTAGAGTCTTGTCGCAAAATAGAAATATGGACCTCCTTCAAACACTCTGTCCTTATCCTCTAGGCTCATGAACACCACTGTAAAGAAGCCCTTAGACCCCAGATGTAGGTGTATTTCCCCCTTAGGCTCCCAATGACTCCTTATCCAGATATGTAGTGCCCTCTCCGTTGGCCATAGCCCCATAAACTTCAAATGATCGCATGTTCTGTCATATGATCCCTATGTGCTTGAAGTGCAGGATCACTCAATATGACTCGTGGAATGGTACTTGATTTGGGTTTGTAGACCCCTGTTGTCCTTATGGAAGGATGTTTTCCATGGCTTCCTGCATTCTCCTCCTCTCTATTTGTTTTCGGTTTATCCCCTTCTTGTTCCTAAAGTCCATTTCTTTCCAATGTTCCTTTGCCTTTTGCTTCTGCAACCTTTTCTAGAGGTTTTTTAAAGTGTTGCTTTCTTGCTTCCTTATTCTTGCCTGTAACTACCTAACTGTAGGAGGGAGCAGTGCTCCCCCCTACACATCCCGCCATGCTTCCACAGTTCAAACCCTAGCGCACCTTAAACCCTAACTCCGACTTATTCACTCCATCTCGCCTACTAATACCCGATGGTACCAATCGATTGTGAAGACATTTCAAAATTCATACCAAAAAGGGATTATTCCCTAGTTATTGCAGATATTCCTCATTGTTTCAATATCCCAAAAGTTGCATATGATAGTCAGCCTTATAGTTATCAATATTTTAGTAAAGTAGTTACGAGATTTATAGAAGTCACAACATCACCATTTTGGAGATTCGTGACATTTCATTCAGGCACACAATTTGAAATGTCATTAACAAGCTTCAAAAGAAAAACAAACTCAAGGATGAAACTACATGGTAAGACATTGAAATTGTATGTTTTATTAATGTTAAAAAAAATTATTTATGTACAAGTTAATTGAACTTTTACTATTTCATGTTATAGGAAAAAGTCAAATCTTATTGGTTGCGGAGATCAACCAATTATAAGTGATTGTGAGTTCATTCATGTTGAATGTTGGACAAAAGATGATAGCTATAAGCCTATGCTTCTGAATTAGGTAGATGGAAAGAGTCATAGCCAAGTACTGGTTCATGATGCCGTTGTAAAATAACTAACATATGAAGATAAATAAGCAAAAGGATAGATAACTAACGTTTATCAAAAACCACAATCACTGATTAATTATATTATATATTTATGTCAAATGAAGGAGATTGGGTTTTGGATTTATTCTCAAGTTCAGGTAAGTTTTATTATATAAAATTGAATTTCAATATTTTCTTTTTTAATTTTTATGTGTTTATACCAATTTACTTAATTATTTCTTTTGTACTTGATGATTAGGTACAACACTAGCATGTTGCCTACAAAAAGGAAGAAATTGCATTTCCATTGAAAAATACTCACTACAATGCAATTTTATTCAACAAAGAATTAATGCTCTTCAATTTCTTCCAGATGCAATGGAAGAAATTTGTTTGAGGAAAGGGGATTATAATGAATCATATGTGTGAAAAAAGGAAAAGGAACCTCAACCACTGTTAGATGGAATGATTGGAAAATGTTACTTTGGGAGATTTGTAGACATCAAAGATTCATCAGAAGAGGAAAATGACCAAACTGAAGCAGAAAATATTATGAAAGAAGACACTAATGAAACTCTAGAAGTTGATGAGCATGGATTACATGATATTGTTGATTAAATTTAAGTTATGCTTGCAAATCAAGCTCATTTTTTGGAACTATTCATTAGTTATACATGTAATGTTTTGACTTTGACATTTTATGAGAAGAATAAGTATTCAATTATTGTTTTTATATGTTTAATATTTCTATTATGTGATTTTCACTTTATTTTTTATGTGAATCATTATTTTTTGAAAACAACTGTGATTATTATTATTTTTGGACATAAAATTCATAAAAATTGTTATTTTTTAACTTTTTTTGGTAAACTTTTCCCATAAGAATCGTTTATTTGACATGTCATTTTGAGTTAAAAAAAATGTCTCAAAATGTGTATTTTTTTTTGTTATATTTGTATTTGAAATGTGTATTTTTATGTCAAATGTTAAAAATTATTGCTATTTTAGTGACAATTATTCGATGTGCATTGAAATATTAATTAACAATATATCAATATATATAAAATTGTAACTTTAAAATATACTATGCATAAAAACAAATATCTCACTAAAAATAAAATAAAAACAAAAACAAAAAAACACAAACCTAAAAAACGCTTCAGAATAAATATATCCGGGAAGAAGAAGAATACAACTACTTCAAAAATTGTTAAATTTTAAAAATAATTATCCACACTTAATACATTAGAAAATTTAAAGTGTCAAAAATAAGTCTTTAAAAAAAATGGTTGGTGTTTCATCAACAATTTTCAAAACTAGCACGAAAATTACTATCAATTTAAAATTAATGTTCATACTTGATATATAAGAAAATTTAAAGTATCAAAAATATGCTAAAAAAAGGTGTATTTTGAATCAACACTTTTCAAAATAGGATGATTTTTTTTCTACATCAAAAAATAGGTACTTGATACAATTCCCATTTGATAGTTTGAATTGTTATTTTACAAGACGATTGACCAAAGGAGCTATCACAACCTTAACAATGCACTCTATTACCCACTAATTTGTATCCCAAACACTTTAAAAACTAACTTTATTGTCTGGATGGGGTGATTTTAATGTGAAAGGGGCTGGGGGGAGAGGTGGTTGCCACCATCCCTACTGCCCAAGTGGGCGGCGGATGTGGCAGCTTTTGGACATAGTGTTGTAGTTGATGACAACCAGTACCAACTTTTGTACAATGTCCTAGGCTGATTAGGAGATCGACAGAGGTAACCACAAACCAAGCTTTCAGATTTGTAGCTAGCCCTACCAAACCAGAGAGGGCTCTCTCTATGGAATCATAGGTAAGATATGATTGGATGATAAAGGATTTTACGCTAGATAGCTAGGCTTAGGTAGGTTTTGGAAAATTTAGGGTTTTTGATGCTCGATAAGGGAGAAAAACCAAGTAGCTAGGTTAGAGGGTCAAAGGATTACAGAAACAAAGATATGGATCAAGGTAGCAGCACTTTTGTGATGGATTTTAAGTTTTGTCAATGTATTATGGTGTTGATAAGAAGCATAAATGTCTTAATGAGCATGAAACATGAATTCATTAAGCAAGAGTGAAAGCAACATATAACAATTTTGCATCAAAATATAGCTTAGAGAAAGCAATTTTGTTTATAAACTATAAGGAAAAATATCAAAGAGATGATGAATGGAAAGGGAAGATAAATATCATTCACATAAATTAATAACATAGGAAAAACAACACCACAAACTTACTGCCCATGAATTTCTAGTTAATAGTTGCAAACTCTGTCCTTTGATTTCCAAAAATGTCAAATTCAAGCTACAATGGTTCTCCCCTCAGATGTCCAACTAGTCCAATGACTGAGAAAATGATACATAAATACCAAAAACAGCTTATCCTCAGGCTCAGGGGTCGAATTCATGACTCTAGGAGTGGTTATATGAGTTGTTTTAACTAAACCCTAATGTTTAGGAAGGTTGAAACAATTTCTACAATTAGCTTTAACTGCAACTTCCCTAATAAATGAAGCTCAATTTACATCAAACAAAGACTATCCATACATTACGACATAATATTTACATTTAATTTCACTCTATCATTCATTTGCTTCACCAATTTTACCTTTACCCAGATCAAACTAGAAACTCTGAGAAATTACACAATGAAATTTTCAATTAAAATCTCATAAAATCGCAGAAGCGCAACACCAATTTTGAGGCCATTTTTTGGTGCCTTCCTGAAGTCAAAATTGAAATCTGAAAGAACGGTAAACTAGACCTACCTGTCTAGTTTCCATAACATCTTGAATTTTTGAAAATGACCCAAGGGAAGGCCTAAAAAACCGCATTCTCTCAAGGTGTCTCCAAAAGCGCAACGCCTATGAAAAAGAGGGGTAGAATGTTGATTTTTGACCCCTTTTTCTCATTTTTCTCAAAATTTGAGCCCTTTTTGAAAAATATGAGGAAATGAGTTTTGATAGGAGGCTATAAGCTTTCGAGAAATGAAAACCATTTTTCATTTAGAGCTCTGAGGAAAAATCACAGTGCCAAGGCGCTGCGTTTCTAAAACTAGTGCATTTTTTTGAAACTAGTATAAAAAAAATATTGTTGAGTATGAACGGTTCGATGACTTGAAACATCACCTCAAATGATAACAAAGTGGCTCAAAATTGATTGAGGTTTTTTGTTTTGTTTTGTTTTGTTTTTTATATTTTTGTGTTTCTTTTTTCTTATTTTTTTATGGTGCTTAAATGAATCTATAGATGATATGGTTAAATATTTCTCTTTGATACCTTTCCAACAACATATCACACTTTGTTTAACTCTTCCTAGATTAGAAGATATGTTAATTTGAAATTTGACATTGAAGAAAAAGGGTGAAAATGGGACAAACCCCAAAATTGTTAAAGGTTGAGAAAGTTCCAAACCAGATCTCTGTTTCCTTGGGAAATCAATGATGGTTGGCACCCAACATGCATGAAGTTTAACAAGTTAAATTCCAAACAAATTTGGGCATATTCAATGGTTATGAATGAACTAAGATTTTCCAAGCGATGGATTATGTGTAAAATTGCATAAACTTTAATATAAGTTGATCCCCTCCTTCCACGTGGACGTGACATGTAGACGTATAAGTGGACCAATCATGAAGTGACATGTGGAAAGTATATTTTGACTCCATATCTTGATGACAAGTGGACCTCTCAACACTGACATGGCACTTTGGCATGGACACATAGGTGGTAGTAGAGTGGCATGTGGCAACACAATATTGGCTCATTGTGATGACATAGTAGTACGATGATGATGTGGTAGCATAATGATGATGTGACATCATGACAACGTTCAATGTGGCATGTTGATATGGTGATTTTGGTTGGCCAATAAGGTGAATTTGGGTGACACATGACACCACTGAAATAGTGCCACGAGGTGATGGTGGTGTCATGTTAACATCAACATGAGTTTGATTATTGCCTCGTAGCACTAGGTCACATGGCATGGTCACATGGAGGGTTCTAGAAAAACTCTTACGTTAGCTTGAGTTTCAAATTTATGTCAGATTTAGCCCAAACCGAGGGCATCCACACTCACACACACACACATATCTATGTGTTTGTCTATGTGTGCAGTGCCAAGGTGTATGAATTAAATGATGAATCAATATGCTTAGAGTGTAGGACGTGGTGAAGCCCAATGGCATATCAAAGATTATTTGGTTAAAGTGTAAGGGTGACCTAAAGGCCTCATCTATTTTGAGATAGTGTTAGAACATTGGTTCCATTGGTGTGTTGATTTAATTATGTGTGGAGGCTCGAAGACCATATCTAGCATGAGATAGAATTGTTGCTTTGGTTAAATTGGTGTATTGGTTTCATTATATATGGAGGCCTGAAGACCCTATTTGGTTTGAGACAATGTTTTCACATTGGTCCAATTGGTGTATTGATTTCATTTTGTGTGGAGGCTGGAAGGCCCCATCTAGTCTGAGATAACATTAGCATATTGGTATGGTGAAGCCTAGAGCCATGAGGGTACAATGGTTTCATTCTATATGATGAGGCATGAAGGCATGGTGGTGCATTGGTTTCGTTATGTATTGTGAGGCTCGTATGAAATTGGCGTACTAGTTTATTTTTGTATGGTGAGGCCCAAAGGCATGGTGGCACATTGGTTTTATTTTGTATGGTGAGGATCGTAAGCACATTGGCATACTGGTGCAGTCTATATGGTGAGGCCCGAAGGCAAAGTGGCACATTGGTGCACTAATTCAATTTTGTATGGTGAGGCCCAAAGGAATATTGGTGTATTAGTTGTGTTCTACATTATGAGGTCCAAAGGAATGGTGTCCCATTGGTTTCATTAGGTATGGTGAGTCCCATAGTAACAATATTGTACTAGTTTAGTTATGTATGGTGAAGCCCAAAGGCACAATTGCACATTGGTTTCATTCTGTATTGTGAGGCTTATAGGCGCGTTGGCATATTGGACGAGATATATATATTGAGGCCCGAAGGCATGATGACACATTGGTTTCATATGGTGAGGCTCATCAACACATTAGCATATTGTTTCAGTTATGTATGGTGAGGATTGAAGGCATGTTGGTGTGTTGGTTATGTTATGCAAAATGAAGCTCGAAGGCATGTTGGCGTATTGGTTCAGTTTTTGCGCAATGAAGCTCAAAGTTATGTTGGAGTATTGGTTCTAGTTAAAGGTTTGTGTTTGGTCTAAGACATATATGGCATATGACTAAACCTGAAGGCTTATTCTTTTATCATGATTAGTGTGGAATCACTTTTTGGTTAGCGAAGTATTGTTTGGTCTATCTTTTGTGTATGGTTTTTGGTACAAGCCCTTGGAAGGGTGTTGATTATGGTCTATATATATGTGACTATAAAAAAAACTGACTTCATATCATTTTTTATCACGACACATTACACATGTGGATTGGTGGCTTGGTTTGGTTTGTGCCACAAAGGTAATGAGATTGAGTCCTATCAGACAAATCATTTTTTTTGTATGTGGGGATATTGGCATGCCTGAAGATGCATTTTGTAAAAGCCTTAAAATTGCATTATGTAGAACCATAATAGTGCATTTTTTTCGAATGTACCCCAAAATGTACATTTTGTTGACTATTTTTTTATTTTATTTTTATAATTTGAGGTGTTTTTGAAGTTCGAGTTAATTTATAAAAAAGGGAAAATGGCCAAAATATTTTTGTGATCTAACAAGGTGACATGAGGAGTGACGAGGACATATTTTATGTCAAGAAGCTATATTTCTCTTATTGTTATGTTCTAGGGATGCTGAGCAGATTTTGTCTTGATGATGAGAATGAGAATCGAAGAATATGTTATGGTTGTAGATTGATGAACATATCATGATTTGACTGATATGAACAAATTTGTGACAATGTATTTTTCTTGATGCTTATGTATCTATTTTGAAATATTGTGAAAAGTGGTCCACTATAATTTGAAGAAGGCAGTAGGTACCTCCATTGAGGTTGGTGACTTGTTGGAGCCTACTACAAGTCAATGCTTGCATATTTTCAAGGTTGGTGCCTCAATTAGGTTGGAGCTTACTATAAGTTGGTGCATGCATATTTTTCAGGTTGGTTCCTCAATTAGGTTGAAGCCTACAAAATATTAGTGTATGTAGATCTATTATCGGTATTGGTGCCTCTAATAGGATGGCGCCTTCAAATATATTTTGGGGCTTGGTGCTTGCAAATGTATTTTTGGGGTTGGTTCTTGCAAAATGATGTAATCAAAGATTGAAATGGATAAAAAAGGTTTTTGGTTTTCTCCTACAAGGGTTTCCATGTACATATAGTGTTTTCATGTGTTAATGTGATGATTATGTTTATTGATTCTCTATTATGTTTTCAGTTATGATTAAAATGTAAAATTGGTTAATTTGGTAAAATTGATTGCCACACTGATTCACCCACCCTTAGTGTGATCATTATTCTAACAAAATAATGTATCCATAGCAAGATGGATGATAAGCATGCTGATAACACTTTTCGTAAGGCGAGTTTGTATTTTGGATCCTCGATCCCAAGACCATGAAACAAAAACACTTTGAAATGTTGTTGTCTTGCTAGCTCAACCCTATCCTTGTGTGTGTGGTGAATAAAGTTAAAAATTATATAAATTTATTCCTCCTTTGGTGCAAGCTTATTTGTATATTGTTATAGGATAATAATCCTCTAGTTTATAAATCCTCACTCGGATATGAGAAATTAGCATAGGGATCTCTATCCAATCTAATGTAGTGAACTTCAGTCATGCCTGTAACTCTTATTTTTATTTGTCTTAGTAGATTCAAACTTACTCACATTATCCTCCATTCCTCGCATTGCATTGATGCTTTCTGAATGGCTCTCCAATTTAATGACCAAGACTTTTTTTCTTCCTTATTGTAGCATACTAGCTTTGCATCCATGTGATAGTATTAGGGATTGTGTGGATGGAAGTTGCATGCTAATCACCGCCCACTATGGAATATGGACCCCTATAATGATTTTTGGTTTGATGGTTTATGGTCTATGATTATTTATCTAATTAACTACTGCTTTTTTTTCCCGAATTAAATATCTCTCCTCTTTTGCTTGCCCCTTTTATGAAGCCTTTAGTATCTGGACCTATATGTTCTTGAAGTTTTATTTCCCCCTCTACCCATACCTACCACTCCATATCTCTCCCCTACTCCTACTCAAGTGGGTTGTTGCCTCTTGTGGCTAGCCTCCTTGGTAGGCTCTCCATCTTCCCACGTCAATTACCACATCCCCTTTGTTTTCTTGTGGTTGGCTAGAACCTTACTCTATCAACCTCTGTTTCCCTCCAACTTCTTGTTATCCCCCATCCACCCTCACCTTATCTGTCTATGCCCCCTATTTTTAATTCCCACCTATCTATCTTCTCAAACATCCCTCTCTATACTCGAGTTTTGTCCTTAGTCATGCCCCGTAAATGAGAACGAGTCTGTCAAGGGGTTTCCTGTTATTGTGGGTGAAATTATTAGGGAAATACACATGTGCATCATAGGCTTCAAGAATCAACTGCCAAGTTTTGGTACCTTACCTCAGTACCCATTTAGGAGGATCTAGCTCGCAAGGAAAAGGAAGGGGTCTCTCAACAACAACAACTTTTAGATACATAATTTTTTGTAGATTTGGATGACTAGGTGTCGAATGTTTGGCATATCCAAGGATGATTTAATTAGTATATGTACACCATTAATTTGTATTAGCACCTGGAATTCCTTTTAGTCTGAATCCTGATTGATTTTTTTCCGAGCATAGGGCTAACATCCTACACTCTTTGGAGCACCTTCATCATTAGTTGAGGGACATAAATCAATGCTTGGGATCAAATTAAGAAACATCTATTCTTTCCTCCACTAGAAGGAAACAACCATGAAAACACTAAATATCATATTCAGGTTGATGCTAGTAACTTTGATCCCCCAACTTAGCCTTTCTATGTTGAAGTCTATTTTTATTTTTATTTTTTATGATTATCTCGCTCTCTCCCCATACCATTATGGCCAATTTTTTAGTATACAAATTTTCTACTCAATCTCTTGTAAAATACCATCTGCGTGCCTCTCTGTAAATAGTGCACTTTTGGATATGGTTGGGTATCCCTAGTGAAATACCGACGTAGTATTTTTAGCATATCCATGTATATATTAGTTTTAAAGGAAATATAATATTTACCCAAAAAACTTACTTTTACTATAATAATTCTCTCATATATCTTGAAAATTAGAGTTACTCAGAACAAATAAAATACATCCATTACCACTACATATGATAAAATTGAATTATGTGTAAAATTATAATCCATATAAATGTTGTTGTTATGACACATTATAGGTATGAGATGACGACACCATATCATAAACGTAGTGATGGTACAACACATTACAAACCTCCTCTTAAGTTACATTGACATGGAAAATTGGGTTCTACACATAAAGACCTTTCCAATGACCCAAGAATTGCCTCAATTGGAGTCTCGAGGCAGAAGTTATGTCACACCGAATTTGACCTTCCCATTTTCACCACCATAATTTGAGAGGATGCCACTTCAATCCCCAATATTAATAGGAAATGGGCTGGCCACATGATTATGACGAAGAATACTCTATAATAGTCCACATTATAACTTTGGTTAACAATTGAGGTAGTCAAACCTAACAACTAGTATGCTATGAGGTTTCATTATAACCGAGCTACTAGGAGGAAAAGGGGTTGCATTATTTCTAGTGAATTTGTTCCATAGATGAGAAAAATAACATAGAAGGATAGGAGATAGAGACCATAGAGAGGATTTATGCATTGCAGTAGCTCATGGGCCACTATCTCATGTACTCACAACCATTTTCTATTCGTAGAAAGAGAGAAGAGTAACTTCAAAACCTTCCATCTGTGTTTTCTCTCGAAGGGGTTTCCCAAGTCATATCATGTGGAAAATCATGGTTTTTGAGTTCTTATTTCATTGTTCTCTATTTTTTTCATAATTTTAATTTTCATGCAAACTTAATTAACGATAATATTTAGATCCATAAATCTAAAGAGAAACCAAACCCTAAAGGTCTGGATTTAAAAATTTTAAATATAGTTTTATCAAAGCTGTTGGGATAAAATGTCAAGTGGAATATCCATGGCAATTTATAAATTGTAATGATATTAGAGAAAAATTATTTGGGTAAATTTTGGATATCTGTAGGGGTTTTATATTTGTTAAGAGAAAAGTTGTAAAACCCTAGTCATGGCCGACAAATATTTGAATAACCCTCTTGATTCCATAGAGGACAAGTTTTCAGTGTTGTAGGACAAGTCAAAGATATAACTCGTAACGTAAACGTCCTCTTGTCGACCATGAGAAATAATATTGGACTATTTTGGATAAGATGGGCATTCTAATGCATAGGACAGATCAGAGGGAAGATCAGGATATCATTAATAACTAGAGAACTAACCAAGGAAATGACCTGAAAAAGATCATTCCAAATCCAGTGTTGTGAATCATTGACAATCCCTATTCAAAATGGAACCGATATTCAATATCAAGTTGTACCAAGGTGATATCAATGCTCTGAAACTAAATCATTGGTTTCAACAATTAGAAGTGTATTTCAGTGTCCATCATATTGAGAAAGAACAAAAGATTCCATTTATGTGACTCAAAGTAGAGGGCCATGCCCTAACTTGGTGGGAAAGCCACATGGAGACCTTGAGTTTGGAGGGATATCCTATAGTGACTAAGTGGGAGGACTTCAAAACCCCATAGGTAGTGTCAACAGTGATGATGTATATAGGTGGTGATGTCACTATCATACAAGGAAAATACCCTCATGTAGGAGGGGCTCCACGAGATGTTCTACTATAGGAACTCTCAGTCAAAAAGGACTCCTATCAGTATGACATAAACTCATGCATGATGATAATGAGCATCCTGCCAACATGGCATCAAAGGGATCTCAATGAAAACATACATGGCAACACATGAGTATCCCATCAACATTCCGACAAAGGGATCTCGAACAAAACATGATAATAAGTACATCTCACATCAAGAACAAAACAAGATTCCACATCAAACATCAAACAGGGATCTATGCAGCACAATGCTGGTGTAGGGATACCCCCACATATACCCACATGTATGCATAAGAATGCATAAACACAACTGTCCTAGGTATTTGACTCTCAAAGGAGTCAAATCTTCCAACCTCTAATGGTTAAGGCCCTCTATAACAGTTCCTTTGTATCGGAACATAATCACCTTGCCAAAACCTCCCTATCGGGACTTTTGAACAACCCTCAAAGCTTTGTTTATGACTTTATTAAAGTCTTCCTTCTCAATCCTTCTATCGGGAACTAGAACCCTCTCATTAACCCTTAACACATTGTTTATATATGTTTTAACGTATAAAACCTTCTATTGGCGCTCTTCTACTTTATACCATTTACAAAGGAAAACACACACAAAACCTTACCTTCTGCCTTTCGTACAACTTTTGCACAGATTCCGAAGCTGTGCCTCTATTGCAATCGCTATCAGCTCTTCATCTCGGGTCATATTTGCATATATGCCTTAGCACCTTCTGACCCGATATATGACTTTTCCTTTAATACCAGGCTACATCACTTCAACACAAATACAAAGAAACACGTTGAAATCCCGTGCTGACTCATACATAGCCGGATTTCAAATCGTATATGTTCACCACTATAGATCCATCGGATCTGCCTTCTATATTAACTTTCCACTTAACTTCCACTACTTTGATTGCTGATTTTATTTCTATCGGCGTATCGGCCCATCACTATTCCATTGTCGCTATACCTTTGGCTTCTCTGATATGCGATAAGTGATCAGATCTGGACCATTGATCTGACGGCTGTCACCTAATTGCAATATTGCAATCGCTCTATTACAAAGGTCCATTCCGATGTCTTCAACAGGGAATCCGTCGATGCGACTTAATCCTAGTCGTGAATCTTAATGATCCAATGGCTGCTGAGCAACCATTGTTTTACTTCTCCACTCAACTCTTTTTACTTGGTTTTTCCGTGTTTTCTTCAATTTTCTCTTTGTGGTTCGGTTCTTCTGAAGGTTCTGATCCTTCACTATTTCTGTTGCGCCACTCTAATTTGAGTTCAATTTTTCATATTTCTTGATCACTATCCTCTTGGATCCTTCGAATGGATTCAATGACCCATTACGATTCCTTTGAATCGTTCCTCTCCTTGCATAGTTCTTCAGAACTTTGCCTTCTGTTCCGCTGCTCAACTTCCTCTAAGCTGAACTCCTCTGCGAATTCTCGCTTCGCATCTTCTCTCCAGAGCTTACTCTATCTCTTCACATGGATTCAAAGATCCTTTTACGATTCCTCTGCTCTTCTATGCATTCTAACTGAATTCTACTTGTAACCACAGTTACAGAACCTACGAATTCACCAATTACATGTAATTCAAACATTCAATAGAATTTCACGCATTCACATAGTCTGGAATAGACTTCTATATATATAAATATGAACAACGATTACAGAATGAGACTCTCCATCTCTCACAGGCCTAATCTTCAATATTTGTGGCCTCTCCCTTTTTGACTCTACCCTTAGGCTTACATATATGCCAGGAGTTCTGTTGAAATATCATGGTTCGACTCCTATATCTACTGAACCAACTCCTAAATCCTTTGTCCATTATGTCCACTTCTAATTAATTCCTAAAGTCTCTTTCTTGTCCCTCGAATCATGGAATATTTAAAGGGTCCTAATTGACTTTTGGCTCTTTTGTCATTTTTGGAACTCATGTTCTCATTTATTCAAGAGCACTTGCAATTTCATCTCAGTATCTAGTTAATTCACTTAAAAGCCTAATATTACACTAATTTGTCACTTAGGAATCCAACTTCCTAAAAATACATGACCCCCTATGTCTACTTAATTACAATGATTTTCTCTTGGGTGAATGCTCCTGCATCAGACTCCCAAAGTAGAAAATATTCATGATCTCCTGATCATGTGTCTTCTGATCTTGGTCTTCCTGCATCCCACACTTTGTTCTGTAATTGTACACATGCTTTTTTCCCTTGTTGCTGCTGCACTTCTACTGTCTTTTGCTGCATTTTCTTCTTCTTGTCAATCAGGTTCAAACTCTGATTTCTCTTTCTTCCTGTTGTTGCCATTTTTTTCCATTTGAACTGCTTCATCATCAGTTCCCACATTTCTTCAATTTTTGTTTCCAGTACATCTTTGGACTGGTCTATATTCTGCTTCATATTTCTACCTCCTTCTCTTTTCTTCAGGTTGTTGTTGCTATCCACTATTTCTTCAATCTGTTGTTGGTTACTTTCTCTTTGTAGCTGTTGGTTTATTTTACTTACTTCATCTTTTGCCTTGGTTGCTCTGTTGACTTTAATTTTATTTGCTTTACTGATTTCTACCTTGCTTGCTCCAATTTTTTCTTTGCTTGCTATGACTTCTATGCTGACTATTGCCTTGCTTGCTGCCTCCCTATCATCCTTACCCTCTTTCATGATTGAATCATGAATGTTCATCACTTTCTCCAGTAAATTAACTTCTTTGTTCCATGGGTTAAATTCTTCCATAGACTCTTCTTCTTTCAGCTTTATTTGGCTGTTCACTTGTGCCGACTCTCCTCCAACAATTGCAACAAAACCTACACTGACAAAACAATTGTTAAAATAAAAAACATAAGGTTGCTATGCCTTATCTTCCTTTGGCAACAATTTAGTTTGCTTCTTTGTTTCTTTCTCCACTGTCAACACATCAATATGCTGATTTGAACTCTCAAAAGAATTCATGAGACTGCCCATTAGTCTCTCTTCCACACCATTTTTCCTAATGATGTCTTCCTGCTCTTGTTCACTGTAGTGAACTCCTTCTTCTGTAGTGTCAATCTGCTAAACTCTCATTATCACCTCCTTTCTCTTGTGACTGTCATACATGACAATTCTTTTGTCTTCCTTCTTCAGCAATCTCTCTTGAACATCTATCCTCTGTCTTTCCAACTCCCTTCTTTGAAAATCTAATTTTCTATATAACTCAACAATTTCAATTGGAGTAGATTTTGGAAATTTCACACAATTCTCCATACCTTCCTTTGTTATGGACAGAGCATCAGATTTCATTTCTCCCTTTGCTAAGTCTTTTTCATAGACTTCTTCTTCCTTAACATCTTTCAGTAGATGTTCTTCTTCTTCATTATGCTTTTCCTTGCTGTCCCTATGTAACTCTTCTCCCAGAGTTAACCTTGTCTCATCATCTTCATTAACATTCTCCTACATTTGTTTTTCATCAATAACATTAATCAAACTCATTTGATTACCTTTTTGAGACAATATTTCTTCATTATTTATCATAATAAGATCCTGATTCTTCATCTCTATGACATCTTCTTTAGACTCATAGACTTTTCCATCTATATGTAGTCAAATTCCTCCTCTTCTGAAAAGTTTTCTTTGTCGCCTTTTATTTCTAGATCTTCATCTCCTCTGAAGATATCTTCAAATAGTTGCTTTTCTCCTGCAATATCTGCCATCATACACAAACTTTTAGTTTTAAAAATATAAGGCTCTATGGTTTCACTGGATGGTTCAACCATCATATCTCCTTGTTGTTCTAAATCCTTCATATTATTTAGAAATTCTTCGATGGTCTCCTCTTCAATCTTCTCAAGCCCTTCACTTGGTTGCTTAATATCTTTCTCTAGCTATATATGAGACCTATCTATCTCATCTTCTTCCAAAATAGAATTTAGATTTTGCTTGTCTTCTTTCTCTTTTAAGACAATATCAGAAAATTGTCTTTTTTAGATGTTTCACTTACAAACATACACAAATTGTCAGATTTAAAATCGTCAGAACTTTTGGTCTCAGTTGAAGTTCCAGTCTTTAAGTCTTCATCTTCACTCTCTCCCAGAATTTCTCCTTGTTCTGGTTCACAAATGAACTCTTCCATTTCCAACTCAACTTCCTTGATTTTTTCCCTCAGCCACTTCATTGCATTTGCTATGGCCTTCTCTGTATCTCATGCCCCTTCACTGGCTTCTTCCTGAAGACCCAACCTAGTCTTTGGATTTCCTCTAACATTCTTCTTAATGCATCGAGTTGTTCTTTTATCTCTGCAATCTCCTTGTCAATTTCCTCTTGACTCATCCTCTTGCCATTTGCTTTGGCATCCTCTTTTTTCATCTTTCTTCTATTGTGGCTTCTCTCTGAACCTCTACTATGACTATCAGTAGTCATCTTCTTCTCCTCTTTCTTCATGAGCTCCTCGCTCATCTGCAACAAGCCTCTACTACAACTAGTCCTCCTGGTTGCAATCTTACCTCACTAAGCTCTCCTCACTCAGTCTTTTGGTAAGCATGGTCCTCTATCTAGAACCTCCTCTTGAGCAATACCATTTCTCCTTCTAGGCTTTTGCAATTTCTCACTCTCTCTTGAGAACACTTCAGCCGTCCTCTCTGTCCAATCTCTTGTTGGATTCTTCAGGTTCACTGCCACTTATCCATTAGAGTATTCTTCTTACTCTGTCTTCAAGAACACATCTGGTTCTCCTCTCATAGATTCTCTTGTTGTCACCTGTGCATTAGTATAAAAACACACATTCTCAATTTAAAACATAACATATTACCTCACCTTCAATATCTCAGCATGATCTTGTTTCACCATTCCACCATGGATTGTTCTCTGTTTTGTCTCCAAGTCCTCTTCCCTTCAGAACTTGCATTAAGCAATCTTGCTTTCTCTTTCCTTCAAGGAATCCTTTGTTCCTGTTTATTCCAAGCCTCTGCTGGAACTGCTACAATCTCCCACTGTAGTCTCTATCATTCATCCATTAAGTTATGCACATGGCCTTCTTCTGTGTGCAAACTCCCTTTCGCATAAATATTTCCTCACTCTGATTTTAAACCTACTCTAATTAGAAATCTGCTTTGATACCACTAACGGTGTAGGGATACCCCCGCATATACCCACAGTATGAATAAGAATGCATAAACACAACTGTCCCAGGTATTTGACTCTCAAAGGAGTCAAATCTTCCAACCTCTAATGGTTAAGGCCCTCTATAACAGTTCCTTTGTATCAGAACACAATCACCCCGCCAAAACCTCCCTATTGGGACTTTTGAACAGCCCTCAAACCTTTGTTTATGACTTTATTAAAGTCTTCCTTCTCAATCCTTCTATCGGGAATTAGAACCCTCTCATTAACCCTTAACACATTGTTTATATACGCTTTAACGTATAAAACCTTCTAGCGGAACTCTTCTACTTTATAAAGCATTTACAAAGGAAAAAACGCACAAAACCTTACCTTTCACCTTTCTTACGACTTCTGCACAGATTCCCAAGCTATGCCTCTATCGTAATCGCTATCAGCTCTTCATCTCGAGTCATATTTGAATATATGCCTCACCACCTTCTGAACTGATATATGACTTTTCCTTTAATACCAAGCCGCATCACTTCAACGCAAATACAAAGAAACAAGTTGAAATCCCGTGCCGACTCATACATAGTCGGATTTCAAATTGTATACGTTCACCACTATAGATCCATCGGATCCACCTTCTATATTAACTTTTCGCCTAACTTCCACTGCTTCGATTGTCGACCTCTGATCTCTCTGATCACCGATTTTATCACTATCGGCGTATCGGCCCATTGCTATTCCACTATCGCTAGACCTTTGGCTTCTCCGATATGCGATAAGTGATCAGATCTGGACCATCAATCTGACGTCAGATCTGACAGTTGTTGCTTAATCGCAATATTGCAATCACTCTATTACAAAGGTCCATTCCGATGTCTTCAAAAGGGGATCAACCGATGCGACTTAACTCTAGCCATTAATCTTAATGATCCAACGACTACTGAGAAACCATTCTTTTACTTCTCCGCTCAACTCTTTTTACTTGGTTTTTCTGCATTTTCTTCAATTTTCTCTTTGTGTTTCCGTTCTTCTGAAGGTTCTGATCCTTCACTGTTTTTGCTACACCACTCTAATCTGAGTTCAATTCTACATATTCCTTGATTACTGTCCTCTTTGATCCTTCGAATGGATTCAACGACCCATTACGATTCCTCTGAAATGTTCTTCTCCTTGTGTAGTTCTTCAGAACTCTGCATCTTCTCTTACTCTGTCTCTTCACTTGGATTTAAAGATCCTTTTACGGTTCCTCTGCTCTTCCATGCATTCTACATAATTATGCCTGCAACCACAGTTACAAAACCTACAAATTCACCAATTACATGTAATTCAAACATTCAATAGAATTTCATGCATTCACACAGTCTGGAATAGACTTCTATATAGATAAATATAAATAGTGATTACAGAATGAGACTCTCCATCTCTCACAAGCCTAATATTCAATATCTGTGGCCTCTCCCTTTTTGACTCTACCCGTAGGCTTACATATATGCCACGAGTTCTGTTGAACTATCTTGGTTCAACTCCAATATCTACTAAATCGATTCCTAAATCCTCTGTCGATTATATCCACTTCTAATTAATTCCTAAAGTCTCTTTCTTGTCCCTCGAATCATGGAATGTTTAAAGAGTCCTAATTGACTTTTGGCTCTTTTGTCATTATTGCCACTCATGTTCTCATTTATTCGAGAGCAATTACAATTTCCTCTCATTATCTAGTTAATTCACTTAAAAACCTAATATTACACTAATTTGTCACTTAGGAATCCAACTTCCTAAAAATACATGACCCCCTATGTCTACTTAATTACAATGATTTTATCTTGGGTGAATGCACCTGCATCAAATGCATCTCATAGCAAAATGAAGAACATGAACACACTACATATACCTCACACCTTGGGGCCATCTGAAGAAAAGGATGCCAAACTGCTGACACTTGCCATACCATCAATCTCACGGCGTCGAATCTCTTGGAACTGCTTGCAAATCGAATGATGACACCTACACTCCACTTTCAAAAGTGGCCGAAAAATGAACTGATCAAATGGAAAATCTGATTGCACCATCAGGTTCATGTCGCTGAGAGGTGTAAGATTGACATAAAATTTGTCCAATTTGAACACTGGCAAAATCTCGGCCTCCTGAAAATTTTCTCAATCATGGTTTTTCCTGCACTTTTCCAGGATCATGGTTCCACCTGCAGAAATTAATTAAAAAATCATGTCTCGATTTCCATGTTGTGTCCTCCTCCCCACACTGAGAAAATTAAGGTTTTTATAAACTTTCCTGGGTGGACTTACCAAAGAATGTCATTGGCCCAGTGGCTAAGTTTGACGTACTTGTTGGAGGTGGTTCTGGGTTCAATCCCCATGGAACCAAGTTTAACACATAACCAATTTTTTTAACTTGGGCGCGGTTATGATTTGTTTCAATATGGCATACAGTTTTGATGTGTGGTTCCAATATATATATATGGTGTGATGTTATGTATTAAATGGAGTGATAACTGTGCAGAACCGTATTGATGCATTAACTCCAAACATTGGCAATGTGAGTTGTGACGGTTTTGGGTTATGGGGCTGCTACGTGGGCGGGGTCGGCGGATCCGCCAGCTGTGGGTTCAACTCCCACCGGCTTCGCATTTAATGCATAACATATGTATATAGTGAGTGGTTTGGGGTGTGGGCCAGGTCCACTGGAGGTGGCCAGCCCACCCCATATAATACGTGGGATGGTGATTGGTTGGGCCGGCAGGGGTCATGGCCCATTGGCCACCCCCAAAAAAAAAAAAATAGATATATATATATATATATATATATATATATATATATATATATATATATATATATATATATATTTATGTTATAAAAAATCATTAGGCATTTTGTAAACTCAAGAAATTAACCGAAGGAGTCAATTAATAAGGCCATAAATTTTCCCCGAATCTGGCCCAGGTTGGCTGGAATCTGGTTGCTGGGTTTTGTCCAAATTTCTGCCTCCTCAAGCCTGCCCAGTCATCCAAGTCAACCCTGAAATTTGACCGCTCCTAATTTTTGCATACGGACTCGGTTTGACGAACCATTTGCACCACCATGATCACAACAACGAGATCTTCAACATGAACCTAGTTCGAGCAGAATACAAACACTTGATTTTTGTCCCTTTCTAAGTCCTCTAGGACTTTTGCCTGTGTCTAGAGACCTGGATCAATCCTCCCCACTGAGGAGATTTTGGTACTCCAAAAGCATGAAAACTAATTTGCAACTTCTCTTTACTTTGCCTGGATCACAAGCATCCTAAAAGGGTCTCGCTTCCATCTCCTTCACCTTTGTTCTTCGAAGCCTTAATCGATGAGCCGACACCTGCAACCTCTGCAACCTGTAGTACATTGTTTTTGAAAATTACATGCTTTACTTTCATGACCAACTAATTACCCAAGCATCCCATACTTGCCAGGAGTTTATAACACATACTCGGTGGTCAAGTTTACATTGAAATGGAAACAATACCCCAACTGCAAAACCAAGGCCAACATATCATTGTTGCTTCGACAAGTGATGGAAAACACATCGTCACTACAAAACATGATTTACAAAGATAAGGCAAAACACTATTGTTTCTTTGAAAAGTGATGGAAACATGACATCACTTTCATAGTTTAAAATGCAACACGAAATAAAACCAGACATCATTGTTGCTTAGCAAGTGATGGAAAACACATCATCACTTTTACATCTTAAAATGCAACAAATGATTTACAAAATCATGAACATGACAAGCTAACATATCTAGAAACCATTTTTCACTTATCAATGTGAATGGGTCACCCCCCTATGGTGGTTTTTCTTGTCAAAATATTTTCTCAACTGGTTCATGCATCGACGTTTTGTCTTTAAGGCGCTACTCTAGATGGAGCCTCCAACATGTGGCTCTTTAATGGCCACCTCTGTTGCAATGACTACAGTAGGTCTTCTTCCTCCAGATTTGCTCTACCTTGTTTGCTTGTTGTTGAGAGGGTCTTTCATGCCTCATCCTTTTGTGTGCTGCTATTCTTTTCCAACACTTAGAAAATGTATGGTTATGTAATCCACAAAAGGTACATGTTTTTCGATTCCATGATTTACGTTCACGCTTAACAACATGATTATAATTGAAATGAAGATTTGAATATCGAGAGTGGTTATACTTTTCCTTGTTGTCTCTAGTGTAAGTATGGCGATGAGAGCTTGCCTCAGTTGTCTCCCTACAATGGCCATTGCCATGGGATGATGGTGATGTGTTCCCACCATTCTCTTTCCTCAACAATTTTGATAATGTCTCGGAAGAATCTGACACCTTCGAGCATTCAACTTTGGTGTATCCCAAGCCTACAAATTGAGGTCTTTGCACAACATCCAGTGGTTGGGTTATGCCTTGGTTATTAACACCAAATTATTTTTCCTCCTTGTACCTCATCATGGTAAGGAACCTCATGTTTGTCCCTGTAATTGGTATCTCCATGTCTCCAATAGAAATCATACTATGTGAAGATGAAGCTGAAAGGAAATCAACATATTTTACCTTCCCTGTCAAGTTGGAAAGAACTGACGAGGGCTACTCATCATCTGTTGTTGGTGGTTCACTATCTGTCTTGGTGCATTCCCCAACTTCTTTTCCAACATACCCAAGTCCTGCTTGACGGGGTAACTCCTCTACTTTGATGGGCTTGATAATGCCTTAGCCATTAATGCCAAAGACTTTTCCTCCATACCCCATTTTCTTCAACAGTTTGGAGCCAATTCTTGTGGTATGATTTTCAAAAACAACGAAATCATCATCACGAAACATACATGAATTCAAAGAATTGATTTTTACCTCACATGGGTCACATTGTATCTTTTCGAAGGCCTCGTCCTTAACTTGCAACTATCATAGCAAACTTTGTTTTTCCTTTTTCTCTTCTTGTAGACGCATCTTCAATTTAGCGTTCTCTGTTTGAAGGTTTTGGTTGTTGTGCTTCAGTTCTTCCAGGGCCTCTTCCATGGCTCACAATTGAAGCTGCAATCACTCCTTTTCCTTTGTCTCTTTTCGTAGAGCTTCATACATTATTTCCACCCTTTGGGAAATTGTGAGCATGGTTTTGTACATCCCTTTTTCATCCTCTGTGGCTGCACGTTCCATAGTTCACGCTTACAATTCACATCCATGCAAATACCGATCTGAAACCAAACTTGATCTGAGTTGACTCAACTCTCGGATTTAACCAAGATCTTTTACTTTCGTGATGTTGTTAGAATTGCATTTAAAATATCATAAGTGAACATATATGCATGTTGTAAAGAAGAAGGAACATGAAAAGAATCAACAACATAAAACACAAGACATTGATAATGGAGTTCATCTAGGAGGGACTACGTCTCTAGGCCCCAGTGTCAAGATGGTGTAGGCCGCCCCATTAAGTGTTGTCAACAGTGATGATGTACATAGGTGGTGATGTCGCTATCATACAAGGAAAATTCCCTCATGCAGGAGTGGCTCCACGAGATGTTCTGCTACAAGACTCCTATCAGTATGACATAAAAGGACTCCTATCAGTATGACATAAACTCATGGATGATGATAATGAGCATCCCTCCAACATGGCATCAAAGGGATCTCAATGCAAACATACATGGCGACACATGAGTATCCTGACAACATGACGACAAAGGGATCTCAAATAAAACATGATAATAAGTACATCTCACATCAAGAACAAAACAAGATTCCACATCAAACATCAAACAGGGATCTATGCAGCACAATGCATCTCATAGCAAAAAGAAGTACATGAATGCACTCCATATACCTCACACCCTAGGGCCATCTGAAGAAAAGGATGTCAAACTACTGAAGTTGGCCGTACCATCAATCTTGTGGCATCGAATCTCATGGAAATGACTGGTCTCACATCAAATGTTGACACCTGCACTCCACTTTCAAAAGTGGCTGAAAAATCAACTGATCAAATGGAAAATTTGATTGCACCATCAGATTTGTGGCATCGAATAGAGTAAAATTGACTGTCAAATTTCTGAACTCTGACAAAGTGAGAATCTGGGGCTTAAGGAATCTTTTAGATTCCCCTTACATTCCTCAAAGATTCCGTCCTTCGGGTCATCTGAAGATCTGTTGCTCAGATCAAAATTCTGACTGCGCCATTAGGTTCATGTCACTGAGAGGTGTAATATTGACATAAAATTTGTCCAATTTGGACACTGGTAAAATCTCGGCCTCTTGAGAATTTGGCTTAATCATGGTTTTGCCTGCTCTTTTCCAAGATCATGGTTCCACTTGCAGAAATTAATTAAAAAATCATGTCTCGATTTTTGTGCTACATCCTCCTCCCGCACTGAGAAAATGAAGGTTTTTATAAACTTTCCTGGGCGAACTTACTAAAGAATGTCGTTGGCCTAGTGGCTAAGTTCAACATACTTGTTGGAGGTGGTTCTGAGTTCAATCCCCATGGAACCAAGTTTAACACGTAACCAATTTTTTTAACATGGGTGCGGTTATGATTTGTTTTAATATGGAACATGGTTTTGATGCATTCCGATATATATATATATATATATATATATATATATATATATATATATAAATATGTGTATATATATATCTATATATATATCTCTACATAAATATGTGTATATATATACACACACACACACACACACACATATATATATATACATACACACACGCACACACACAGATATATATATATATATATATATATATATATATATATATATATATATGGTGTGATGTTGTGTATTAAATGGAGTGATAACTGTGCAGAACCGTATTGATGCGTTAACTCCAAATGGTGGCGGTGTGAGTTGTGACGGTTTTGGGTTATGGGGCTGCTGCATGGGTGGGGCTGGTGGGTGCAACTCCCACCGGCTTCGCATTTAATGCATAGCATATGTATATAGTGAGTGGTTTGGGGTGTGGGTCGGGTCCACCGAAGGTGGCCTGCCCACCCCATATAATACGTGGGATGGTGATTGGTTGGGCCGGTGGGGGTCATGGCCTGTCGACCATTTAATTAATTTATTTTGTTGGTTTTACATATATGGTTGTTGGGCGGGGTGGCGGGGTTGGTGGCCCACCACCCCAAAACTATTTGTTATTTTATTTTATGTTATAGAAAATCATTAGGCATTTTGTAAACTTAGAAAATTGACCAAAGGAGTCAATTTAAGTAGGCCATAAATTTTCTCGGAATCTGGCCCAGGTTGGCTGGGTTTTGTCCAAATTGTTGCCTCCTTAAGCTTGCCTAGTCATCCAAGTCAACCCTAAACTTTGACTGCTCCTAACTTTCACATACGGACTCGGTTTGACGAACTGTTCACACCACCGTGATCACAACAACGAGATTTTCAACATGAGACTAGTTCGAGCACAATCCAAACACTTTGATTTTTGACCCTTTCTGAGTCCTTTGGGACTTCTGCCTATGTCTAGAGCCATCTAGATCATATGGTAATGAAATTTTGTGGAGAGGCTAGAATACATGTATTCTTCAAAACCCAGAAATCCATTCTAGAAATTCCACCTAGAGATGACTTTATTAAAATAATTAACTTTTTTTTAATGGTTCCTAATTCTAAACTTAGGAAATATGGTTAATTAAAGGGTATTAATTAAGTCATGGTAAGAATATTCTAGAAGAAGACATGGATTGATTTCTAGTTAATATTAGCCATCGATTATGTTTTAATTTTGGCCATTGCTGCTCCAATAGAAGATTATAAGAAGAAGTCGATGGGTAGATGGAGAACACACCAGAACAGATACTCAGTTGCTCAAGCAAATCAATTTTCTCAGGGGTTGAAGTTTGGCAAGAGAAAATCGAGTTAGAGAGTGAGTTGTAGGTGGGATAGAGAGGGCATCATCATAGTTTGAGAGTGCAAGAGAAATTTGGAAGGGGAAGTGCAAAGGAGGGACGCAAATCATCAACGCAAAGAGAGTGACATAGGCCCTATGCAGTCACTTCGCAGAGGGTGATGCAGGAAGGCCGTAGAAAGGGAAGGAGGCTCTGTTCGAGGTCAAAAAAACTCTGTGAAGTATGAGAAATTCATCAGTAAATTTTTCTCAATGATTATTCCTATATTTTGTCTATCCATATCTTGTACAAAAATTATTGTTGAAGATTAATAAAAGAAACCCTCATGTGTTGCACCAGTTTTCCCACATTGGGTTTTTTTGAGGACAATTGTCCAAAAATAATTGTGTCATTGTGGTTATATGTGTGCTAGTATTTTCCTTATATTTAATTTCCGTAAAATTTTATTTGTGAAGGCTGTAGTGTATGTATTTCAATATTTTCTATAGAAAACCGCAAATAATTTGTTTAAGTAATTTAACAAATAGGAGAAATATTATCATCTACTACATTAGGATTTAGGTCACCGAATTTTCACATGGTATTAGGGCATTGGTAAAGTAGGAAGAGATTTTTTGTAGACAGAAGAAGGATTTTGAAAGCATTTTGTAGGAAGAAGTTTGAAACGCCAGAGAGGTTGTGCTTTCCATTTGCTTGGTGGGAAATTTTTCATGGAAAAATTAATTCTCTGAGTGAGTTGACAGATAATAAAATTTTCCAGATTGAGATTTGTCAGAGGAAGAGGGAGCAATGTAGAATTTTCCACGTAGAACAGGGCGTGTATTTTTGCAGCTTCAGTGTTGGGAAGGAAAATAACATAAGAAATTGTGGATAATCAAGAAGCCTCCAAATTATCTTCCAGATTGGAAGATGAGATTGTGTGTCTATCAGGATTGGCATCAGCTGGTGTCTAGTATATTGATAGTGAAGCTTCAAATCACATGGATGGAGAAAGGGAATATTTTTCTAGCTACCTAGAGGAGAAAATGGAATTCCAGATTACTATGGTCAATAAAACTAAGTGTACTCTAGTAGGGAGAGGCACCATAGATTTTCAAATGGAAGCAGGAACTAGCACTAGCGCCACAAATGTGTTGTATGTGAAAGGATTGGGTATGAACCTAATTTTAGTGTCCCATTTGCAGGATAAGGGATACGATGTATATTTTGTGGGAAGGAAAGTGTATGTCAAGCATCCCACTCGGAAGAAGGTCACACATATTGGAGCTTGAAGCAACAAGCTATATAGTTTGCAGATTGATTCTCTAATGGCACTAATTGGCAATGATAACAACAGTAGGAAGGCACTAAACGAACTATAGAAGAGTAGGATGGGACACTTGCACCATGGAGAACTTAGGATGCTCAGAGAGACTGTAAAAGGAGTTCTAGCTCTCAGCAACAATCACGATGGTCTATGCCAAGGATGTGTACTTTGAAAGTACACAAAAGCAGTGTTTCCCAGAAGTGATAGCAAAGCCAATGGCGTGTTAGAATTGATACACTCGGATATTTGCGGCCCTATGTCCACTAGATCTCTTAGCGGTGGTGAGTATTTTGTCACCTTTATTGATGACCATTCTAGGAAAACTTGGATCTACTTCTTAAAGACCAAGGATGAGGTCTTTGATTAGTTTTGAGAGTTCAAATAATGGTGGAGAATACACAGATAGAGACTTCACAAATTTATGTGCAAAGGAAGGTATCAAAAGAGAGTGGAAAACTCCCAACAATCCACAAAATAATGGGGTAGTAGAATGGAAGAATAGAACTATAGTTGGGGCAGGAAAGGCCATGTTATATGATCAGGATATTCCCATATTTCTATGGGCAGAAGCATGCAACACAACAGTGTACATTCAAAACAGGACACCTCACAGATCTTTGGGGCAGAAAACGCCAGAGGGAGTCTTCATTGGGAAGAAACCTAAGGTAAGTCATTTGAGGATATTTGGGAGTGTGGCCTATTGTCACATTCTAGATGAGAAGCACAGTAAGTTGGACTAGATCATAGAAAAGGGGTATCTCATAGGATATAGCGAGACCCCGAAGCCATACACAATATTTTTTTTTGGTAGCAAGAAGATTATAGTAAGGCAATATGTATATTTCATGGAAGACAGAGTTTTTAGAAAATATCGAGAGATTCCCGCAGGAGATCATTCATCATATGTTCCATTAGTCCAACAACAACAGGGACCATAAGTAGAAAAATAGGGGGACATTAACAAGATTCAAATGCAGTGACTAGTACCCACATCTCCTTACTAGCAGGAGATCTAGGAAGTTCTTAGCAGACAAAGCTGCAAGAACATGTGGAGGAACAAATTGAACCTCCCACCACTAGTGGTAGGACCAGTAGAGAAGTGTATCAGACCTTAAATGACGTAGAAGAGTTTATCAGAGCTCCTAGAATCAACGAGAGGAATCACAGGCAGACTAACAAATACCAGGCATTCGTGGCTCAGGTTGAAAAACCCTCTAGTTTTCAGGAAGCCTCACAACATCAGGTGTGGGTGGATGCCATGGTAGAAGCGTACAGTTCTATCATGACAAATGATATTTGGGAGGTGGTGCCTAGACCAAAAAGTAGATTAGTTGTGGGTTTTAGATGGATCTACAAGATGTAGTATGTTGCAAATGGCAGTGTAGAGAAGTATAAATCTAGATTCGTGGAAAATGTGTACGCACAAAAGGAAGGAATAGGATATGAGGATAGCTTCACCCTAGTTGCTAGATATACCTCTATCAGATCTGTCATATCCCTGGCAGTGAAGATGGGATAGGAAATTCACCAGATGGACGCCAAAACAACATTCTTGAATGAGGTGATAGAAGAATAGGTATACATAGAGCAGTCCGAAGGCTTTGAAAATCATGAGAAGCAAACTCATCTATGTAGATTGAAGAAATCCCTGTAGGGGCTTAAGAAAGTACCCAGGGGATGGTATGGTCGAATATCAGTTACTTACAACAGTTGGGATTCATCAAGAGTGATGTATACCCATTATCTACTATCTGATGGTGGAGAATGAGCCTCTCATTCTAGTTTTATATGCATATGATATTTTTTTGACATGATCATCGAGGCTCATAGAGGACTGCAAAAATGTAACAGCCCTAGTGAAAAATTCATGTAATAAAAGTTAATAAAGGAAAAATAAGACCACAGTTAAGAGACATGTATTCCAAGCTAAATTTTGGGTAAAGATATCCTAGTAGGCATCATTGGATATGTGTTTTGGCTAAGGAAATTGGAAAAGGAATTAAATTAAAAAAAGGAATTTTTGACAAATTTATTTATGAAAATAAAGGAAATTAGGAGAAAAGTAAGGTGAAAGGTCACAGGTTGCATCTAAGGAGGCAATTGAAGGAAAATAATGGAAAGTGAAGAAAATAGAGGCCTCGTTCATAAAAATGCTTTTGAGGATCAATGGGCAAGATTTTTTCAGTTCAAGATTAGATCTCTCTCATTATTCTCTCTCTCTCTCTCTCTCTCTCACACTCTTGTTCACTTAGAGTTTTCTTGGAGCACTCTATTTTGGAGCAAAGGGAAAGCAAACAAAGGAAAGGAAAAGCAAGCAAGGATCAAGGAAAGGAAAGCAGGACTCAAGAAGCTTCAGCAAGAATACTTGCATGTAACCTTTTGCACGTGTGATTGCCTAGTTGGTTTAGACATGCATGGCTTCGCATGTTGGTGTATGGTTCTCTTGCTGTCGGTGGCATGGTTTTCCCAGTTTATGACAGTGGATTCCAGCCTAGCCTAGCATTTTTCCAAATGCCATGGTATGTTGGGATGTTGATTTAGTTTTTGAGCTTTGGAATTGTTGGATGGATTTCAGAATCTAGGGATGAGGTGGTCTCAAGTTTAATTCCCAAAGGCCTAGTAATCCCTTGACCGATTTTGGCGGGATACACGGTAAAGCCTAAGGGAGCAGTCTCAGTTTAGGGCCTAGTGATCTAGGTTTGGATTGTGGTAACACCCGAGAGACAAGGAGATGGAAAATTCCTCAAGGATAGTGATGGATTACAGATGACATTCCAAGTTCTATTTGATTGTGATTAGAGCACCGGTTTTGGTGTGATCACGGTTTGATGAGGATGGAGGTGGTTTAACCTTTGGATTCCCTTGGTTGTTCCTAGATTGGTTATTCTATGAGATCCCACATTCATTCTTGGAATATGGCATGAGGGTGATTGGCTTGAAAGAGGGATTTGGTTCAGCCATGTCTATCGTTGGATGGTACGTGGAAGTCATGAACCTGGTCATATTTGCCTATGATTAATAAAAGCTAAGTTATCTTACTTTTGCACTGATTTATATGTGGATTAAATGGCGGTCATATCTCTGATATTTATATGGTTTTATGTTGGTTATAAGCATGGTTGAATGATTATTTTATGTCATGGTTATTTCATATATTTACTTGTAATTGTTAAATGGATGGATGTAAGACCTAATTGATGATGTAGTAGTTCATTAGAGAAGGAGGTGATCCTTCTGGTTATGTTTCATAAGTTGTTTTAGGCGTTTATGCTCTACCTTGTATCTTAGACATGTAGGTTACATTGATGCCAAATGTTTAACAGAATGTCAGTCTCGGTTGGGGATGCTCAAGCCTAGTCTTGAGGGTGATTTTTTATTGATCGACATTTTTATCATGTTTTTAATGAATTATGGAAGTTACAACAAGTTATGGGCAGATGCCATGATTCAGGGCTAGAAAAGTGGCTTAAATCCCAGGGTTGTTGGCACAAAACTAGCAATTTTGGTCCACAGTCGCTGGTAGGTAGGCCTGTGAGAGCAACTTTGGGTTTCTGGTCACTCCCTTGCCCATAGCATGAGAGAAACAATGGCCTAAGAGTTGCATAATAGTAGTGGGACCCAGGGACAGGCTATATAAATTGTTGAATTATCTCTTGAGGGTTCTGTTGATGATTATGGATGACTGTATGTGATGTTCTGTCGATTCCAGTTCCTTAAGGTGACATAGGGGGTCTAATCTGATCATAGTAACATCTCTCCTCATGTTTACCCTGGTTGGCATGGTTACTCTGGGTAGACCTAGGAGGTGGTGTTACAGATTGGTATTAGAGCATGGTTCCACTCTCTTTGGGTCATATCTGGTGCTATAGATATGGGTGAATGTGTTGGTCATGCATGCATTGCAGTTGCGTGTGTGTCTCTTACACTTGCATTCCATGTGCTTGTTGCACTACATCATATTGATCATGGTAGCAGTAAGGTTATCATGACAAACTTTATGTCAATTTTAGGGAATGCATCGTCATGAGTATATGGCTGGTTATACAGTTATATGCAGTTTGATTACATCCTTGTGTGTTGGGTTGCATTCTTGGTTATTTGATTACATGCATCAGTCTTGTAGGATGATTACAAGAATTGATCACTTAGGCTCAACTACATGTGGTTATGCGTATGTGTAGTCGATTAAGCATTGCTTATGAAGGTGTATAGTTACATGAGGCAATGTGTATACTGGATTAATGGTTGTTTTCATGCATGAGGTCATAGCATGCATTGTTGATATGGTGTTGCATTGATGACTAGACCCTAGTTAGTATGATGGTTATACGTTGATGCACTTATTGATATATGTCTATATGTTATTATGGTTATGTTGTACATGAATCACATTGATTTAATGCTCATACAGACAAGGTATCCTCCCTAAGTAATGCTAAGGTATGTTCATTTATGGTGATTTGGTTTAGCTGACATGCAGGAAAGAGATCAAATGGCTAGCAATGTAGTAGACTACACAGAATCTCCCTATGAATCAGATGGGAAACATGGTGTGGGGAAATCTTATGGCTTGGAAGACACATTGAGAAGCTTGAAGGAAAAAATAATGAGTTTCAAAGAAGACAATGACAAAATCATGCAGGCACAAGAGAAACAAGCAAAGGTGAATGCGATATTACTTCAGAGTTTGTGAGATTTCCAACGACAAAGACCTTTTCGGATCAGCCATGGACATGAGGAAAAAACTAATGGGGCATATGGCAGCACATCTCATAGTAGACATAGGTCAGATAGATCTGACACTATCAAAGATGTCAAGATGTTGGACACTCCGGATATGAGGGGTGACAGACATAGGTATTACTCTATTTCTCGTTCTAATAGGCATCATGATTGTCATCATTATCATCCGTATAAGAGGAATGACAGGGGATACTTTTCACATGAGTTCAAGAAGGAAAATCCACCTACCTTTGATCAAGAGATGAAACAATCATAATATTTGGAGGCTTAGTTGCTTGCCATGAAAAAATTATTTAGATTGCATGATTACCCAGAAAACATGAAAGAAAGGATAGCCATTTTCAGTCTCAAAGGTAAAGAAGATATTTGGTGGGAAGATGTAAAGAATGTCAAGGACATAAATGAAGATAATTTGAATTGGCATGTGTTTGAAAGGGTCTTCAAGAAGAAGTGCCTGTCTGAGAGGTATTATGATGACAAAGATAAAGCGTTTTATGAGTTGTGGGTGGGTTCTATGATAGATGAGGAGTATACTAGCATATTTTTGGAGTTGTTGAGATATGTTCCAGTTTGGTCAATTTAGTGTGTCCTAAATTGCTACATTAATTGTCAATCTGGGATTCGTAAGCTGACGAAGTGTGGCGCACTATATGTGCAAGATAACCTATTTCTTACTTTTGTCGTTTTTTTATTTTTATGTTGTTTTGGGGGTTTTTATCTTTGTTTATGGAATTCCTATTCCTAAATTTCTAGAAGGCAAGTATGGTTATAAGTTTTAAGGCAATTATGACCTTTATAAGGGTTCCCAAAACTTAACACTTCAGAAGGTCTTAGAACATACTAGTGAAAAATAACACTTGAATCAAGAATGAAAATATGCTGCTAATTAAAACAAGTAATTAATGAACTACTGATTATGAAACTATCATCTCTGCCGCTGTCTAAATACATAAAATTGATTTAAGCTACTGCACTCAAGGAAATCAAAGATTGCAAAGAAAGTAAAACTAAAATCAAATTACATCATCCATATTTCAATCCCTCGCCAGTTAGTCTATCTATGGCTTTCGGAGGCAACCGTCAATGAAATGAGAAATCCAATTATCTAATTGCAGAAAAGTAAACTAAAATCAAATCACAACATTCATATTTCAATCCCTTGCCAGTTAGTCTCACTATGGCTTTTGGAGGTAACTGTCAATGAAATGAGCAATCCAATTATCTAATTGCAGAAAAGTAAACTAAAATCAAATCACAACATTCATATTTCAATCCCTCGCCAGTTAGTCTCACTATGGCTTTCGGAGGTAACTGTCAATGAAATGAGCAATCCAATTATCTAATTGCAGAAAAGTAAACTAAAATCAAATCACAACATTAATATTTCAATCCCTCGCCAGTTAGTCTAGCTATGGCTTTTGGAGGTAACTGTCAATGAAATGAGCAAGTTGATTTCTAAATAACTTAACAAAGCAAATGAACAAAACTGAACTCAACAAAATAGAACTGGAATTAAAAGAATCTAAGAAAAGCAAAATCAGCTGAGGATCAATTCCATATCACTAGTTATTATGAAAATTATATACAAATGCCCGGGCTGCCTACTCTATCCTGAAACATGCACACACTAATCAGCGTTATACAAAGCTTGTAAAATCATGAATAACAGTGAAATGTTAGAAATATATACACAAATGAATAACTATAAAACATATGCAGTGAGGATAAAGAAACGATGCATAAAGACTATACAGCAACAATGGAAACAAAATCTCAGTGTGCAGGGGCCCTCTGCACAACCTCGGCCAACAGGCTATCAATCCAAAATTATTTTCACGCAAGCATGTAGAGCAGAGTCTTCTTATATATATTGTTGGAAATAATACTGAGAGGGGGGGTGAATCAATATTATCTAATTCTTTTTCAATATATTTATACTTTGAATTATTGTATGTCAGTACCATAAAATAATGAGCGTGAACAAGAAAAACAGATAGTCACACCAAAGAACACCAGATATAAGGTGGAAACCCGGGTGAAAACCACCTGCTGCAATATGTCTCTATCTTCTTTCAATTAGAAATTCTTTTTACAATGATTTTGTACTGGTGCAGTCCTTTACCAGTACGCAGGCTGCAACCTGCAGAGAGCTACAACTCTCTCTCCTGGAAGGGAGTTACAACCCCCTACTTCTTTTCTTTCAAGGACCACTTTTCATAAATTTTCAAACTGGATCCATGAACATCAATCAATCATCAAGTATATCTGCATCAAACAATCTCCTTTTCCCAATTAGCACTGAATCAAGTAAACACTTCTCTGACAGTTGTACCCAGAACATAGTAACAGTAACCACACACCAAATTCTGAACCCAGAATACTGCAGCAATAGACAGAGGCAGCTAGATCATAATTTAAAGATATACGCTACTTCAACAACCTGAAACCTGCGTGCAGATCTATAAAGGATAATTCCTTCTTTCAAATATTCAGACACTAATTTACCCACTGTTGTGCCCTACAACAACCCCCCATTTCATAACATTTTTGAGGTTAATCGCAAAGTTGGTTACCATCTTGGTTCTTCCCGATGCGATATCGCTATCGGCCATCGGCGATAGCCAATGCACACAAAGAAAAAGCACATACCTTTTCCCCGATGCGACACGATATCGGCGATCAACTATCGGCGCTATTTCTTGTGAAAAATGTTTTAAAGCTCCGACCCGATGCGATATCGCTATCGGCAGTCGGCAGAATCCTACGCAGTTTCATAAGGCGTTCATATCTTTTCCCGATGCGACATCGCTATCAGCATTCGGTAAATCAATTGATATACATTTCGGGATTATGTACGCGCGCTAATACAATGTCGCAATCGGCGTTCGCTAAAGATCTTTCCCAAATGATAATGTCATTCACACTTCTGATGCGATGCGATGACGCTTAATGATGACCTCAGTTTCCAAAAGGTGATTATTTCAAAGCATTAAAGTTATAATTAAATCCGATGTGACAAAAGCTCAGATTTCAAAATGCCGTTAAGTAAAGGGATAAGGTAATGCATGCGTATTTAAAGCTTTGCCCCTTCAAATTAACGAGCAATTACGATTAGACCTTTGAAAAAATCTATTGCACGCTTTAAGGGGTCATTCGGTTTAATAACTTAAGTAATGGTCATTTATGGAACTGCAGGCCGTAAAATCACCATCATTACGTCTACGGTGCCTTCTCAAATCATTAGATCCGCAGCCTCTTTTAGAAATAATCTCACCACGCTTCAAATAATATATCTATCCCGTTATGGATTGTCATTGTTATTTCCTTATTACGATTTCTCTTGCATTTGTGTAGAATTCAACTGTCGAGAGAAGTCTGAATATGATGGGAAAGAAGTTCAAGAAGGTGGCAGGTTCTACTGCGACACTGCCTCAGGCCAAGCTGCTACAGTTTCAAAGAAAGGCTTAATCTCAGATACTACATGCACTGGTCTTACTGGTACTACATGGCAAGGGACATACAATTTGCTAGAAGCAGAACAACCAGAAACGACAGTAACGGAGGCAAGTGTAGATGAACTAAGAAAGTCTGAGGCAACTCTTAAAGATTTGGCTGACTCCTTTCTGCACAGAATAGCAGCCAGAGAACAAGTCTTGCCTTATACTGATGTGGTACATTGGGAAATTGAAGAAATTACTCTCACTAATAGAACCTTCCATACTAAGGATGGAAGGATTTTCGGTTCCTTCAAGCCTGACGACTTGAGACGGATGTATCATTTGCCCAAACCCGAGCAAGTCTATAACAGAGCCTTTGTGGAGAAATTCGCCAGAGAGAATGAATCACCAGCCGAACCTCTCCGAGATTGGAGGCAAAATCCAGCAAAACACAAGCAGGATATGTCGGGTAAGTACTCCAATGCTTCTTTGGCTTCACCTTACTGTTATGTTGGAATTATGATGTGTAGATTGTGGGGATTTCATGATTCTGCAAATATCCATGTTGATATGGTTCCCTTAATGGAAGCGGCCGTCAATAGTATAATCATGGATTGAGCCACTATTCTGTCTGATAAGTTGGTCTTAGCTATTCGTGAGTTTAGGGCCAAAACCAGAGTCACCGAGAGAAAAATCCCACCCTTCTATTACTCTGCCTACATTATGGATACCCTTTGTTTTAATTCTGAGTTTCCTGTCGTTGGTTGGAGATGGACAACCCATGACCCAACACCTATTCATTTGTATCATCGTAAATTGTGGAAACCCTCTCACAAAGACCATTTGTATCAAATTTGCAATGGTTTTATGGTTCCCGTTCACTATTCTATTTTTGACAGACCTATCCCTAGAATATCTTATGAAGCCTCTTTTGACCTACCAGCCGTAGCCCATTGGTTCGGCGAAGAATATTTTTCCTATGTCAGAGTTTTTGGAAGCAAGGCTAGGCCACATGTTCTTCCTTTGTACATCCCAGACAAATTGTTAGCCCGAGAAATCTCCTATCAGATCATGTCTGAGGGTGTCACACAAACTCTCAAAGAAGAGAAGAAGAGAGGATGGCCAGCTTTTCCTTTGAGAATTGGAGTTTACACGCTGCTAAATTATAAGCATGCAGAAAAGGAAGCAGCAAAACTCCAAATGGTATCTCTAGCTTCTATTCCCAACAGACTCTATGACCCGAAAAAGACTGCTTTCATTGCCTTGGAACAGGCTAAGCTGACAAAGGTTGTTCATCAAGAAGACCAGTTTGACGACCTGTTCATGGGCGCCGATTCAATAAGCCAAGTCAAACAACTTGCTGCAATGAGATATGAAGATGTGGAATTAACTGAATTTAATAAACTTAGAAAGCAAAGGTTGCAAACTTTGCCTCTAGATTTATTATCCACAACCCCAGCTTCATCCTCAAGCGAGCCTGATCAGCTGGAAATAAATTCACCTCCTGTTACAACTAGAGAACAGGAGGAAAGGCAAAACAAGCTGTAGGCAGAAAGGCATAGAAGAGAACAAATAGAAAGGCAGCAAAAAGCTCAAATTGAACAAGAGCAAAGAAGGCAAAGGGAACTAGAAGAGCAAAGAAGACAAAGGGAGCTAGAAGAACAGAGGAAAAGAGAGGAAGAAGAAAAAGCAAAGAAAGAACTGGAAGATAGGCAGAAAAAGGAATTGGAGGAACAGCAACGAAGAGCACAAGAGGAGCAACAGCGGGAGGCATTCGAGGAGCAGCAGAGGATTGAAAAAGAGAAAGAACAGAGTAAGCAAATCTCTGCTGATACTGAATTGATTAAAGAATGGAACCAATTCGATTCCATTATAAGTGGTAAGGAAGCCTCCAAAGACTCAGATGCCTCAAAGACTCCTGATACTATGTTTTCTCCGGTTCTTGAAGGAACCAGCGGCCCACCCATGGTACAGAATGTTGAGGAGATTACTCAAGAATCATCTGATCAAATTGATCTTCAGGTAGAGGAAATTCCTCCCCTAGACATTTTCTACAGCCCTAAGCATAAAGCCGTTGTAAGGCGCTCAAGGAAGAGACGAAGGATTGATCAACTTTCTGTTTCAACTGAGCAAACAGTCACGGGCAATGTCGTCTGGAAGGGAGAATTAGATCCCTCTGAAGATTTGACAAAGCTGTCGCAATTTGCGGGAGCTTATTCAGCGGCAACCATTGACAAAGCATCCGAGGTAAGTCTTCTTTTGAAGACTAAATAGCATGAGGCATATGCATTGCAAGCAAAAGTGATAGAAGCAAGGAATAAGGCAGCACAGGCAGAAGAACAATTGCTGGCCCAACAACAAGAGAATCATTTGTTAACCCAGCAAATTGAAAAACTGAGGATAGACCAAAGTGACATTCAAAAAGCACAAGAATTGTCAGAAGCATTATCCCAGTTGGAGGCATCGAATGAGCTGTTGTTGAAATCTAAAGAGGAGCAAATAATTCAGCTGTCAACACAGCTTGAAAGTATCAAAGGTACCAAGAGTATTGATGATTTCAGAACAAAGGCAACTCTCATAAACGGCGCATTGATATCTCAGACCAGACTCTTGTGCCAACAACTAGTTGAAGCTGAGATACTTTGTGACACATCTACAACAGTATGTGAGCAAATCGAGAAAGCCAGGGGTAACTTGGATCAGGCCGAAGAAGATATAACAGAGTATATTGAATGGCAAGACACTCCAGAAGGGAAAGCGGCAATTTTTTCCCGAATCTGTGTAACATACAAAGACATACTTTTCATGGAATGGAACACACAGGTAATGAAGGCAGAAAGGGCAGCATCCAGATGCAAAACGATTGCCAGAAACATGATCAATCTAGTCAATGATACATTGTACCTGGAAAACATGATTTCACAATGTACACCTGGAAACATAACAACCGCCAACATGCTGGAGCACAGGAATTATCCTGAGCTGGAGACACAAGGGCGGTTAATTGCTGGAGTGAATACCTTGACTGCCGACGCATACTGGCTTTTCCTGATTAAACCACATTCTCAAAGGTCGGCTCTTAACTGCCTAACAGATGCTCTCCGATACCTGATTGCCGATTTCCGAGATGCCACATACGATGCACAGCTGACTTCACGCCTCAATACTCCACCAGAAGTAGAGCCAATGCTGGCGATATGTCAGCGAAGGAGTAAAGGCAAAGAGACCTCTGACTGAAGCATCGCCGCCGACTGCCGAATCACCCAAATGCACAATGATATTTGTTAATGCCGATTTAGTTGTTTTTCAGTTTTAGATATTTAGATATTTTTAGATTAGCATAGTATTTATAGACCCTTTCATTGTTTTGGAAAGGGTCGTAAAATTTTGTAAAAGACTTAAAGGCTGAAGTTTGCACTATTGTGCTTCAGTCTATATTCTTTTTGAAACTCGACCACTGGTCCTTAATTTTACTTGGAATGCTGTTTTAAGTAAATTGTGCACTATTGTCGTTTGCTTGGGATGCTTTCTGGTTAGAAGGAAGGACTGCGACATAGCGATTAATATATTGGATTGATCAAACAGCTTGCATGGTACTATTATCTGTATCTGTTCTTTTTCTATTATATAAATTGCTGTGTTATTACTTTGCTATTATTGATTACATGTATGCGATATAACAGCAAATCTGCATTTCATATCACTATTGAATGTTTTGTGATTTGTTATCTCTTTTAATCATGCGTGTAACAATGATATAAATGACTGAGTGCAGTAATTCGCTATTATCGCTCTGCATAACTATTTATGCAGAGCAATCTTAAATGGTTTAAACATTTATGCTTACTGTTAGTGACATCTATATGCCTGCCATTAAGCATAGGTTATCAAACGCTGCATTATCTGAATTGATAAGTCCCGGGATTAGCTTATAGTTATTATATTTCTTTTATAGTTTAGTTATTTTTTTGTTATCACTTCATATCGTAAATCATTCATCCATCCCGTTTACTTATAATCTTTGGGAAACTGGTCCCATTATCCCCAGTCGGAGCCACTATTCCAAACGGAAAAGGAGCTGCACTAAGTTCCGGACCGGGTGGTTTCCCCGATGTTGTTGCAACGAATTTTGGGGCATCAACACCCACATTGTCAGATTTATAGATCAAGCATGCGCCTCATATAACAGATCAAAATCATACAAAGATACTATTATTCAAGAATAAAGATTATGACCCATCAATAGAACTTATCCTTCTTTATGCGCTAAGGTTCCTCCTTCATTCAGATCCAGATCTGCACCATAACCCAATCACAAATATTTCAGATCTAGCACTTATTAGATATTCAATTCATTCAATGATACTTTGCCAAATGGTCTCCTTCCTCTTTTATAGTCTTAGGCCTTCCATAATACCACGGTCCAAAACCATAGGATCAAAAAACTGTTGGACTAATACCATGAACCAACCATGAAAGTGCATGAGATCAACACTTTTGGATGCAATACCACAGACCAAAACCATAATAAACCAATACCACGAACCCAATACTTGGGATCAACACTTCTGACGAGGTACCATGGTCCAAAACCATAGGTTCAAATACCAAGGACTAACTACCATGGATCAAAGGTAATTTCTCCAACATATACGCGCTTTTCCTTGCATGAAAGTGCGTGAACTTTTTCTCTACATGCAATAAAATTTTCTCTGCATAAAAGTGCGTGAACTTTTCTCTACATGAAATAAACTTTTCTCTGCATAAAAGTGCGTGAACTTTTCTCTACATGAAATAAACTTTTATCTTCATGAAAGAAACTTTTATCTTCATGAAAGTGCGTGAACTTTACTGCACTATAATTTATCATCTGAGATGAGTGGGTTGCCATCAAGTACAACATATGTATCATAATGCCAACAATCTCCCCCTTTGGACTTGATGGAAACAACAACCAATCACTCTCCCCCTTTGACATCAAGGGCAAAGGCAAACCAAGATAATCTCTTTCCTATAGAAACATTCTGCTTCCCATAATCCCCCTGAGTATCTGCTGACATCTCTGAAAGAGCTCCCCCTTTGTATATGCCAAGGTGTACCACTCTATCCATGCTTCCTCTGAGTACATGATGAAGTCTCTGCTCTACTGAAGTGTGCTGTTCATGCTCCCCCTGACTATAAGCAATGTCAATAACTGATAGTAGAAGCATTTGACAATCACCATAAATGACCATGAAAGAGATAGAGACATATTGCAGCAATATTCCTTCTGTCCTTCCTCCATAATGCGAACAATGCATTATATGCTCCCCCTGAACTTGTGCCATTCGATCTTTGACCAATCCACAACTCAGCAAATGTACGCATATACCCCAGATGAACCTTGCGTACAACCAACGATCAGAAGAGATTCAACAACAAGATGATGCATCAACAACCCCCAGCTTTTGCCTGAGGTATTCAAAGGTCTCCCTAGGCAATTGTTTGGTGAGTATATCAGCAACCTGTTCCTTAGAAGGAACATACTCCAACTTGACCTTTTGTTCAAGCACTTGTTCCTGGAGAAAGTGATACTTGATTGGTATGTTCTTGGTTTTTGAATGCATGACTGGGTTCTTTGAAATGCTGATTGCACTTGTATTATCACATAAGATGGAGATGGGTGGTGTACAAGTGATTTGAAAATCCTGCAAGGTCTACATCATCCAAAGGAGTTGAGTGCAGCAAGATGCAGCAGCAACATATTTTGCTTCAGTTGTAGACAAGGCAATCGAACTCTGTTTCTTGCTGAACCAAGATACTAATCTGGAACCCATAAAGAATGCACCACCACTTGTGCTCTTCCTGTCATCCACGCTTCCGGCCCAATCTGCCTCTGTATAAGCATGAAGTGTGAGATCTGTATCTCTAGGATACCATAAGCCATAGTTTTGAGTCCCTTGAAGATATTTGAAGATTCTCTTCACTGCCTGAAGATGAGTTTCCTTTGGATTTTCCTGAAATCTTCCAACTATTCCCACTGCATACATGATGTCTGGTCGGGTACCTGTCAAATAAAGTATACTTCCAATCATAGATCTGTAAGTTGGTTGATGCACTGCTGCTGATTCATCATTTGCACTGAGGTTACATCGTGTGACCATGGGTGTACATACTGGTTTTGCTTCTTCCATACCATATTTCTTCAAAATCTGCTTGAGATACTTGGTTTGAGACAAGAAGATCCCTCCTTCATTTTGTTGGATTTGCAAACCAAGAAAATATGTCAATTCTCCAAGCAAGGACATTTCGAATTCTTTCTGCATCACCAAGGCAAAGCTTTGACTCATAGATTCTTCATTGCTGCCAAAGATAATGTCATCTACATACACAACAAGTATTAGCAATTTGTCATTTTCAATTTTTATATAAATATTGCTATCTGCTGATCCTTTTGAAAAACCTTGTTGATGAAGATATTTGTCCAAACGATAGTACCAAGCCCTTGGAGCTTGTTTAAGACCATAGAGAGCCTTTTTCAATCTGCATACAAGATTTGGATCATTTCCAAGAATGAAACCATCTGGCTGCTCAATGTATACTTCTTCTTCTAAGTCTCCATTCAGAAAGGCTGATTTCACGTCCATTTGAAATACTTTGAACTTTTTAAAGCTTGAGAGAGCAAGGAACATTCGAATGGCCTCAAGTCTTGCAATAGGAGCAAAAGTTTCTTCAAAATCCATTCCTTCTTGCTGCGCATACCCTTTACAAACAAGTCTGGCCTTGTTTCTAATTACTTCCCCATTTTCATTCAACTTATTTTTGAAGACCCATTTTGTCCCTATAACATTCTTATCCTTTGGTCTAGGAACCAACTCCCAAGTGTTGTTCTTTTCGATCTGCTCAAGTTCTTCATCCATTGCTTTGACCCAACATTCATCTTTGCATGCCTCTTTTACATTTTGTGGTTCAGTGGATGAGATTAATGCCAAATAGCTTGAAGCTTCTGCAATTGTTCTTCTTGTTTGTACACCTGCTTCTTTTTGCCCCAAAATCTGAGATTCTAGATGATTCTTCTGAACGTACCTGGATGGAGTCTTCTCTTCTACCCTTATTTGTTCCTCTGGTGCTTCTTGAGGTTCTTCTTCTTCATCATTCTGTCTTTGAGGGTAGTCTTCATCTTCTTCGATATTTTCATGATTTACTTGCCTAGGAATGTATCCTTTTTCATCAACCACTACATCAATGCTGTCAACAATTCTTCCAAGTCTTTTATTGTAGCACTTATATGCTTTGCTGTGTGGAGAATAACCAAGAAGAATGCCTTCATCTGCTCTAGGTTCAAGTTTGCCAAGTTGCTCATCAGTATTCTTAATATAGCATTTGCTCCCAAATATTTTGAAGTGTTTTACCGAAGGAGTCTCACGATACCAGAGTTCATGAGGAGTTTGAGTGTTGTTCACTCGGACATTTGTTTTATTGAGAATAACAACCGCAGCATATGCAGCTTCACCCCAGAAATTTGTGGGAGTTCCGGACTCATCAAGCATAGCACGGGCCATTTGTTGGACTGTTCTGCTCATGCTTTCCACCACTCCGTTTTGCTGAGGAGTTCCAGCTGTAGAGAATTCCCTTCTTATCCCATGTTCTTCACAGAAATCGAAAAATTCATTTGAGGTAAACTCCCCACCTCTGTCGGACCTTAGGCACTTAATTTTGTAACTTGATTCATTTTCAACCAAGGCTTTGAAGGATTTGAATTTTTCGAATGCTTCGTCTTTGTGCTTCAAAAGTCCTAACCAAACAAACCTGGAGAAATCGTCAATGAATAATATCAAGTATTCTTCTCCTCGAGGTGACCTCGTCCTGAAAGGACCACATACATCTGTATGGACTAGTTCAAGAGGCCTACTGGCTGATCCTTCCTTCTCTGAGAAGTTGGTTCTGGTTTGCTTACCAAACTGACATGATTTGCATATAGTGTTGTCTGGAATTTTGATATCTGGAAGACCACGAACTGCCTGATATTTGCATGCCTTCCTTATTTGTGAAAAGCTTAGATGCCCCAACCTCCGGTGCCATAACCAATGTTCATCATCCTTGCTCAAATAGCATTTTTGTTGTCCTTCTTCAAATATGTATAGATTATTTGGAGTTCTTCTACCTTTGATCACTGTTTTCCCTGTATCAAGATCACGAACGCTACATCCATTTGATCGAAATATTACCCCGGTTCCTTGATCGCATATCTGACTGACACTCAGAAGGTTATGCTTGAAGCCATCAACATACAAAACATTTCCAGCTTTGACCTTTTCTTTTAACTGAGCTGTGCCTTTTCCTTTTATAGCTGTTGGAGTATCATTTCCAAAAGAAACTTTCTTTCCCTTTTCTAAAGAAGAATATGATTCAAGTTTTTCTTTATCACCTGTCATATGCTTCGAACATCCACTGTCGATGTACCATAGATTTTCCTGTCCCTCTGCATAAAAGGCTATCCCACATCTTTCTGATTGTGGTTCCTTTATTCTCCATGTTCTGGTGCTTGAGGCTTGTTCCTTTGTCTGCTGAAATCTGCTCCTGCATTCAGAATCTTCATGACCGAAGTTATTACAAATAGAACATTCATTTTCATTTTCAAGAGCCGAAAAGTTGTTATAGGTCCTTTTTGTAATCCCAGTCATACTTCTTTGTTTTTGAGCTTCTCTAGTCATGATTGTTTTATATGCAACACATTGAACTGCTTTGTGACCAAAGTTATGGCAAGAGAAACATTGGCCATTGAAGAAACTTCTGCGGTTATCAAATCTACCACCCAAATGATTGTAATTCTTATTGTCATCCATTCTTGAAGCAAATTGAGAAGATTTTACCTGTGGCTAGTTGTAGCTTTTGTTCACCCTTAAGACAAATTGCCCCTGGTTTACCTAGTAGTCTTTGTTAGTTCTTGATGTAATTCATCCCTGCTTTACCTGGTGATCTCCATTGTGCTTTTGCTCATTCCTTCTTGCTGCATCAAGATAACTCTTTGAGGTGGATGCTTGAGATGTTTCTCCATTATACCCCAGACCTGTCTTGTTTAACGGAGAACGCTGTACATTGATGATCTCATCCAAAGTTTGAGATCCTTTGACAAACTTAAGATTAATAGCCTTTGTTTTCTCAATTTATTTTCTAAGGCCAACAATTTCACCTTCTAACTTTTCAAGATATTTTTCTTTTTCATCAATTTGAAATTGTAGAGTATCAATGATCATATTCTTTTCTTCTATACATGTCTTAAGTCTAGAAATCTCTTCATAAAAACTATCCACATCTATAGCATCCATGTAATCATCATCTTCAAATGCCATTAAAAGTTTGTAGTCATTACCTCGTTCATCTTCATCACTATTTGATAGACCATCACTGTCTTCATGAGTGTAGTAGCTTTTCTTATTTGCATTCTGTTTCTTGTTCCATATGGCAGGTTCCTTTCCTTTGTCAATCTTATCCTTATGAGGACATTTGGCAGCATAATGACCTACTCTTCCACAAGCAAAACATTTAAAAGGTAGCTTACCTCTGAACCTTCCAGTACCCCGTTGAAGATTTCTGACAAAATTTGATTCTTCTTCTTCTTCTGGCACGTGACTTGATTCATAGTAGTCTCCTTTGCCTGAAGCCTTAAAAGCAGCTTCTCTCCTGTCTGATGGACCTCCTTTTCTCATTTCATAAGCAGTTAGAATTCCGTGTAGCTGAGACATAGTAAGAGTTCGTAGATTTTCCTTTTCTTCTATTGCAGACACTTTAGATTCAAACTTGGGGGACAATGATCTTAGGACTTTTTCAACCACAACAACCTCTTTTATTTCTTCACCCAAGTTTTTCATACAATTAACAATCTCATCTACCCAAAGGAAATAGTTAGCCACACTTTCATCATTATACATTCTTAGATTCTCATACTGAATCCTGAGGGTTTGAAGTTTTGCACATTTTACCTGTTCATCTCCTTCGTAGCTCAAAACAATCTTGTCCCATATTTCTTTTACGGATTTATATTACATAACCTTCACGAATTCATATTGAGATAGACATCCTAGAAGAGTTTAACTACCTTTGCATTTGTTTCATATTTCTTCTTCTCAGCTGAATCTGTAGGAGTAGCTGATGGAAAAGTATACCCTATTTCTATAATGTCCCATACTTCTGTACCCAAAGATTGAAGATAGGCAGTAACTCTTACCTTCCAATATACGAAGTTTGTTCCATCAAAAATCAGTGACCTGATTGATGCTTCCCTCTCGTAGTTTCTCATGATGTTAGATCTTCCTTCAAGCGATCAAGCTTCTTCAGAAGGACCTGCTCTGATACCAATTATTGGAAATAATACTGAGAGGGGGGGTGAATCAGTATTATCTAATTCTTTTTCAATATATTTATACTTTGAATTATTGTATGTCAGTACCATAAAATAATGAGCATGAACAAGAAAAACAGATAGTCACACCAAAGAACACCAGATATAAGGTGGAAACCCAATGTGGGTGAAAACCACCTGCTGCAATATGTCTCTATCTTCTTTCAATTAGAAATTCCTTTTACAATGATTTTGTACTGGTGCAGTCCTTTACCAGTACGCAGGCTGCAACCTGCAGAGAGCTACAACACTCTCTCCTGGAAGGGAGTTACAACCCCCTACTTCTTTTCTTTCAAGGACCACTTTTCATAAATTTTCAAACTGGATCCATGAACATCAATCAATCATCAAGTATATCTGCATCAAACAATCTCCTTTTCCCAATTAGCACTGAATCAAGTAAACACTTCTCTGACAGTTGTACCCAGAACACAGTAACAGTAACCACACACCAAATTCTGAACCCAGAATACTGTAGCAATAGACAGAGGCAGCTAGATCATAATTTAAAGATATACGCTACTTCAACAACCTGAAATCTGCGTGCAGATCTATAAAGGATAATTCCTTCTTTCAAATATTCAGACACTAATTTACCCACATTGTCAGATTTATAGATCAAGCATGCGCCTCATATAACAGATCAAAATCATACAAAGATACTATTATTCAAGCATAAAGATTATGACCCATCAATAGAACTTATCCTTCTTTATGCGCTAAGGTTCCTCCTTCATTTAGATCCAGATTTGCACCATAACCTAATCACAAATATTTAAGATCTAGCACTTATTAGATATTCAATTCATTCGATGATACTTTGCCAAATGATCTCCTTCCTCTTTTATAGTCTTAGTCCTTCCACAATACCACGGTCCAAAACCATAGGATCCAAAAACTGTTGGACTAATACCATGAACCAACCATGAAAGTGCATGAGATCAACACTTTTGGATGCAATACCACGGACCAAAACCATAATAAACCAATACCACGAACCCAATACTTGGGATCAACACTTCTGACAAGGTACCATGGTCCAAAACCATAGGTTCAAATACCAAGGACTAACTACCATGGACCAAAGGTAAGTTCTCCAACATATACATGCTTTTCCTTGCATGAAAGTGCGTGAACTTTTTCTCTACATGCAATAAACTTTTCTCTGCATAAAAGTGCGTGAACTTTTCTCTACATGAAATAAACTTTTCTCTGCATAAAAGTGCGTGAACTTTTCTCTACATGAAATAAAATTTTATCTTCATGAAAGTACGTGAACTTTACTGCACTATAATTTATCATCTGAGATGAGTGGGTTGCCATCAAGTACAACATATGTATCATAATGCCAACATATATCTCAAAACATAGTTACAACAATAAACTAATGTCACGGCACAGTGAGTTCTTAACAACAAAAATTACATTCGAAAGGCTAGCTATTATGCGTATAGGAACGCGTTATTTATAACAAAGGTTTCATAACTGTTTTTCTGGAAAATTACGTGAACAAAGGACACGTGAAAAACAACGTCCATGAATTTAGCATTATGGTTGCCGAGATTAGGAAATCCATTGAAAGCGGCTGTTGGATCCACATCGTGGTCAGCCTACAAGTGTCAGCGTGCCTCCAGAGATCTAGAAATGGCCATGAAAGTCTTCACGTGCTTGAAAACGGAGTCATGTTTCCGTAGGACTCTCCTATTTGACCACCGCTTGACCACTGTTGACCACGGCCTTCTTTGATGAATCCAGCTAGACCAATGGGACCTGACCCATGTCCAGGTCATTTCCAACTTGCCCATGTGGCTTGCTTTGCCTCGTGACACTTGCAACCTGTAGTTTAACAAAAACAGCTGCGGAAAGTTGAACTAGCTATGGAAAGTGACAAGATTCCGTAGCTCATAAGTAAAAATCTAGTTCAAACAGCAACACAAGGACATAGTCAAAAAACCACTTTAAATGCTCTTTTATGACTAATATGCAATGATATTGATAGCTTAGGAGGTCCAGGTGAATGGAAAGAAGCTAGAAAAATGTGTAGGAAAGATGCAAGTTTGGGGCTCAACATACCCCCACTGTGAAGGTGTTGCATGTCCCCATGCAACCAAAATTTTGACTATCCCCCCTTCAAATCATATGCTCTGAAACTTTTGCCAGTATATCCAGCCCTCTTCTTCTCTTTCTCGGTGCTGCTAACATCCTGGGCTTCCTCACCAAGCATCTGAATTTGAGATTGATCAGTGCTCTACTTATCTTCCTGCACTTTTTCTTCAATTTCCTGTTCTTTTTCTACCATAGCCCAAGATGTAGCATGGTATTATCATGAATGATCTTATCTAGTCTGCTTTGTTCCTTTAATGCTTCATTTTCATGTTTAATGTGTCTATTTAGGACCTCTAGTTCAAAAATTTCCTGTTTCAATGACTGGATTTGAGTGTCCTGTGCTGGATGAGGCTGGATGGATGAAGTGCTTGGATCTGTGGCTCTCTTTTCCAAGGATTCTATATAATCATACATCTCTTTCTGATTCGGGTCTATCTCAAGTGAAGTTTTCCTTGGGCTGACCCCAAAGTCCTGTTGAGGAGGACTGATTTCAAAGTCTGGTCAAGAAGGACTTATGTCAACATTTGGAGGACTGGTTTGAATATTTGGCTGAGAATGAGGTGGGCTACGACCAGCTGGAGGTTGTTCCGGTGTTCCCCCTCTTAAATCAATAAAATGGTGCCCTTTTGTTTGTGCTTTTCTCCACTTTCCTCTAAGCCTGATGCTTCTCCTTAAATGCTGTGGGCTAGTGCCCTCTTCCTCCATACTCTGTTTTTCTTTTTCTTTCTTCCCATCTGCAGTTGATTGTCCTTGAAGGTGAGTTAGCCTTCAGACAATGTTTGGTGGTCCTCTTCTAAGGAAGGTTCTGGTGATTGGTAGACATCCTCTATGTTTCTTTTCCCTTTCAATTTTCTTTGCTTTTTATCCTTGGTTCTTTCCTCCCTTTTTTCAGGCAGCTTATCTTTTTGATTAATTTCTTTGGGAGTGTCTTGAATTCTCACATTAGTTTCCTTTTTCCTACTCTTTCTTGCTGTACTACTCTCAGGAATTTCAGGTGGATCTTGAAAATAGTTTCTCACCAAAAACCGTTCCCAGGTATCCCTCTTTTTCTTCAATTGGTCTTCAATTAGAATTTTCACAAGCCCGTGATGATATAAGTGGGGTTCTATGTCCTCTACATTCTTTTGGACAGTTGTGCACATCTTTTTCAAGCTTAGTAATAAAAATTAAGGTAGATTTAGGGTTTGATTCTCTAAAAAGTTCATCAACAGTCGGGTATGATACATATACATTGCTCCAAAACGGCCTTCAAACGTAATGAACTTTTGAATAATCAACAGTAAGCTAGCCCACTTCTCTTGTAAAGCATGGACAAGAATTCCTCATTTAAATATAGTTACATCCATACCTGGATTACGTAGGATAACCCTCCAAGCCTTCTCGTCAAAGCTCTTGTTCTTGAACCAGCGTTCTCCCTCTTGAGGGAGTTCTGTAGCGGCTGCTATGGATGCTTCGGTAACTGTAAACTTGAGGTCCCCAATTTCCACCTCTAGGCCGTTAAAATACCTCGCAAAAGCTTTTGTAATCTCCTTATTATAGCCTCTGAACTTTTGAATAAACCGTAACCATTGTGCCTTTTTCAATATGTTCTTTACTTGCGGGTACCCCTCCATAAACTTGGGTCCTTCTGGTTCTGCCCTCAACAACAGACCCATTCTTTCCTTTTGTTCTTAAAATTCGTTTGCGTGAGAAGGGTTTAGTGGAGGTGAGACGGCTAGATTAGTGGGAGTGAACAGGGTTTATGGAGAAAAGCAGTGACTGTAAGCGGAAAACAGAGGACAGGCAGTGGAAGTGAATTCACGGAATGGAGCGGAGACTTATGTGAATGAGGTGGTAATGTAGCCATGGATTCAATAAAATAGTAGGGGAGTGACGACAAAATTTTTTAAATGGATGGTTGTGGAGTAGACATAAACACATTCATGAAATGGCTGCGGAATTTATGCGGTGGAGGAGAGCCGTAATCAAATCGGCCACGTCCCATAATTACAGGTGGAGTGTAGAAATGCAGCCAAACACGAGTTAAATCTGAGGATTAATCATGAGGCCGTTGGAAAAATAAATGCATGGTTTTTGGAGGAATGTCGTGGAATGGTTATGGAGGCTATCACACCAAGCATTGCATATAGTGGAGCTTGTGATTTAATAACTATGCAAAAATGTGTTTTGAATGCCATTTGAAATAAATTTCTACTCATACCTTGGAATTTTTTCCACTTGCTATCCATAACCTTTGATCAGCTGCCCTTTGTTGATGCCTTCAAGTGCCCCATGTCTCCATAATATGTCCTCGGTCATACCTACATTTGATTTTTATTATTTTTGCCTATTATCTAACTGCCAATGTTGAATGATAGGGTGCTAGATGCGAAAACAAAACTAGCTGCGGAATTAGTTTGTAGCTGCGGAAACTGGATTCAGCTGCGGAAACTGACTCAACGATCATATGACTAAATGAGATGGATGAATGATGACTGAATGAATGAAAATGGTCATAAAAACTTTTATTGGTGGAATGAAATGAGATGAATGAAATGGAGTGGAATGAAATGAAGTGGAGTGGAATGAAAATGGAGTGGAGTGGAATGGAAATGAGAAAGAGAGGGATTTCTTTTTTTTTGGAAAATATAGGGCGTCAGGAGTTCCTGATTTTCGCCCTGTATTTTCTGTATAAGACCGCCAATCATTGATTGGTTTTCAGGCTTATACATTTTCTTCTTCTTCTTCTTCTTTTTTTTTTTTTTTTTTACAACAGAAAAGAACAAAGGCTAGGCTGGTGGAGAAGAAGGATTCTTCTTCACCAGCCTTATTGTAGAATTATCTTGAAATATTTTGACAAATTCCTCTTTTGAGAGTGGCTTATGATAGATCTTTAATCGGTGACCATTCACAATAAGAGGAGTTTGAAATTTGTCAATGGTTTTGATTCTTACCTCTCCATTGCTAAAAACTTTGTCAATCTCATATGGCCCAAGCCAATGAGTCTGAAATTTCACTTTGAAGTCTTTAAACTTGGAATCAAATAGAAATTCCCAGTCTCCTTTTTGAAACTTTTTCTCTTTGATGTATTTGTCATGCCACTTAGCTCTTTGATATTGAACTAGATCAGTTCTTAGGATTGCTTCTTGTCTGATCTCATCTAACTCATTCAAATGCTCCATTCTATGCTTTTGGGCTTCTGATAGATCCATCCCCAACTGAACTGCCATCTTGAAGGTTTTGACTTGGAACTCAATGGGGAGCAGGACTTCTTTCCCATAAACAAGTTCATAGGGAGAATGTCCTGTTGTATTTCTCCATGTAGTTCTATACGCCCACAAGGCTTCAGGAAGCCTTTCTGCCCAATCTCTTCTATGTAGATATATAGTTTTGGTGATGATACTTTCGAGAACTTTGTTTGTAGACTCCACTTGACCATTTTCTTGCAGATGGTAAGGAGTAGATCTTCTGTGCTTGATTTTGTATTCTTCCATCATCTTCTCCACCAGGTTGGATGTGAATTGACTTCCCTAATATGTCACAATTTCTCTTGGAACACCAAAGCGAGTAAAAATATCCTCATAAAGAAAATTAATAACTGAATTTTCAGTAGCAGAAAATAATGCTTTGGCTTCTACCCATTTAGTGACATAATTAGTACATACCAATATATACTTCTTTTGCTTAGATGGTGGATTAATAGGTCCAATGAAATCTAAAGCCCATTTTTCAAAGGGTTCGATGAGTACCTGTGGTTGCAATGGCATTTCATTTGAAAGGGTAGGTTTCCCTATTCTTTGGCAGCTGTCGCACCTTTTGACATATTGTTTTACATCTTTAAATAGGGAAGGCTAATAATATCCTAAAGAGAGGATTTTATAGGCTGTCCTTTTGTCAGCAAAGTGTCTGCCGCATGGTTCATCATGACATGCCTTGAGGATATTAGGCATTTCATCTTCCCTAACACATCTTCTGATCACAAGATCTGGCCCTGTTTTAAACAATTTGTTAGAAATCCATGAATATTTTGAACTCTCCTGAATAATATTTCTTCTTTCACTAGGAAATAGATGTGGAGGTAGTTTCCCTGTAACCAAATAGTTAGCAATATCTTCATACCAAGGGGTCTTAGTAGTTACTGCAAATAAATATTCATCAGGAAACTTATCCTCTACAGAAGAATCTTCTTTACTATTCTGAATCCTAGACAAGAAATCAGCTACTGTATTTTGTTTCCCTGGTCTATCCAACACAGTAATATTGAATTCCTGTAAAAGTAGGAGCCACCTTGTAACTCTGCCATTAGTAACATGTTTTTTCATTAGATATCTAATCGCAGAATGATCAGTATGAATAAAAGTTTCATAGACTGTTATACAATGTCTGAACTTATTGATTGCATGAACAACAGCTAAGAACTCTTTTTCAGTTACAGTATAGTTCAACTCAGTGGGAGTCAAATTTTTACTGGTATAGTAAATGGCATAAGGGACTAAATCTTTTTGACCCAACACAGCTCCTAGAGTTGTATCTAAAGCATCTGTAGAAATATGGAAAGGGAGCTTCCAATTTGGTCCTCTCAAGATAGGCGCTTCAGATATTCTTGTTTTCAAAGTTTCAAATGCTGATTGACAATCAGGATCCCATTTGAATTCACCATTTTTTTGTAAGAAGTTTGAAGAGTGGAGATGCTATTTTAGTGAAGTTTTCTATAAAACTTCTATAGTATCCAGTAAATCTTAGAAAACTTCTAACATCTTTTTGACAATTTGGAATAGGCAACTTGGAGATGACTTCAACTTTTGATCTATCAACTTCAATCCCATCCCCTGAAATATGATGTCCTAAAACAATACCTTCAGTAAACATCATAAAGCATTTTTCATGACTTAATGAAAGGTTTGTTTCTTTACATCTTACAAGTACTTTTTCGAAATTTTCTAATGCTTCTTCAAATGAGTCACCATAAACTGTAAAATCATCCATATAAACCTCTACACAATCATGGATTAGATCAGAAAAAAATTCCTAGTACTGCTTGTTATAGACATTTTTGTGCCTTACAGCTCTAAGCATGAAATGTCCATAAACCAAGGGATCCTAAGTCCCTAAAAGTGTTGTTCCTGCCCCTAAAGGAACAAGGTCAACCAATTACAGCTTCTCCCAGAAGTTCTCCACCAGAAACTGCTCAGAATCAGTCAAATCAGGATCATTTTAGCTGCTCCACTAGCTACCTGCGTTGCATAGCACCCCAGTACAATAGCTAGCTGCGTTGCAATGCACCTAAATGCACTACCAGGGTGCGCTGAGCGGGAAATGACAAATGGCAGTGTCATTCCGCGAGGTGGACAAACAATGGAAGCTTCCAGAATCTTCCCCAATGGCACTTGCCTCACTGAGTTCGACCAAGGATGAGTAAGAGGCTCTCAGTCTCCAAGTGGAAGCAAGAACTAACAGAGAGAAGCCACAAGTCAAAACATAAGCTAACTCATCCTCTTTGCATACATCTATATATGGATCCCTCATCCCAGAGATCCAGAGGCTAGAATTTTGTACTTTGCAGAGAATTGTTGTTGGTTTTGAGATAGAGATCAGTGCATTGGGTGATTTATGCTTTGTTGGAGGTGAAGAAGGGATTCCTTTGCTGGGAGGTTGATGCTGGATCGGGACTCACTTGGTTGTATCTCCTCCTGGATCTTCTTGTTATATCAATAAAACTATTTGAGTTTCTCCTACATGCTTGTGTATCAATGATGTTTTGTTATATTTTCATGTTTAGCGTAAATATGATCCTAAGCTAGTTATGAATGTAAATCTATGTCTTTGTGTAGTTTTCCTCTTCTGTGATCTTGCAGGAACTTGGTGAAGCTGGGCAAGTAAGGGAATAGGTAGCTAGAAGCTGTCAAAGAGGAGAGCGATTGGATCAACGGACTAGTGCAAGGTACAGGTTAGTTCATCCTATTCCTCTTCGTTTACATTTCATAAAGAAGAATACGAAAGTAGTTTTCCTTGTTTGTTGCTAAGGCACTGTCAGACCTTAGTGGGATAGGGGCGTTCTAAGTAGATACTTTTCCCAACAACAAAAATGGCGACTTCGCCGAGGATCGTGTCTAGTTAGTTTATTTGTGTTTCTCTTGTTGTTTGTTTCATAAACACAGAAGTAGCAATCGAACTGCATTTGCCATTATCAAATGCAAAGTAGCTGCTACTTCAATCCACTCACTGGATTTGTTTATGATTTGAACAGCTGATCCACAAATGATCTGATTGCCCTTTGTGATAGCTCTTAGTCCTCCTTTAAATCATCCCTCTGATTGTACCTTACTGATTGCTTTTACTCGGCCAAAATCCATAGATTAAACTGCAAACCGTGACCCAGAACCTGGATAGAAGTCTCGTTTCTGCCCCAGCGTAGGCTCTGTGAAGAGGTTCTGCATTTCAACGCAGGTCGCGAGAGGGCTACCTGCGTTGCAATTCAGTTTCTCTGTGCAATAGGTGCGCTGATCAGCCTTTGCCCTGTGCAGCTGAGGTTCTTTGCTTCATTTTGTCCAGTTTTATCTCTGATTTTTGCAGCCTGTTATCAGTGTGTGTACATATCTGAAAACTCCTTTTCTTTGCCTTAATTCCGCCTCCTTTGTACAAAAAGGCTGTAGATGTTCTTTGTGTGTTTGTTACATCATTTACATTTTTCCATTGAAAGAGTATAATAGTCATACTGTCGTCCTTAGATTTAGATCTGTCGTAAGTGTCGATTTTGATCTTAGGAGAAAGTTTGTTTACTGTTGACAGTTGATTATACTTTGACTTTTACCTTTGGTTTGAATTTGTCTCTTTCTAGTGTCGAAATGAGTGTTTATTTAAAAATCATAAAGTGTCGTAATCTTCTCTACTTTTTGATTTCGAAAAGAAGCTTGTTTGTGTTTTTCACATGAAAGCAAATTCAGATTTGTACATCAACTTGATTTTTAGGCATCAATATTAAGAAAGTGAAAACGAATACATGCATATGTGCATTTGCATAATGATAGTCTGTTTGGCTTGATTTAGGAAAAGTGCATTTACAGTGTGCTCTTTTCTCTTTGAGAAAAGATTGTGTCTTTCTTTTCCCCTTTGTAGCTAGGATTTTCATTGCTGAAAAGAGATAAAAGATTTGCTTATCATCTTTAGATTGCATTAAGGAATTACATCTACATCTCGTGGTGATCCCAAAAAGGCAAACTTCTAAGAAAGATCAACTTAAAATAAATTGAATGAATCTAACAACGCATTGGAACTTAACGCACAACATAGAGGTCTAGGCTAGAGACGTATTCTGGCGTCGTAAAGCCTGGTAACTGTTGTCCTCACTGATGGTTGGGTGATTCCTCCACTGTGAGACGATAAGTGCCAGTACGGATTGTGCTCCCATGTACCTTCGAGTATATATTGGGAGACCCCTATAGGCTTAAAACCTTTTATCCATAGGAAGTCGTGTCGGCCGCCCTACTGATCGCAATGCACCGAGCACAGCATTCGGGAAGATTGACTACCATACCGTAAAACGTATTCTGCAGTTTTGTGATTGGTTTGGCACTCCCTCTACCTAGATCTCCAGAGCAGTCCCTTTCGTTCCTTTTTAGACTCCTTAACGGAAAAGGTCCATCTGAGCACTTGTCACTTCAGGCTCATTAAAAATCGAAGGAGACTAGAGTCATCTTTTGTTTTTTCTCGACTCTTAAAAACTGAAAAAACAAGTTGTGTCTAAAGCGTCTAAAATTCATTTAATTCGGAAACATACTTCCCCTTTTGTATTTTAGTTGATTGAGTAATCCGCAATCATGGAAGAAAGTCAATTGAAACCCGGTCGTTCGCGGAGGTTTACGAGTCAACCGTCTTTGTCTCCGGAATCGAAACCAGTACGGACAAAGAGAACTCGTTTAACCGGTTCGAAATCTCCTATTAAAGTTAGAACAAGTGTTCCAACAACATCCGAGATTCCAGTTACTCCAAACATTTCTGGAAACCCTGCCTCTACAGAAGAAGTTCAACAACCACAGAGGGACAGTGATACTGATCCTAGTCTGAGAGTAAACACTTGTGTTACTGAACCAGTTCCATCTACAATCGGTTCGGAGAGTCTTGCTCTTCAAACATCTGTCGTTGTCGATTCCACCCCTTCTTCGGCACCAGAAATATTTTACGGACCTGACGGTCTCCCCCTTCCACCTGGTTTGATTGCAATTGAAGAAATTGTAGAAGATCCTCAAACAAGTACTCCAACGCACTTTGGAGTCGGGGTCACTCTATATCCTTCTTCATCAGAAGTTGGTCTACCACCAGTGGAAGTTCCTGTAGAATCGCTAGGTAATCTTTTGGATAGACTCCAAATGTCTGAACAACCGTCAACATCTAGGATTGTGTCGTCTAACACAGTGACAGATTAACTCCCTGCCGTCACTCCGACAATATTCGCCGGCATACCATCTGTCCCGACTAGCTCTCAGCCGCTAGAAGGAGCCCACTCAGGGGCTATTACGACAGTATGGTCTGTTCCTGTTTGTTCCTCCGGAATAATATCCGGTAACTCTTATGTTGAGTCTCAACAAATTGATCCATTTGGAGGTCAATTTGGGCAATCCAGTCCCCAAGGGCAGACAATCCCCTTGAGTTCCGGATTATTCATTACCCCCTCCGGGAGGATATCCATACGAGAGTTCACAACAATATTCAGGTTACACTGGAATCACCTCAAGTGGTTGGGTACCTATGCTACCTCAACAACCAAGAGTTGTGTACTCAATGCAACAATGTGTACCTATGTCGAACATCCCGACTACACCAGCTATTGTGACGGTGTCACAAGTTCAAACGCTGCCTGTTGTATGCCAACCTCAGATTTCTCAGGTTGTAATGCAACAGCCCCTTGACCCTGTGACTCAACCACAATCGCCAACTAGTGGGGCGACACAGGTCCAGATGGGTACAATTACCCCACACCTTGGTCCAACGGTTAGTATAGCGCAACAGCACATGGCTTCACAACTGTGGCTGGTGCAATACCAACAACCACAATTCCAACAATTATACCAAGGTTCTGAGCAGCAGATCTTTGCAAACAGTGGACAGCCTTACATTCAAAACGGTCAAAATCAACCATTTTACAATGGTCATGTCCACCAACCTTATCAGTCATACTAGCATCAACTGCATTATGCTGGTATGCAAAGGCCAACTGCTCAGGCGATTCCATCATATCCTGGGTATGCTTCACCTAACCTGAATCAATAGTTACCATTCGTGGCAACTTTATAGTTACCTGATTTACACCGGTTAACAAACGATCGAATTGCTTACGCCCCTTGGTGGCCAGCGATTCCGCACAAACTTCCATCAGATATTCCTAAATTTAATGGAAATCCGGGTGAAGATCCATCGAATCACATGATGACATCTCATCTATGGTGTTCATCAAACACCCTGAATGATGATTTGATAAGGCTTCGCCTCTTTCAGAGGACATTAACGGGTCCAGCGGCAAAATTGTATATTGAATTTCCTAGAGCTTCGTTCGACAACTTCAGTACCTTAGCCACAACCTTTTTAACCCATTTTCAATTACCGATAAGGTATGAAACGAGAACAGAACTCCTTACCAACTTCAAACAGACAACGGCCACTCACATATCTGATCATATACATGAGTGGCGAGGTCGTCGTAGGATGGTAAAAACGTACGTTCCCAATTAGCTATTAGCTGAATGGTTTATCAAGTCATTACTACCTTCCATTATGGAAGATGTGGCAAATGGGGGAGTCGTAACGGAACAGCAAGTTATAGCTCGTGCGCAATATCTAGACTTGATCTATACTCAGTCCAACACGCTCTACGACAAAATACCTAACGCCCCTAGACCGGAATTCTCAATTCCTCCTCCTCCTAAATCGAACAATGACTCTCACGCCGGCGATGGCGTGATTGGCATGACAGACACGAAATCGACAAAGGCTACATCTAAGAAGGCCCGTAAGATTTCAGATCAAAATGCAAAAGACTAACTTCTTGCTTCGGAAGTAAATGCCGTATCGACAAATAAGGACAAAGAAACCAAACAACCAGGAAGCAAGAAGAAGGGCAAAGGGAAGAAGAAGAAATAGGATGAATCATCACCTGAAAAATCTTCTTCAAACCCTCCTGGAAATAGGAAACAAAAATATCCATGCATGATATGCGATGAGGATCATCGAACTTTAGATTGTCCACACAGAGCTGAGCTTAAAAAATTCTTTAAGAGTTCGAAAACCTCAGCAGTGTTAACTGATCCGTTTCCAAATCCAGGAACAAATCTGGTTGAAAGTGGAAATGCTTCCCCGTCTCAAGTGCTGATGTTGTCGATTTCAGCAGAATGATGCTTTGATTTCGACAAGGAAGAAAGATTACGGGAATCCGCAGCTGTCGAATAACAAGGATAAAGATCAACTAAGTAGTTCGACAACAATTTCGACAGAAGTTGTACCACCCACCATTCCTGAATTGACAATAAAACCGCCGAAGGGAGTAGTACACAATTCGACATTTAATCCCCGCGCTAGAGCGACGCAGCATTATAACATAGTGGAAGATTTGGCCCAATCGCCATCCGCTATGTCGACTCTCGAAGTACTACAAAATTGCCCATCCCAAAGGCAGGCTTTATTATCAACCATTGGTGGGATCGATCCTAAGGATTCCAATCTTGTATCCTTCGACCACAAAGGATACGATCCTCAGTTACCGGCTCAACTAGCTTTCCTTGTTCAAGTGAAAGCCCTCAACAAAACTGTTCATCGAACAATTATTGATGAGGGGGCATCTACATGTATTATGTCGATGAGTTGCTGGAAAACTTTAGGATCTCCAACCTTGTCACGGTCGTCGAAAACATTAAAAGCATTCGACGGAAGGACATATACCCCATATGGTATCCTAAATAGCTTGAAAGTTGAACTAGGAGGGAAAACAGTAGAAATAGATGTTGAAGTCATCGATGAGAATCTTGATTACAACATTCGACTAGGAAGACCATGGATATATGCCATGGCAGCTGTTGTATCGACCTATTTTAGAAAGATTGCATTTCCCTTTCAAGGAGGGATTACAATCGTCGACCAACAAAACTTCCTCCCCGATGGTTCTCAAGTTACTAGAAGCATTCCCATGATCCATGGAAGTAATCATTCGCTCCAAAATATCGGAGTAGGTCTCCTAAAAGACCTTGCCTTAATGGGTACTTTTGCCCTATCGCCTTCGAGTAATCTGGTGGAAGTGGCCTCAGTGGAATATGAAACCTTCTATATCTAATGGATTTGGATTCCGAGGACGGTTCTTATCTTGTGTCGACCTCGTTAAAAAATGAAACAAGGAGTCATGAGGATAGTTCTTTTACTGTGTCGACCTCATTAAAAAATGAAACAAATCCCCTTTCCAAGTCTCAAAGGTAAACCTTCATTCCAACCACCGAGTTGAATGCAATGAAGCTTGGGGGGGCATGCACCTCGATTTGAGTTATTATGTTGGGGGCATGCAAACTTATCGAGCAGTTTTAGCACATAGTTCAAGCTCGTTAAAAAATAAACATAAGACCGAGCAAGTGTTTCAATCCGCGTTTAAGCTCGTTAAAAAATGAACTATCCTCCGGTAAATAACCACCGTGAATGTAACATTATCAGCCATTAAAGCCTTGGTTGTGTTTGCAGCGTCACCTCCATTTTTCCATTAGCTGACCATTCACCTCCATTTGATTGTTTACCCATTTTGAGGAACAGCTGCGAAGAGTGATTTCACTAGCCATCCTTGTGACACTGCCGTGCTTGGAAAATTCCAACCCTTACCTGGAATCAGCTGCTACCCATTTTATCACTCGTTCCTCAAAAGACGAGTCTTCTTTAAACTCTTTTCGTCTGACTCGTAAAACATGAAAAGATTGCCGAGTTTTGGCCTTCCAGCTCGTTAAAGCGACCGGAAGTGCTATCCCTCCTCTAGATTCAAATCTTTTTGGACTTGAGGGATTATTGCACAAAAAGATCGAGCGCTTGTGTTGTTCGGCTCGTTAAAGCTATCGAAAATTCATCCCTTCTGTATTGTTTTATACTTTTTCGGACTTAAGGAATTAGATGACAAAAAAGGAATTCTGGAGTTAACTTTACGTGCCTTTCCAGACTCTCTAAAAATGAAAAGGATCGAGTTATATTTGTCGTTAAACTTGTTAAAAACATTAATAGCGACAAACTTGTCTTTAGACAAGAACGAGTTTCACTATCGCTAGGCTCGTTAAAACATAGCGATGGGTTTGCCCGAAGGGCAAATTATAGAACAAGCATATGTTATCCTCCTCAAGCTTGACAAAAATAAAGAGGTACTGGTCAGCAATGACTGGGGAAAAATTGGGAAGAAACTCAAAGAATCTTTATTGGTAGCAAGTCGCTCTTGAACATGACACTTCCACTCCGTGCCTGAGTCGGGTTGGGTTGTTTCATTCACCGGTCACATCACCATGGTCACGCCATACCATCCACATTTGGGGTAAATGCTACCAATCCATCACATAAGTGTCGCCGACATGTTCAAGAGAAGTCATCCAGAAAAGTCACCTGTGTCCCATCCACTACCATACATTATACTTCATTACTTCATGACCGCCATCCTGAACCATATATCATCAGATCGTTTTCACCTTCATCAAAATCATTTGCTCCGTTCCGTGTCATTGATGTGGGATTCATCAAGGCCCTCCTTTGACAGATCACTTCTTGTCGACATCAGCTCATTATCCAAGAAGTTGATCTAGGAACACCCCATTCAGTACTTTGAAGCTTGCATGCCTCAATGGCAAGTTTCTCACTTCCGGCGACAGGTATACATCAATGACCTTTGACTGAAAGATTTTATGTGGTGTTCGACGCCAAGTCCTTTATTCACACCGCATGAATTGTACTGCAGTACCTTGAGGGTCATCATCCTTATCGGTGATTCCTCTCGCGCTTGTTAACAGTTTACATCATCGACTGGTAATCAAGCGATGTCTTTCCATGTTCGACTTCAAAACATTTCTCACATGGATCGACTTGTACTTCGAGTGAAGATCGGACGAGATTGAAGACCCCGGATCTAGTTTCATACATCCGGGCTGCGATATATATTCAGGAAAAATAAAGACATTGACATGTACAGCATTGCAGCACAGATAATCATCCTACCAAAAGGATGATGACTTCATCAAAATCATCAGTCTACCATCAGACGATTGTCTGTCCTATGTACATAAAAATGAATTTATAAAGCTGAGCATGGGAATGCCCGCCTCAGCTAGATCATGAAAACAGTATGAAGATAATGTATTGTATTGTATCTTATTACAGGTCTCCTCCCAGCATTGAAAGAACTTCGGATCCTCCTAATAAAGCATTTCACCCGATAAACGGCCTCATACTTTAGGGGGAAACTGTTATAGACATTTTTGTGCCTTACAGCTCTAAGCATGAAATGTCCATAAACCAAGGGATCCTAAGTCCCTAAAAGTGTTTTTCCTGCCCCTAAAGGAACAAGGTCAACCAATTACAGCTTCTCCCAGAAGTTCTCCACCAGAAACTGCTCAGAATCAGTCAAATCAGGATCATTTTAGCTGCTCCACTAGCTACCTGCGTTGCATAGCACCCCAGTACACTAGCTACGTGCGTTGCAACGCACCTAAATGCACTACCAGGGTGTGCTGAGTGGGAAATGACAAATGGCAGTGTCATTCCGCGAGGTGGACAGACAATGGAAGCTTCCAGAATCTTCTCCAATGACACTTGCCTCACTGAGTTCGACCAAGGATGAGTAAGAGGCTCTCAGTCTCCAAGTGGAAGCAAGAACTGACAGAGAGAAGCCACAAGTCAAATCATAAGCTGACTCATCCTCTTTTCATACATCTATATATGGATCCCTCATCCCAGAGATCCAGAGGCTGGAATTTTGTACTTTGCAGAGAATTGCTGTTGGTTTTGAGATAGAGATCAGTGCATTGGGTGATTTATGCTTTGTTGGAGGTGAAGAAGGGATTCCTTTGCTGGGAGTTTGATGCTGGATCGGGACTCACTTGGTTGTATCTCCTCCTGGATCTTCTTGTTATATCAATAAAACTATTTTAGTTTCTCCTACATGCTTGTGTATCAATGACGTTTTGTTATATTTGCATGTTTAGCTTAAATCTGATCCTAAGCTAGTTATGAATGTAAATCTATGTCTTTGTGTAGTTTTCCTCTTCTGTGATCTTGCAGGAACTTGGTGAAGCTGGGCAAGTAAGGGAACAGGTAGCTAGAAGCTGTCAAAGAGGAGAGCGATTGGATCAACGGACTAGCGCAAGATACAGGTTAGTTCATCCTATTCCTCTTCGTTTACATTTCATAAAGAAGAATACGAAAGTAGTTTTCCTTGTTTGTTGCTAATGCACTGTCACACCTTAGTGGGATAGGGGCGTTCTAAGTAGATACTTTTCCCAACAACACTGCTCTTTGGAATGTTGCGGGTGCATTTCATAATCCAAAAGGAAGCACTCGATAGGAAAAATTTCCCCATGGACAGGTAAATGTGGTCTTATCTTGATCCTCCGGTGCTACCTAAATTTGATTATAGCCACGAAAACCATCTAGAAATGAAAAGTACTTTTTTCTTGCTAATGTATCTAATACTTGATTGATAAAAGGCAAAGGAAAGTGATCCTTCAAAGTTGCTTTATTCAATTCCCTGTAATCAATGCATACCCTCCATTTACCATTCTTTTTAGGTACTATAACCAAAGGAGAAACCCATCGGCTATCTGAAATTGGATAAATGAAGTTTACATTGAGTAGTTTTTGGAGCTATTCTTTCACTATCTCCCTAAGATTTGGATTCATCCTTCTCTGAGGTTGTCTGATTGGTCTACTATTTTCCTCAATATAGATATGATGGATGCAAGTCTTAGGATCAATACCTTTCATATCAGTATACTCCCATGCAAATGTAGTAGAATGTTTTTGTAAGATTTTGGTTAGTTCTTCTTGTTGTGACTTTTCCAAATTTTTGTTGATATTTAATGTTTTACCTGGAAAAATCTCAATGGTAGAAATACCGAGCTCTTCCATAGAGTAAAGAGACATTTTTATTGATTCTAAATATTCAATGTCAGAATCTAACTGGAATTGTGTGAGGTCATATTTCGAAGATGTCTCAAAATTTTCTAATGTGTTCAGAATTTGACTATCTTCACTGATTTCAGAAATGGTAAAGACGGGTTGTATAGTGTCCTCATCATCGACCCATTCATTGTCTCCTAGTTCTGTAACTGCTTTTGCTAGAGGATACAAATTGAATTTCTTTGTCGAATTACCAATAGAAATGTACATATCCCTAGATCTACAACTAATGAATCATTAGCTGTGGCTAGCCAAGGTCTTCCTAAGATAAGTGAGTGCCCTCCTAGATTACTCTTGGGAGTCAAAATCATGAAATATACTGGATATTCCCAAGAATATAAGGAGACTGAAATATCTTCTAATACACCATCTGGTTTGATTATTGATCTATCTGCAAGTTGCAGTAAAGTAGGTGTGGAAAGAAGATTAGGAAGTTTAAGTTGTTCCATAGTCTGTCTACTCATAATGTTGATAACAGCCCCTAAGTCAATCAATGTGTTTGGAATTTCTATCCCATGTATATGTGTCTTGATAATTAGACTACCTGGATCTACATACTTTTGCATGGTAATTTTTCCCATCATGATATCTGCAATTTTTCCTACCAGGTGGATTCTTCTTGTATCTCTTGGTTTCCTTCCTGGTCTTTTGAGACTCAACTCATTTATTGTTTTTTCTAGAATAGGAATCTCTCTAATGTCTTGTAGCAAGAGAATATTGATACAGACATTCTTTAATTCATCTAGAAAATCATAGTTAGGCAACAAGATTTTTTTTTCCACCCCTTTATCAATTTGTAATCTTTCAGGGAAAGGAGGTGTGGATGAAGATGCAGGTTGCTCAACTATAGGAGTTGTGGGGGTTGACTTTTCTTTCTCTTTTTGAGTGTTTGAGTTTTGAAGAGATGCTTCCTCAGAACCCTTATTAACTTTAAGAGAGTCCTCCTTAGGGGTATCTTGCTCTTGGACATCTATAGAAGGTTTTTCTAAAACTCTACCAGACCTGAGTTGTACATCATTGAGAGGAACAATCATATAGGTGGGAAATTGTTGTCCTTCTATCATGTAAGTATTATGAGGATTTTTATTGTTAGGATTTGGCAATGGCTGAGTGGGTAGTTGATTTGTCTTTTGTTGAAATGGAAGCATGAGTTGAGGATTTGGATTTTGTTGAGAAGGTTGTTGTTGTGGAAATGGAAATGAAAGTTGTGGATTTTGATTTGGAAGCTAGGGAGTTTGTTGATTTTGAAAAGATGGAGGATATTGATAAAATTGAGCAAACATCCCATAAGGATTTTGCATCCCTTGTGCCCATGATTGATATGGATTTTGAGGTTGGGGCCAAGGTTGTTGCCAAGAATTCCAATTTGGCGGGGGCTGAAAATTCATAGGGTTTTTAAATCCTTGATTTTGTTGCCCCTGCCAAGGTCTTCTTAAAACAAAACAGAGAAGTTCTACTGAATTTGGATCTTCTTGAAAGACAGCTTTGAGCCCAGGAATTGAAGGAAAATCCTTGGCCTCATGATTCTTTGAGCAAATTATACATGTTTCTACAACTTTTGCATCCAAGGGGCATTCCCTTAGAGCATGTTTCTTCCTACATTTCGGACAAAAGATGGCTAGAGCATCAGTTTCTGCTTTCTTCTTGTTTTGAATTTTAAGGGTGTCTAGTTGTTCACTAAGGCTCCCTAGGTTATCAGTTTTGAATTCATCAAACATATTTCCAATCTCTGCCCTACTTACTGATCCAGTTGCAGATTTGTTTGCTCTGATAAGAGAAGGATCTCTAGGCCCTTTTCCCATTTTAGATTTTCCTCTCGAGAGATGGACACATAGTTTTGCTATGTCACGAAGTGGAAGTTGAGAAATGTCTCCCTTCCCCATCATGTTTAAAATATCTATCCATTCATCTGTAATGGCTTTCAATAAAAGGGCTTTCAAAGTTTCCTCATCTAAGTTACTCATTTTTTCTCTCTTTACATTGTATTGAAATCTTTCGAGTAAATCCTCCAAGTTTTTATCTTCTTTTTGCATCATTTTGAATAACTCATCCTTGTGATTGGTGGCCATACAATAATCCAGGTATCTATCCAAAAATGTTTGTTTCATATCATTCGATGTCCTAATAGATTGGGTGACTAATCCCACGAACCATTTCAAAGCGGCTCCCTTTAATGTTGAAGGAAACAATTTGAGTTTTTGAGAGTCTTCCATATAGTCATAGGTTCGACACACGACTTCAAACTCAAATAGAAGTGTTTCAGGATCCTCACTTCGCAATCCATAAAAGTTGGGGAGGACAGATGGTGAGATGTTTTTCATCATTGTGTGAGTTTCCTCATCAACTATAGGGAATCCAAATGAGTTATCTCCTTCCCTATTTCTTCCATTATTACCTCCACCTCCACCATTGTTGCCTCCATTATTTCCTCCTCCTCTACCTCTACCACCAAATCCATTTACTACTTCCTTCATCATGATAGTTTCCTCAGAGTCTTCTGGTTCTTCTATCAAGGGTGGATGAGAGAGAGTTTCTTCCTTTTCTTCTTCAGGTGATTCTACTTCTTTGATTACAATATGCTCTCCTATAGAAGTGAAGAAAGGGTCTTCTCCTAGATGAGATTTGGTAGATAGTGTAGGAGAATCCTCTAATTCAGCTGCAGCTCCTTGAATTCCGGGAATCTTAAGGCTAGGAGTAGATTGTAGTGAATCTTGTCTATGCCTTGAAGAAGCTAGAGTTGTGAAAATTGAACTCTTGGCTCTAGCTATAAACCTTCCCCTAGACTCTATTGCTATATGCATGTCATTTTTTTTTTTCTCCTCAAGTTGGGCTAATAATTCTCTTTCTGATCTTCCAGATCACACTAGGTGCAAGAAGAGAGCATACTTAAGAAATTATTGAACCAATAACTCTCTTTTCTGATCCTCCAGATCAAACTAGTTGCAAGAGGAGAGCATACTTCAAGAAGTTATAAATTTTTCCCTTCTTTTTATTGTTGTTTTTTTTCTTAAGAAATTGGCTACCTAGTTACACTTCCCCGGCAATGGCCCCAAAATGTTTGGTCAATTTAGTGTGTCCTAAATTGCTACATTAATTTTTAATCCGGGATTCGTAAGCTGACGAAGTGTGGCGCACTATATGTGCAAGATAACCTATTTCTTACTTTTGTCGTTTTTTATTTTTATGTTGTTTTGGGGGTTTTTATCTTTGTTTATGGAATTCCTATTCCTAAATTTCTAGAAGGCAAGTATGGTTATAAGTTTTAAGGCAATTATGTCCTTTATAAGGGTTCCGAAAACTTAACACTTCAGAAGGTCTTAGAACATACTAGTGAAAAATAACACTTGAATCAAGAATGAAAAGATGCTGCTAATTAAAACAAGTAATTAATGAACTACTGATTATGAAACTATCATCTTTGCTGCTGTCTAAATATAGAAAATTGATTTAAGCTACTGCACTCAAGGAAATCAAATATTGCAAAGAAAGTAAAACTAAAATCAAATTACATCATCCATATTTCGATCCCTCGCCAGTTATCCTAGCTATGGCTTTCGGAGGTAATCGTCAATGAAATGAGCAATCCAATTATCTAATTGCAGAAAAGTAAACTAAAATCAAATCACAACATTCATATTTCAATCCCTCGCCAGTTAGTCTCGCTATGGCTTTCGGAGGTAACTGTCAATGAAATGAGAAATCCAATTATCTAATTGCAGAAAAGTAAACTAAAATCAAATCACAACATTCATATTTCAATCCCTCACCAGTTAGTCTTGCTATGGCTTTTTAAGGTAACTGTCAATGAAATGAGCAATCCAATTATCTAATTGCAGAAAAGTAAACTAAAATCAAATCACAACATTCATATTTCAATCCCTCGCCAGTTAGTCTAGCTATGGCTTTCAGAGGTAACTGTCAATGAAATGAGCAAGTTGATTTCTAAATAACTTAACAAAGCAAATGAACAAAACTAAACTCAACAAAACAGAACTGGAATTAAAAGAAACTAAGAAAAGCAAAATCAGCAGAGGATCAATTCCATATCACTAGTTATTATGAAAATTATATACAAATGCCCGGGATGCCTACTCTATCCTAAAAGATGCACACACTGATCAGCGTTATACAAAGCTTGTAAAATCATGAACAACAGTGAAATGTTAGAAATATATACACAAATGAATAACTATAAAACATATGCAGTGAGGATAAAGAAACGATGCATAAAGACTATACAACAACAATGGAAATGAAACCTCGGTGTGCAGGGGCCCTCTGCACAACCTCAGCCAATAGGATATCAATCCAAAATTACGTTCACACAAGCATGTAGAACAGAGTCTTCTTATATATATCTCAAAACATAGTTACAGCAATAAACTCATGTCACGGCACAGTGAGTTCTTAACAGCAAAAATTACATTCGAAAGGCTAGCTATTATGCGTATAGGAATGCGTTATTTATAACAAAGGTTTCATAATTGTTTTTCTGGAAAACTACGTGAACAGAGGACACGTGAAAAACAACGTCCATGAATTTAGCATCATGGTCACCAAGATTAGGCAATCCATTGAAAGTGGTTGTTGGATCCACATCGTGGTCAGCCTACAGGTGTCAGCATGCCTCCAGAGATCTAGAAACGGCCACGAAAGTCTTCACGTGCTTGAAAACGGAGTCTTGTTGCCGTAGGACTCTCCTGTTTGACCACCGCGTGACCACCGTTGACCACAGCCTTCTTCGATGAATCCAGCTGGACCAATGGGACCTGACCCATGTCTAGGTCATTTCCAACTTGCCCATGTGGCTTGCTTTGCCTCGTGACACCTGCAACCTGTAGTTTAACAAAAATAGTTGTGGAAAGTTGAACCAGCTACGGAAAGTGACAAGATTCCGCAGCTCATAAGCAAAAATCTAGTTCAAACTGCAAACAAAAGGAAATAGTCAGAAAACCACTTTAAATTCTCTTTTATGTCTAATATGCAATGATATTGATAGCTTAGGAGTTCCAGGTGAATGGAAAGAATCTAGAAAAATGTGTAGGAAAGATGCAAGTTTGGGGCTCAACAGTTCCTTACCTCAGAGAGGAGAAGGCCAAGGTTCAAATATTCATCACTGGATTTCCAGTTGCATACAGAGACCAGATTGAGTTCGATGAGCCTAGATCGTTGGAGGAGTCCATTCAAAAGTTAAAACATTGTTATGAGCAATCGAAGCACAAAGTTGTCCCGCAGCATGACTTAAAAAGAAATGAAAAAGCTAAAGGAAAATGGCCACCAAAGTGAGGAAAAACTCAAGATGCAAGTGAGAAAAATAATGTAGTTCCTTACAAGAGATTCAATACAACTGAGAAGGGACATGGAGAGCAGCAGGCTAGAGGTGGTGGTAGGGAACCATTGCAGTGTTGGATATGTGGTAAGGATCATCATAAGAGGGATTTTTCGTAGTATCAGAGTAGTGGTAGACCCCAGATCTACAGTTGTGAGGAGGTGTGTACAGTTGGTGATGTTGTTAATAGCATTCCTTGGATTTATGCAATTCTAGACAACAGGCAGGCAAATTCTCAGACATTGATCTTTGAGATGGACTATAAGCTTTGTGATCAACTTGTTTCTATTTTGATTGATCATGGGTCTAACTATAGTTATATTAATCCTGATCTGGTGGATAAGTGTGGTTTGAGAAAACAAGGGCATGTAGAATCTTGGTTGGTACAATTGGCTACGGGTACAAATAAGCGAGTTCACCATTGGGTAAGAGCTTGTGCATTTGAGTTAAATGGTATGCCTACAACAATGCATTTGAATGTATTGCCATTGGGATCGTAAAGTATGCTTTTTGGTATGGATTGGTAATACCTTCACAGAACCAAAGTGGATCTCTTTGATACAGCCAATGAGTGTGTGGATGATAGTGGGGAAAAGGGGACTTTGCAGGGAAAGAAGAAGCCTACACCAGTGGGGATTGTTGCCGCTATGCAGGCTAAGCATAGTTGTAGAAATGTTTGTGTGATGTTTGCAATACACATTTACAGTGAAAGGGTAAGGAGGTTTTGTATGCAGAGGTGTTAAGAAGGTACCCAATTTTGCAGCAGTTTCAGGATGTATTCCTAGAGGACATTACAGAGTTTCAACCTCACAAGGAGGTAAATGTTTCTATTGAGTTAGTTTCAGGGGCAGCTCCAACATCGAAATCACTTTACAGGATGAGCACATCTGAGTTAGTAGAGTTGAAGTTGCAGCTAAAGGAAATGTTGGACAAAGGATACATCAGACCAAGTGTGTCACCTTGGGGTGCGCCAGTCTTGTTCGTAAAGAAGAAAGATGGTACTCTTAGATTGTGCATTGACTATAGGCAACTGAACAAGGTAACGATCAAGAACATATACCCTTTTCCAAGAATTGATGATTTGTTTGATCAGCTAAAGGGAGCAGTAATGTTCTCTAAGATCGATTTGAGATCAGGATACCATCAGGTATGCATCAAGGAAGAGGATATCTTCAATACTACGTTCAGGACCAGGTGTGGTCATAATGAGTTTGTTGTTGTTCCATTCAGTTTGACTAATGCTCCAGTTACATTTATGAGTTTCATGAATAGTGTGTTGCATCCTTTTTTTGTCACTTTTGTTATTGTATTCATTGATGACATACTGGTATATTCTAAGAATGAGGAAGAACATGCTGAACATTTAGCAGCAGTGTTGAGATTTCTAAGAGGGTATCAATTGTATGCTAATCTTAGCAAGTGCATCTTATTTTAGACTGAGGTACACTACTTGGGACATGTTGTCTCTAAGGAAGGCATAGTAGTAGATCCAGAAAAGATAAGGGTCATCATGGAATCGGTAGCTCCTAAGAATGTAGATGAGGTGAGATCATTCATGGGATTGGCAGTTTAGTAAAGGAGGTTCATGTGGAACTTCTCACGCATTGCATATCCTATCAAATCATTGCAGTGGAAAGGTAAGAAGTTTGAATGGATGGTGGAATGTGAAGATAGTTTTGAGATATTTGTTTGTAATGGGTTGAGATATTTGTTTGACCAGTCAAATATAAATGCCAGACAAGTTAGATGGTTGGCTACCCTTAGTGAGTTTGACTTCAAGATCATATACATCAAAGGGAAGGAGAATTTGGTTGCAGATGTTCTTAGTAGGGAGGTACAAGTAAATCATATAGCATTTATAAGTTCCTATGGGATAGAGTTACAGGATAGGATCTTGTAGGTAGGATAGTGGGATGACAAATACATGGAGATCATGTATAGGTTACAATAGAGTACAGGCACATGTACAGGTTTAGGTGCAGGTACATGTATAGGGGATCAGGATGCAGAGTATCGTCTCATGACAGATGGCTTGGTGAGGTTTCGAGACATGATCTATGTGTCGAATTATAGTGAGCTCAAGAAGCTGATCTTGAGGGAGTTTCATGTGAAGTCGTATTCGGGTCATCTAGGATATCAAAAGACATTTATGACGATGAAGAATTTTTACTATTGGCTGGATCTGAAGAAGGAAGTGGTAGAGTTCGTGGCTAGATGTTTAGACTGTCAGCAGGTAAAGACAAAATGTAAGCATCCAGGTGGTCTACTAGAATCTATTGCGATTACAGAATGCAAATGGGGGGTAATTTCCATGGATCTCATCACAGGTATTCCGAGGGCAGTGAGGCAGCATGATTCTATTATGGTCGTGGTTGACAGGTCGAGAAAGGTAGCTCACTTCATCCCAGTGAAGACTACATATTCAGCGAGTGAGGTAGCACAGGTGTTCATTAGAGAGATAGTGAGACTACATGTTGTTCCAAAGAAGATTTTGTTAGGCAACGATGCAAAGTTCACTTCCAAGTTTTGGAAGCATCTATTTGCACGCTTGGGTATAGAGTTGGCCTTGAGTACAAATTATCATTTGCATACAGATGGTTAGACAGAGAGGGTCAACAGGATATTGAAAGATATGTTGAGGATGTACATGATGCAAAAGTAGAGGAAATACGAAGTGTATCTACAATTGGTGGATTTTTCATACAATAATGGTTATCAGGAGTCATTGAAGATGAGTCCTTTCGATGCATTGTATGGGAGGAGTTGTAATACTCCCATCAGCTGGAATGAGCCAATGAACAGGGTACTTGACCAGACATGTTGACGGACATGGAGTAGGTAATACATGTTATAAAGAATAATCTAAAGGCAACATAGGATAGACAGAAGATTTATGCAAATCAGCATAGGGTGTTCAAAGAGTTTGAGGTTGGGGAGCATGTGTATTTGCACATCAAGCCCAAGAAAATCTCTTTGAGGATGGGTTCATGTGCCAAGTTGGCACCACGAGATTGAGGGCCTTTTGAGATCATTGAGAGGATTTGACTAGTGGCATATCAAATTTCACTTCCTCCAACAATGAAAGTCCATGATGTTTTCCATATTTCATTTCTTAAGAAGTAAATAATGGATGTCGATCATGTTATTGATTGGTTTGTATTGCAGGTGGAGCAAGAAGGAGAGTTCCAGCCGGAGCCTCAGTGCATATCGTAGTGGAAGCATCTCATGCTCATGAACATAGCCATAGAGCAAGTTAAAGTGCAGTGTAAGCACTTTGGGCCTGAAGATGCTACATGGGAGATGACGGATCGGATGTAGGGCCTATATCCTTCATTGTTTTCCGGTTTAGGGAAAGAAGTTTTGGTTTGATGTTGGTTTATGTTTGGCATATGTTTTGTTGATGTTTTGGTATTTGTATATGTAAATGTATATGGATGTAAATACCACCATGAGCTAAGTTATAGAGCTCCAATAAGTAGGTATGATTAATATCTTGTCATATTGTCATGATGTTTTTCTTTTAAGTAGGTTATTCATTGTAAATACCGCAACGAGCTAGGTTATAAATCTCCATAGGTAGTATGTTTGCTTTTCAACAGTTTTGTTGAGGTCTTGGTGTGGTTTAACATTGAGGAAGGTGTTCCATAAGGGGGAGGGTTCTGTAACAACCTTGGTGAAAAATTCATGTAATAAAAGTTAATAAAGACAAAATAAAGCCATGGTTAAGGGACAAGTATTCCAAGCTGAATGTTAGGCAAAGATATCCTAGTGGGCATCACTGGATGTGTGTTTTGTTGATCCAAATTTAAACAGGAACACAACAAAATACATAGGTAACCATATACACAAAGGTGCAGTGGAAATAATACTTCATTTAATTAATTTAAAATAGTGAAATATGCTTACAAACATAAATGGAAATAAACCAGCTATGGTGATGGTAGCTTATCTCTGAGAAGAGATGTGGCAGCTACATGCCTCTGAACTATGTTACAATGAGGCGTGAAGGCCTATTTATTGTTGAGAAACAATGGAAAACCATTAACATCCCAAAACCTAACCCTAGAAGATGAAACGCCAAATTGTGGGCCCAGTTTGGGTAAATTGGTACATCAATTTCCCGGGGTCGTAACTTTGGCATACAATCTCTATTTGATGCATACAATAGCTCGTTAGAAAGATCTATCCGAGCACTACAACTTTAGGAGACCTATGTTGCTCCCATATTTCCCAAAAAACGTTGTTTAGGGCCCCAAAACGGCTCCGAAAGTTTAGGACCCGAAAAACTGCTAAAAATAGTAAATTGTGCTATAATTACGAAAACTGAAAGAGATAGTTGTGGGGGTCCAAGTGGGATAGGTAGGTTGCCACTAAAATCCACCTGGATCATTTGGCTAAGGAAATTGGCAAAAGCAAAGGCAAAGGCATGAAAAGGAAAAAAGGCATTTCTAACACATTTATTTATGAAAATAAATGAAATTAGGAGAAAAGTAAGGTGAAAGGTCATTGGTTGCACGTCAGGAGGAGATTGAAGGAAAATAATGCAAAATGAAGAAAATAATGGCCTCATTCACGAAAAGGCTTTTGAGGATTAGTGGGTGAGATTTTTTCAGTTCAACCTTTTGTTAGTTCATGCTTGGAGCTCTGTCATTATTCTCTCTCTATCTATCTCTCTCACTCTTGGTCACTTAGATTTTTCTTGGAGCACTCTAGTTTGGAGCAAAGGAAAGGGAAAGCAAGCAAAGGAAAGGAAAGCAAACAAGGATCAAGGAAAGGAAATAAGGACTCAAGTAGCTTTAGCAAGAATACTTGCAGTTAACCTTTTGCATGTGTGATTTCCTAACTAGTTTAGATGTACATGGCTTTGCATGTTGGTGTATGGATCTCTTTCTATCGGTGGCATGGTTTTTTGCTGGGTTATGACAGTGGGTTTCAACCTAGCCTAACCTTTTTCCAGATGCCATGGTATGTTGGGATGTTAATTCGGTTTTTGAGCTTTGGAATTGCCAGATGGATTTCAGAATCCAGGGCAGAGGTGGTCTCAAGGTTCATTCCAAAAGGCCTAGGAATCCCTTGACCAGTTTTGGGGGGATACACGGTAAAGATTGAGGGAGCTGTCTTGGTTTAGGTCTTAGTGATTTGGGTTTGGATTGCGATAAAGCCTGAGAGACAAGGAGACAGAAAATTCCTCAATGATAGTGATGGATTTTGGATGGAATTCCAAGTTTTGTTTAATGGTGATCGGAGCACCAGTTTTGGTGTGATCACGATTTGATGAGAGTGGAGGTGGTATAACCTCTGGATTCCCTTGGTTATTCTTGGATTGGTTGTTCTGTGAGATCCCACATTCATGCTTGGTATATGGCACATGGGTGACTGGCTGAAAGAGAGATTTGGTTCAGCCATGTCTATGGATAGGTGATATGTGGAAGTCCCAAACCTGGTCGGATTTGCCTATGATTAATAAAAGTTACGTTCTATTACTTTTGCACTGATTTATATGTGGATTTAATGGCAGTCATATCTATAATATTTATATGGTTTTATGATGGCTATAAGCATGGTTGGATGACTGGTTTATGTCATGGTTATTTCATATATTTACTTGTAACTGTTAAATGGATGGATGCAAGACCTAATTGATGATGTAGTAGTTCAATGGAGAAGGAGGTGATCCTTCTAGTTATGTTTCATAAGTTGTTTCAGTTGTTTATGCTCTGTCTTGTATCCTAGACCTGTAGGTTTCATTGATGCCAAGTGTTTGACATAATGTCAGTCCTGGTTGGGGATGCTCAGGCCTAGTCTTGAGGGTTATCTTTGATTGATCGCCATTGTTATCATGTTTTTAATGAATTTTGGAAGTAACAACAAGTTATGGGCAGAGGCTAGGATTTTGGGCTAGAAGAGTGGCTTAAATCTTGGGGTCGCTAGCACAAAACTAGCAATTTTGGTCCACAATTGCTGGCAGGAAGGCATATGAGAGAGATTTTGTGTTTATGGTCACTCCCTTGCCCATAGCATGAGAGTGACTATAGCCTAAGAGCTGCAGAATAGCAGTGCGACCCAGGGACATGCTATATAGGTGGTTGACTTGTCCCGTGGGGGTTCTGTTGATGATGTTGGATGATTGTATGTGATTGGTTACTTTGGGTAGACTGGTGAGCACCAGTATTGCAGCAATAATGCTGCAACTCCTGGGCTGCCTACTTTACTCTTATCAACCTAGTAGTTCGTAACAAACTTGGAAGCGACAGTGCTATATGCACAAGTACTAGTTCTTACTGCAAGTTGTCACTTGGTCAGCCAGCGCAAGATCACTAGGAGCTCAAGCCAACTTCTATGGATTCTAGAAGAAGCTCTATATGTGATGAAAGGAAAAAGAGAGAGATTACTCTACTAATGCTATTCTACTTGCAGAAAGGAAGACTGAAATGTAAAGCAAACCAAGGAAATCCTAGTTAACCACTAATCCTACTTTTGCAGAAAGCACTATGAAAACCATGAAAAGAATGCCATTACCTACTCAAGGAAGTAAACAACATCTACCTAAGCTATTTCTGGAAGTAAATGAGCAAAAAGCATCTTTTTGGATTTTTATGTATTTTTATGTGAATGTGTCATGCATGTAATTTATTTGTTTGTGAATGTGGCAGCGAATAGGTGGCGATGGAGGGTGGTTTTGGGACTTGAGAGGATGTAGGATGGTGTGGATGGGTCCTAGGAGGTCTCAAGTGGCCTTCTGGAGGATTTTCCCACACTCAGTCTTCAAAATAAATCCTACAGGAAAATCTATAGGAGGACACAGGAAGTCTACAGGAGGAAAAACAACGTTCTATAGGAGGCCTAAAAGAGGAGGCCAAGAGCAGTTTTGGCTGTTTTGAGGATGTGAGAGTGGGTGGAAAAGGTGAGTGAAGGTTGGAATGAGGTGTTAGGGCACCTAGGGTCTACCAAGAATCATTAGGAGAGAGAAATATGATAGGATCTACTCAAGGAGAGAGGAAGGAATTCTATGGAAAATGCAGGAAACTAAGGCATAATTGAGGGGAGACTTGGGCGACTTGTAGGGCATGGATCAGATGGAGGATGGGATGGCTGATAGGCTGGCCTACTGCTAGAAGATATATGCTACATAAACAACTGACAGGAAACCAATGATTTTAAGCAAGCAAGGAAATAAGTGTATCTAATAAATAGAGTTTTTGCATCAAGTAAACTATGATCTATGAAAGGAAATGCTGATAACCATTGCAGGAAAATAAAGCATGAAAGAAGAATGTTGAAAATAAATAAATGAGCATGATGAAGAAGTTCTGAAGCAAAGCTAAGCTAGAATATGAACCAACTAAGAAGCTATAAACACTAAAGATCCTATGAATGAGGAAAATCTAAGTTTTTGGGGCAGAAAGAATGTCTTTGCCTCAAATCATGGTCCCAAAGGGAGGAAGAGAGGCCAAAGTACTATTGCTAGCCTTTTGGATCTTTTCTTTATCACTACTTCATCTGCTATAGAAAGCACAAATGGATGCAAACTACTGAACAATCAAAAGCAACCTATTCTTAACCAGAAAAGAAATACATCTAGCAACAACCTATTCTAAAAACTAAAATGAAACAAAAAAAATACAAGTAAAGAGGAGCTTGGTTACTTGGATTGGGCCCTAACCCAAGAGCTTCAGCTCTCTGAGGTAACTCAGTGCTAACTCAAAAAGGATTCCATATTTATTTCCAAAATAATAACAAGATTACATGAACTATCAAAATAATAAGCTTGAAGTTGAGTAGAGTTTACATAAGCAATACTGCAGCAAAAATCCAACAAAAATATGACCCTAGTGAGGCCCTAGGCCTCTCTACTTATACAAATGAAGTTGCCAACAACTTCCTCAAAATCAGGGAGGCTTGGCTCCCAAAACTTGAGAATCATCAGTTATCCTCCACTTGCTCGGCTCCCTGCTAATGCATGACTTGGCTGCTTTTATTCTGAGCTGAATGAAGGGGAATTCAAAGTGGGGAGTAATAAATGAGAGGGATTCCCTCCTATAAGTCCTCTCCTTTGTCCACTTTGAGTTATTGCTGCCATTTTTCCACTAGATCCTTGACTTTGACTACAAATTTCATCAATAATCTGCATTAAACTATTAGACCACATGGCATCATAACTAACTCAACTCACTATATAAGCATGAATATAATTTGAAACTCACACAATAAGCTAAGAGAATGGTTGATTTGACTAGGTTAGGAGGTAAAATGAGCCCATATAATTACCCATTTATTGTTGGCATTATGGCATTATGGACATGTGTTGAACTTGATGGCAACCCTCTCATAGACGGACATTTCTCTTATATACATCTTCATGGGGACAGGACGAGCCAAGAGGAGAGAAGAGGGGCCATTTACATATTTTTATCGCAACCATTGAGCCATTGGGAGATTATAGGAGCAATAGAGGCTCTTTCTCATATATATGCTTATCGGGAGGTATCGGGCTTATTAAAACCCATATATGCATGCATTAATATTATCGAGAGCGGTTTGGGTGCGTAAAACCCATATACATATGCTTTATTCAATAAGCAATAGATGTATGCATTTTCCCCTTTCAGCGGATATATCCCAGTTACATGAGTATTAATACATGTGTTTCGGCATATCGGCATCGGGGGCTTGTCGACCAGATTGCATTGGACCCGATGGCATTTCAAATATGGTCTATAATAATATCGCATCCGTTGTATATCGCAAGGTATATAGGATCGCCCACCTCAAAACCTCCAATTACGAGCGGACCCGATGGGGCATTAAATTTGGTGTATAATAATATCGTGTCCGACATATATCGCAGTGTCGCTGATCGGGAGTTCCGCTATGTGACACCGCTAAAACCTCTGATTGTGATCGGACCCGATGGTGGCATTAAAACTTGGTGTAATATCGCATCCACAATGCATAAAGGGTCGCCCACCCCAATCCTCCGATTGCGATAAGAAGTGGCGGACCCAATGGGAACTTTAAAGGGACTTTATAATATATCGCATCCATCGCACAGTTTATAAAAGCCTCCCTCTTCAAATCGCCGATAGCAATGAAAAGAGCAGACCCGATATATATAAAAAAGAGGGCTAATGGGAATGTCGCATCCGATCCATCGGATCGGAAGTCGGGAATAAGCCATGACACGGGCCTGCGTTGTTAGTGATGAGGAGTGGACCTGATATATTTATAAAGCATGGTTAATGGCCATATCACATCTGATCCATCGGATCGGCCATCGGCAAATAGTTGATGTTATACAGCGATAAGGAGCGGACCCGATATATTATTGTTATGGGTACATAATGTTTAAAGTCCGCCTTTTGTTGTTTGGACTTGTTTTCCTGCTATCATCGGTCAAAGCAAGCGAGCCTCAGGATTTCGATCCTCTATTTTTGACTCATGGTTTTGTCAAAAGCTTGACTATATAAGAAGAAAAGAGATCCTTTGGCAAGGTATCGATTATGAATTGAAGATCTTAAGGGAGAATTGATTGGCATTCTTCTGATCGGTCAAGGAGCAATTACTGATCAAGGAGAATGCGCGTAGAACATAGAAAAGGATCGCAGGCTTGAAGTTAAGACATTTCTTCGAGAGAAATCGCATTGCTTCAGGTGTATTGTAGTTCAGGTTCTGGGTGCGCATATTGGGTTTGTCTTGTGTCTAGCCTTCGGGTGAACTGTTATATGTATATCCTCTGCATTGTGTTTTTATTTCAGCATAAACAACCTCTGTTTTAATGGGTGACCAAATCGAGCATTTATTTATATTTTGATCTAGTGCTTGGGTTGGCACTTGGGTGATTTTGAAAGATCTGCAGTATAAAGAAAATATATATATTGATCTGATGCCTGGGTAATTCTGAAGATTTGTTTATACTTGATGACCATTTGATCTTCTTGGATCCAGTCTGAAAATTAATGAAACGTGGTCCTTGAACGAAGTAGGGGGTTGTAGCTCCCTTCTAGGAGAGACTGGAAAACGAGAGAGGGTTGTAGCCCTCTGTAGGTTGCAGCCTGCGTACTGGTAAAGGACTGCACCAGTACAAATTAATTGTAAAAGAAATTCTATTTGAAAAAAGATAGAGACATATTGCAGCAGGTGGTTTTCACCCACATTGGGTTTCCACCTTATATTTGGTGTTCCTTTGTGTGACAATCTGCTTTAACTGTTCTTGTTCATCATTTTATGGTACTGACATACAAGTTAATTATGAATTTCAGAAGAATAATTTAAAGCATAAATCTGGATAATTTATTGAAAAGAAATTAATAATACTGATTCACCCCCCCCTCTCAGTATTTTTTACAACAATTGGTATCAGAGCAGGTCCTTCTGAAGAAGCTTGATCGCTTAAAGGAGATAGTTCATCATGAGCAACTACGAGAGGGAAGCATCAATCAAGCCACCTATTTTTGATGGGACAATCTTCGTATATTGGAAGAGTTACAGCCTATCTTCAATCTCTGGGTAGAGAAGTCTGGGACATCATAGAAACAGGGTATACTTTTCCATCAGCTACACTTACAGATCCAGCTGAGAAGAAGAAATATGAAACAAATGCAAAGGCAGTCAAAACTCTTCTAGGATGTCTATCTCAATCAGAATTCGTGAAAGTTATGCAATTAAAATCAACAAAAGAAATATGGGACAAGATTGTCCTAAGCTATGAAGGAGATGATCAGGTAAAACGAGCAAAACTTCAAACCCTCAGGATTTAGTATGAAAATCTCAAGATGTATAATGATGAAAGTGTGGCTAACTATTTTCTTCATATAGATGAGATTGTTAATTGTATGAAAAACTTGGGAGAAGAAATAAAAGAGGTTGTTGTGGTTGAAAAAGTTCTAAGATCTTTGTCACCTAGGTTTGAATCTAAAGTTTCTGCAATAGAAGAAAAGGAGAATCTACAAAGTCTTAAAATGTCACAGCTGCACGGAATTCTTACTGCTTATGAAATGAGGAAAGGAGGTCCATCAGACAGGAGAGAAGCTGTCTTCAAGGCTTCAGGCAAAAAAGAATACTATGAATCAGGACACGTGTCAGAAGAAGAAGAAGAATCAAATTTTGTCAAAAATCTCCAACGGGGCGCTGGACGATTCCGAGGTAAGTTACCTTTCAAATGCTTTGCATGTGGAAGAGTGGGTCACTATGCTACCAAATGTCCTCATAAAGAAAAGAATGACGAGGGAAAGGAACCTGTTAGATGGAACAAGAAACAGAATGCTAACAGGAAAAGCTATTACACTCATGAAGATAGTGATGGACTCTCAAATAGTGACAAAGATGAACGAGGTAATGACTATAAACTCTTAATGGATTTTGAGGATGATGAATACATGGATGCTATAGATGAAGAGAGTTTTTATGAAGAAATGTCTAATCTCAAAATTTGCTTAGAAGAGAAAAATGTGATTATTGAATCTCTGCAATGTCAACTAGCTGAAAGAGAATAACATCTTGAAAAATTGGAATGTGAAATTGTTGGCCTTATAAAAGAGATTGAGAATACAAAAGATCTTAATCTTAAATTTGTTAAAGGATCTGAAACTCTGGATGAGATCATCAATGTGCAGCGTTATCCATTAATCAAGACAGGTCTGGGATATAATGGAGAAGCATCTAAAACATCCACCTCCAAAAGTTATCTTGATGCAGCAAGAAGGAGCGAGCAAAGGCCTAATAGAAATCATCAAGTAAATTAGGGATAGTTTATCTCAAGAACGAACAAAAACTATCAAGAAGATCGGAGGCAAGCTACAAATAGAAGCTACAACCAACCACAGGTAAAATCTTCCCAATTTGCCTCAAGAATGGATGTTGGTAGAAACTACAATCGGTTGGATGATAGATTTGATAATCGCAGAAGTTACTTCAATGGGCAATGTTTCTCTTGCCATAACTTTGGTCACAAAGCAGCTCAATGTGTTTCCTATAAGACAATCATGACTAGAGAAGCTCATAAACAAATAAGTATGTCTGAAATCAAGAAAAGGACCTATAACAATTTTTTCGCCCTTGAAAGTGAAATTGAATGTTCTATTTGTAATAACTTCGGTCATGAAGAATCTGAATGCAGGAGCAGGTTTCGGAAGACAACTCAGAAGGAAAAAAGCCCGAATGCCAGAACTTGGAGAATGAAGGAATCACAACCAGAAAGATGTGGAATAGATTTTTATGCAGAAGGGCAAGAAAATTTATGATTTATCGACAGCGGATGTTCGAAGCACATGACAAGTGATAAAGAAAAACTTGACATATACTACTCTAGAAAAGGGAAAGAAGGTTTCTTTTGGAAATGATACTTCTGCGACCATAAAAGGAAAAGGCACTGCTCAGTTGAAAGAAAAGGTCAAGGCTGGAAATGTTTTGTATGTTGATGGCTTGAAGCATAATCTACTAAGTGTCGGTCAAATGTGCGATCAAGGAACAGAGGTAATATTTCGATCAAATGGATGTAGTGTTCATGATCTCGATACTAGAAAAACAATGATCAAAGGCAGAAGAACTCCAAATAAATTATACATATTTGAAGAAGGACAACAACAATGCTATTTGAGCAAGGACGATGAACATTGGTTATGGCACCGGAGGTTGGTGCACCTAAGCTTTTCACAAATAAGGAAAGCATGCAAATACCATGCAATTCGTGGTCTTCCAGATATCAAAATTCCAGACAACACAATACGCAAATCATGTCAGTTTGGTAAGCAAACAAGAACTAACTTTCTTGAAAAGGAAGGATCAACTAGCAGGCCTCTTGAGCTGGTACATATAGATGTATGTGGTCCATTTAGGACAAGGTCACCTCGAGGAGAAGAATATTTTATATTATTCATTGATGACTTCTCTAGGATGGTTTGGTTAGGACATATGAAGCACAAAGACGAAGCATTCGAAAAGTTCAAGTCTTTCAAAGCCTTGGTTGAAAATGAATCAGATTACAAAATTAAGTGCCTCAGGTCTGACAGAGGAGGGGAATTTACCCCAAATGAGTTTTTTGATTTCTGTGAAGAACATGGAATAAGAAGGGAATTCTCTACATCTAGGACTCCTCAGCAGAATGGAGTTGTGGAAAGAATGAATAGAACAATCCAACAAATGGCTCGTGCTATGCTTGATGAGTCTGGAACTCCCGCAACCTTCTGGGGTGAAGCTGCATTTGCTGCGGTTTTTATTCTCAACAAAACAAATGTCCGAGTGAACAGCACTCAAACTCCGCATGAGCTCTGGTATGGTGAAACTCCTTCGGTAAAGCACTTCAAAATTTTTGGGAGCAAATGCTATATTAAGAATACTAATGAACAGCTTGGAAAAATTGAGCCTAGAGCAGATGAAGGCATTCTCCTTGGTTATTCTCCTCACAACAAAGCATATAAGTGTTACAATAAAAGACTTAGAAGAATTGCTGACAACATTGATTGAGTGGTTGATGAAAAGGGATACATTCCTAGGAAAGTAAGGTATGAAAATATCGAAGAAGATGAAGACTACCCTCCAAATCAAACCAATGATAAAGAAAAAGAACCTCAAGAGGCACCCGAAGAATAGATAATGATAGAAGAGAAGACTCCATCCAGGTATGTATACAAGAATCATCCAGAATCTCAAATTTTGGGACAAAAAGAGGCAGGCGTACAAACAAGAAGATCAACTGCAGAAGCTTCAAGCTATTTGGCATTACTCTCCTCCACTGAACCACAAAAAGTAAGAGAGGCATGCAAGGATGAATGTTGGGTCAAGGCAATGGATGAAGAACTTGAACAGATCGAAAAGAACAACACTTGGCAGTTGGTTCCTAGACCAAAGGATAAGAATGTCAGAGGAACAAAATGGATTTTCAAAAATAAGTTAAACGAAAATGGGGAGGTAATTAGAAACAAGGCAAGACTGGTGTGTAAAGGGTATGCCCAACAAGAAGGAATAGCTTTTGAAGAAACTTTTGCTCCCATTACAAGACTTGAGGTCATCCGAATGTTCCTTGCTCTCTCAAGCTTTCAAAAGTTCAAAGTATTTCAAATGGATGTGAAATCAACTTTTTTGAATGGACACTTAGAAAAAGAAGTATACATTGAGCAGCTAGATGGTTTCATTCTTGGGAATGATCCAAATCTTGTATGCAGATTGAAAAAGGCCCTCTATGGTCTTAAACAGGCTCCAAGGGCTTGGTACTACCATTTGGACAAATATCTTCTTCAACAAGGTTTTTCAAAAGGATCAACAGATAGCAATCTTTATATAAAAATTGAAAATGACAAGTTGCTAATACTTGTTGTGTATGTAGATGATTTTATCTTTGGCAGCAATGAATAAGCTATGAGTCAAAGATTTGCCTTGGTAATGCAGAAAGAATTCGAAATGTCCCTGCTAGGAGAACTGACATACTTTCTTGGATTGCAAATCTAACAAAATAAAGATGGTATCTTCTTGTCTCAAACCAAGTACCTCAAGCAGATCTTGAAGAAGTATGGCATGGAAGATTCAAAACCAGTATGTACCCCCATGGTTACAGGATGCAGTCTTAGTGCGAATGATGAATCAGCAGCAGTTCATCAACCAACCTACAGATCTATGATTGGAAGTCTACTTTATTTGACAGGTACCCGACCAGACATCATGCATGCAGTGGGAATAGTTGGAAGATTTCAGGCCAATCCTAAGGAAACTCATCTTCAGGCAGTTAAGAGAATCTTCAAATATCTTCAAGGTACTCCAAAATATGGCTTATGGTATCCTAGAAACACAGATCTCACACTCCATGCTTACATAGATGCAGATTGGGCCCGAAGTGTGGATGACAGGAAAAGCACAAGTGGTGGTGCTTTCTTTATGGTTTCCAGATTAGTATCATGGTTCAACAAGAAACAGAGTTCAATTGCCTTGTCTACAGCTGAAGCAGAATATGTGGCTGCTGCATCTTGTTGCACTCAACTTCTTTGAATGATGCAGACCTTGCTGGATTTTCAAATCACTTGTACTCCACCTATCTCCATCTTATTTGATAATAAAAGTGCAATCAGCATTTCAAAGAACCCATTCATGCATTCAAAAACCAAGCACATACCGATCAAGTATCATTTTCTCAGGGAACAAGTGCTTGAACAAAAGGTCAAGATGGAATATGTTTCTTCTAAGGAACAAGTGGCTGATATATTTACCAAACCATTGCCCAGGGAGACTTTTGAATACCTCAGGCAAAAGCTGGGGGTTGTCGACGCATCATCCTGTTGTTAATTCTCAGATTGGTGCTTGTACGTGAGGTCCTTATGGGGTATACGCGTACAAGGTTCAGGGGGAGCATAATTCGTTGTTGGCATTATAGTATTACAGAAGGAGTCATATGTTCTTGGTTATCTCAATATCCATGGCAATATAGGTGCTGAGTTCAATTAACGACACTAGATGAAGGGAAAAACAGGGCGGTCTTTGTATTATACGTAGCCAGAATAGCTCGACTTTCTATCATAAAGAACATGGTGTCGCCAACTGCTGTGGAATAAAATGGTTGCCAGAAAACTCTGAAGTTGATGAAATCAGGAGGAGCAAGCTCTCAAGGGGAGACATAGTCAGGAGAAGTAGGTATCCGCCCTTTGCCCTTGATGTCAAAGGGGGAGAGTGCTTTTTGTGCTTTTTCGTCGATGTTGTTGCCATCAAGTCCAAAGGGGGAGATTCTTGGAGTTATGGCATTATGGACATGTGTTGAACTTGATGGCAACCCTCTCACAGACGGACATTTCTCTTATATACATCTTCATGGGGACAAGAAGAGCCAAGAGGAGAGAAGAGGGGCCATTTACATATGTTTATCGGAACCATTGAGCCATTGGGAGCTTATCGGACCAATAGAGGCTCTTTCTCATATATATGCTTATCGGGAGGTATCGGGCTTATTAAAACCCATATATGCATGCATTAATATTATCGGGAGTGGTTTGGGTGCGTAAAACCCATATACATATGCTTTATTCAATAAGCAATAGATGTATGCATTTTCCCCTTTCGGCGGATATATCCCAGTTACATGAGTATTAATACATGTGTTTCGGCATATCGGCATCGGGGGCTTGTCGACCCGATTGCATTGGACCCGATGGCATTTCAAATATGGTCTATAATAATATCGCATCCGCTGTATATCGCAAGGTATATAGGGTCGCCCACCTCAAAACCTCTGATTACGAGCGGACCCGATGGGGCATTAAATTTGGTGTATAATAATATCGCGTCCGACATATATCGCAGTGTCGCTGATCGGGGGTTCCGCTATGTGACACCGCTGAAACCTCCGATTGCGATCGGACCCGATGGTGGCATTAAAACTTGGTGTATAGCAATATCGCATCCGCAATGCATAAAGGGTCGCCCACCCCAATCCTCCGATTGCGATAAGAAGTGGCAGACCTGATGGGAACTTTAAAGGGACTTTATAATATATCGCATCCATTGCACAATTTATAAAAGCCTCCCTCTTCAAATCGCCGATAGCAATGAAAAGAGCGGACCCGATATATATAAAAAAGAGGGTTAATGGGCATGTCGCATCCGATCCATCGGACCGGAAGTCGGGAATAAGCCATGACACGGGAATGCATTGTTAGTGATGAGGAGGGGACCCGATATAGTTATAAAGCATGGTTAATGGCCATATCGCATCTGATCCATCGGATCGGCCATCGGCAAATAGTCGATGTTATACAGCGATAAGGAGCGGACCCGATATATTATTGTTATGGGTACATAATATTTAAAGTCCGCCTTTTTTTGTTTGGACTTGTTTTCTCGCTATCATCGGTCAAAGCAAGTGAACCTCAGGATTTCGGATCCTCTAGTTTTGACTCATGGTTTTGTCAAAAGCTTGACTATATAAGAAGAAAAGAGATCCTTTGGCAAGGTATCGATTATGAATTGAAGATCTTAAGGGAGAATTGATTGGCATTCTTGTGATCGGTCAAGGAGCAATTACTGATCAAGGAGAATGTGCGTAGAATAGAGAAAAGGATTGCAGGCTTGAAGTTCAGACATTTCTTCAAGAGAAATCGCATTTCTTCAGGTGTATTGTAGTTCAGGTTCTGGGTGTGCATATTGGGTTTGTCTTGTGTCTAGCCTCCGAGTGAACTGTTATATGTATATCCTCTGCATTGTGTTCTGATTTCAGCATAAACAACCTCTGTTTTAATGGGTGACCAGATCGAGCATTTATTTATATTTTGATCTAGTGCTTGGGTTGGCGCTTGGGTGATTTTGAAAGATCTGCAATATAAAGAAAATATATATATTGATCTGATGCCTGGGTAATTCTGAAGATTTGTTTATACTTGATGACCATTTGATCTTCTTGGATCCAGTCTGAAAATTAATGAAACATGGTCCTTGAATGAAGTAGGGGGTTGTAGCTCCCTTCTAGGAGAGACTGGAAAACGAGAGAGGGTTGTAGCCCTCTGCAGGTTGCAGCCTGCGTACTGGTAAAGGACTGCACCAGTACAAATTCATTGTAAAAGAAATTCTATTTAAAAAAAGATAGAGACATATTGTAGCAGGTGGTTTTCACCCACATTGGGTTTCCACCTTATATCTGGTGTTCCGTTGTGTGACAATCTGCTTTAACTGTTCTTGTTCATCATTTAATGGTACTGACATACAAGTTAATTATCAATTTCGGAAGAATAATTTAAAGCATAAATCTAGATAATTTATTGAAAAGAAATTAATAATACTGATTCACCCCCCCCCCCCCCCAGTATTATTTCCAACATTTATGAGGCTCATCATAGACCTAGGAGGGGGTGTTACAAAAAATAACCTTGCAACAAAATTCAAAAAGAAGGATATGGGGTTGATGCACTATTTTTTGGGGTTGGAAGTATGGCAGAAGAATGGGAAAATCTCCCTTGGGCAAGGGAGATATGCTACAAAAATTCTGAAGGGATTCAGAATGTAGGATTGCAGACCCATGGAAACACCCATGATTACCAAATGGAAAAAGATAGATGTCTCAGGGAATAGGGAAGTTGTCCCCATCTTGTAGAAACAACTAATTGGGTCACTCATGTATCTGGTCAACACCAGGCCAAACATTTTTTTTGCTATCAATACCCTTACTCAGTTCATGGTGGAACCAAAAAGGGTACATTGGGCAAAAACTAGGCACATTCTTAGATATGTGCGTGGAATAGCTGGACTCAGATTGAAATATACTCGAGGAGATGACGTCAGGTTGAGCAGATTCACAGATGTAGATTGGGCAGGTAGTTTCATGGACAAGAAAATTACCTTTGGGTACTGCTTCAACATTCGATTAGGGATGACCTCTTGGTGCACCAGGAAGTAGAATTCAGTAGAAATGAGCTCTGCAAAAGCATAATATATGGCGATCATCATGACTATGTGCAAAGCTATATGGCTTAGGAAATTGTTGTTGAGTTTGTTTAGGAAGAAAATGAGAGTGACTAGTGTTTACTATGATAATAAAAGTTGCATAAAACTCTCTGAGAATCTAGTATTTCATGATAGGTCGAAGCACATTAATATCATATGCCATTTCATCAGGGATTGTGTTCAACATGGGGTAGTCTAGCTACAGTATGTCCCCACAGGCAATCAAGTAGCATACTGATGGGCCTCTAAATTAGACATAAATTAAGGCCCATGTCTCTAAATTAAACAATAAATTAAGGCCTATGACCATCCTTCAACACATTAAACCTCTCTTTTTACATTAAATAAATTATTTTTAACTTTAATATATTCATTAGGAAGGTTTATGAATAATTGAATATTTGTGCCAAATATTATATATATATATATATTTTGTGGAATATTATGAGAATATTGGGCAGATTATGAAGAGTTGGAGGAGGATATAATTTAGGGACTTTTTCCCTACTACTGTAGAATCAATAATAAATAAATAATTCAACAATATATTATGGAATTATGGCACAAATTGTGGAACTCCAATGATTGAGAAAATCTAGGAATGTGTTCCACTAATCAAGGGAGAAGATCCACCAATCAAGGGATAAGATCCACTAATCAAGGGATTTTAGTGGGGAAAGCTTCCTCCATCCATCAGGAATGATTCTTAATCATTTTTTATAAATACCAATCGAATTTTCCTCTAGGGAATGATTGATAAAATCTAGGAATGTGTTCCTTGTCATTTAATGCAAATTCCTAGTATTGGGGACTAGATCCACTAATCAAGGGATTTTGGTGGGGAAAGCTTCCTCCATTCATGGGGAATGATTCTTAATCATTTTGTATAAGTACCAAGTTGAATTTTACTCTTGATAGAGATTTTCATTAGTGTTATTGTGGAGAGAGCTTGTACTTTTGCAGCTCCATTGTATTTTCTTGCAAGTATGTAATTCTATTGACGAAAATAATGAAGATTGGTGTCATGTTCAGCTTATAAATCTTGTTCTCCTCCATAGGTATCTGAATTTCCTTGGGCTTAGCCATCCCAGGAACCTCAGAGCCCTTTTGTATCATTTTCTTTCCTTCTTTTCGTTGCTTATTCACATGCATCTCTAGTTTTTATTTCTTTCTATTTCTGCATTTAGTATTAATGATTTCTTGTTGTAGAATTGAGTTAAATGGGTGATGTGTTATAGAAATTTTTGTGCCCTACAACCCCAAGCATGAAATGTCCATAAACCAAGGGCTCCTAAGTCCCTAAAAGTGTTGTTCTAACCCCTAAAGGAATAAGGTCAACAGATTACAGCTTCTCCCAGAAGTTCTACATGAGAAACTACTCATAATTGGTCAAAACACGATCATTGCAGCTGCTCCACTGGCTAGGTGCGTTGCATCTCACCCAAATACACTGTGAGGGTGTGTTGCATCTCAAAATTCCCTTCTGTGGGGTGCGATGGGCGAGAAATGACAAATGGCAGTGTCATTCCGCGAGGTGGAGATGCAATGGAAGCTTCCAGAATCTTCTCCTGTGACACTTGCCTCACTGAATTCGACCAAGGATGAGTAAGAGGCCCTCAGTCTCCAAGTGGAAGAAAGAACTGTCAGAGAGAAGACACTAATCAAATCACAAGTTGATTCATCCCCCTTACAGATATCTATATATGGATCCCTCATCCCAGAGATTTGAGGCTGGAATTTTGCATATTGTAAGGAATTGTTGTTGGTTTCTAGAGACAAACATCAGATTTTTGGGTGATCAAAGCTTTGTTTGAGGTGAAGAGGGGCTTCTTTGCTGGGAGGTTGATGCTGGGTCAGAACAACTGGTTGTAACTCCTCCTGGATATTTTCTTTTTTATCAATAAAAGCTATTTGAGTTTTCCTCCATGCTTTTGTATCATTGATGCTTGTTACATTTGTATGGTCAATTTACATCTGATCATAGATTGTTTATGATTATAGATCCATGTCTTTGTATAGTGCTATGCTTCTGTGATCTTACAGGTACTTTGTGAAGCTGGGCTTGCTGGGAGCAGGTAGCTGGGGACTATCAAAGAAGAGAGGGATCGAATCGAAGGATTAGCACAAGATAGAGGTTGGTCTTTCTGTTCCTCTCTATCTATAATTCATAAGGGAAAAACATAAGTAGTTTTTCTCTGTTTGTTTCTAAGGCAGTTGTCACACCTTAGTGGGATAGAGCAGTTCTAAATAGAAACTTTTCCCTGTAACAAAATGGTGACTCTTCTAGGGAGATAATTAGTTTGTTTGTTTATCATTCTTTGTTGTCTATTTCATAAACTTACAAGTAGCATTCGAACTGCATTTGCCATAACAAATGCAAAGTAGATAACTGCTGCTTCAATCCATCCATTGGATTTGTTTATGATTTAAACAACTGATTCACAAACTATCTGATTTCCCTTGTGATAGCTCTTAGATCCTCCTTAGATCTACCCCTGATTGTTGCATTACTGATTGCTTCTTACTCGGCCAAAAACCAAGAACTGAACTGCAAACTGTGACCCGAAACCCGAACAGAGTCTCGTTTCTGGCCCAGCGCAGGTACTGTTTAGAGATTCTGAATTTCAGCGCACTTCCCGAGTGGACAACCTGCGCTGCATGTCAGATTCTCTGTGTTACAGGTGCGCTGATCAGACTAGATCTGTGCAGTTGTGGCTTCTGTGATTCATTCCTTCCAGTTCTATTCCTGAATTTTGCGACCTGTGATCAGTATATGTCTGTTTGAAACCCCTTTTCTTTGCTGTTATTCTGCCTCCTTTGTACAAAAGAACTGTAGATGTTTTTGTGTGTTTGTTGAGTCGTTTACAGTTCTCCTTTGCAAAAGTAGCATAATCGTACTGTCGCTCTTTGATTTGAAACTATCGTAAGTGTCGATTTCAATCGTAGGAAAGAGTTTGATTGCTGTTGATGGTCGATTATCCTGTTACTATTGCTTTTGGTCTGAATTTGTAATTTTCTAGTGTCAAAAACAAGTGTCCATTTCAAAATCGTAAGGTGTCGTAATCGTCTCCATTTTTTGATTTCGAAAAGAAGCTTGTTTATATTTGTCGCTTGAAAAGAAATTCAGATTTGTGCATCAACTTTCTTTTTAGCATCCATATACTAAGAAAGTCGAAAAACAAATACATGCATGTGCATTTGCATATAGACAGTCTGATTGGCTTGATTTAGGAAAGTGCATTTAGAGTGTGCTCTTTGCTCTTTGTGAAAAGATTCTGTCTTTCTTTTCCCTAGTAGCTAGGATTTTCATTGCATAAAGAAGATAAAAAGTTTGTTTATCATCTTAGATTGCATTTTACGAATTACATCTACATCTCGTGGTGAACCCGAAAGGCAAACTTCATAAGCAAGATCAACTTAAAATAAATTCAATGAATCTAACAACGCTTTGGAACTTAACGCACAACATTTAGAGGTCTAGGCTAGAGACGTATTCCGGCGTCGTAAAGCCTGGTAACTGTTGTTCTCACTGATGGTTGGGTGATTCCTCCACTTTGAGACTATAAGTGCCAGTACGGACTTGTGCTCCCACGTACCGTCGAGTATATTTTGGGAGACCCCAATAGGCTTAATCCTTTATCCATAGGAAGCCGTGTCTGCCGCCCTATCGATCGCAATGCACTAAACACAGCATTCGGGAAGATTGACTGTCGTACCGTAAAAAGTATTCTGCAGTTTTGCGATTGGTTTGGTACTCCCTCTACCTAGACTTCCAGAGTAGTCCCTTTCGTTCCTTTTCAGACTCCAAATGGAAAAGGTCCATCTGAGCACTTGTCACTTCAGGCTCATTAAAAATCGAAGGCGACTAGAGTAATCTTTTGTTTTTTCTCGACTCTTAAAAACTGAAAAAACAAGTTGTGTCAAAGCGTCTAAAATTTATTTTAAACGGAATATTCATTACCCCTTTCCTACGTTGATCTTGGGTTGAGAAAATGGAATCCACCAACCAAGGAATTTCCCTTGGAGGAAATCCTAGTCCCTTCTCCTCTTGGGGAGATGTTGGTGCACCCCATATGGCCACATTGTCACTTCCAGGACTGACAATTGGTTTGCCTGTATGGCTCTTCTCAACCTCTGTCGTTCAGAACACCACAATTCCTGAACAATCGAATCAGCAATTAGATGAGTCGAGAGTTACCCACCAACCTTCTACTTCCTCTCCTCCTTCCTCTCCTCCTTCCTCTTCGCTTGATGGGGCTGGTAAACCCAAAAGTCAAGTACCTAAGGAGAAGAAGGAAAAGAAGAAGAAAGAGAAGAAGAAGAAGGAGCCAAAAGTGAATGGGGGCAAACGAGTGTCGTTTAGCGAAAATCCACACACTGTGCCGACCAGGCCTAAATCGCCATGTGTCATTTGCAAAGGAGACCACTATCACAGATATTGTCCTTGCATCCCTCGAATCTTAAGGGACTGGTCTCCTCGTTTGCACAACCCGGTGTCGTCAACCTCTGATGATCATGTTGAAAACACACCGTCAACTAGTGAAAGTGAAGCCCCAGGACAAAAAGGAAAATATAGATTTCCTTGCAAACTGTGCGAAGGCGATCATGCCGTCCACCGTTGTCCCTTCTTAGACGAAGCTAAAAGAGTTTTGGATGATCGTCCGGTTTCACCGTTACGACTTCCTCCTGGATATAAAAAACTCTTGCCGAGTCCGTCACTAGTTGAAAATCAGGCTGGCCCGCTCAGGTGGTCAGCTGAAGCACCTATCATTGAAGATAAACCATCTGAATCCATACCAGACGAAAGTCAAAAGGTCGAGGCGGCAGTTGACCCGGTCTTGCCTTCAGAGGTTCCATCTTCAGATGATACAGTCACTGAAGAGAGCAAGGATGACACCGTCCAAATTCTTTTCATAAGCACAGACTCCAACGAACATGGGGGCAATTTACCCATTCCTTTACCGCAGGAAGGAAGTTCGTCAGAGTCGTACCCGTACGTCTATTCGGTCCCACCTCCAAGAAACCTAGTTGTCTCCTTCGACTGGAATCAACTAGGCAGACCCCGTTTACCAGCTAGTATACCATTCCGGATTATTGTTCAAATATATAGAATGGTTATGGCTGGTACCATCATAGATGAGGGGGCTTCTGTGAGTATCCTTTCCTCAACTATTTGGAAAGCACTTGGTTCACCATCGCTTTTGCCTGAGATGAGAAATGTAACAGGTTTTGATAAAGGAACCAGTCGATCGTTAGGGATTCTTCCCAATATGCCCATAACATTGAGAGGGAAAACCGTTCACATGAACGTAATGGTAGTTCAAGGACCCCTGGATTACAATCTACTCCTTGGACGAGACTATATTTATTGCATGAGAGCTATTGTCTCATCACTCTTTAGAGTGATGTGTTTTTCGCATGAAGGAAGAGTGGTCAAGCTCGTAGACCAGCTTTCATTTCCTGGATCACGCATAGCAAATAGTCATATACCATCCCTAAATGGTCTTTTCACGCAAGAAATGTCTCAATCTCCAGTCCGTCCACCCGATGAGCGCGAGTGATTCGAGAGGACATGAATGAAACCCAGGGGGCATGCACCCTGGTCTGCTTCGGCAGGAAAAATTCGGGTATAGGGTAGGTTTCCACGAGAGAATATGACCTCCGTACTCCCATCCGTGATTGGAAGAGGGAGTTGGACTAGAATAAGATCCTCTTGTCAAAGTTATGTGAGTTGGCGGGCATCGCCGCTCACCTTTGTTTATCTCGGTAGACATCGCCGGAGAAGTGTTTTGTTTACGACGTAAATAGAACTATCTTTGGTAACCTGTAAGAGGTAGGCCTCTCTCAGTAAAACAAATGTTTTAACAGACTAAAGAAGGGGTAACCTTGAAACTCTGTTTTATACCTGGGGGCATGCAAGCCTTTTGGCATGTAAGCGAAGAGCGACTATTTATTTTTTTAAATTTTTAGGACCTCTAACCCTTTAAACTCATAGGATTGGTCGTTTCCTAACTTGCATAAAGAAAGGATGTGGGGCAAATCTCTAAAAGTTGCCATTTTTATATGAGACATTTTTATCACACGACTGGATTGATCGAGAAGTTTTAGCACATAGTTCAAGCTCGTTAAAAAATAAACATACGACATGAGAAAATGTTTCCCCCCACGTTTAAGCTCGTTAAAAAATGAACTATTCCCCTGTAAATAACCATCGTGAATGTAGTACTTCAGCCATTAAAGCCTTGGTCGTGTTTGCACCGTCACCTCCACTTTTGCATTGGCCGATCATTCACCTCAATTTGATTGTTTACCCATTTTGAGGAACAGCTGCGAAGAGTGATTTCACTAGCCATCCTTGTGACACTGCCGTGATTGGAAAATTCCAAACCTTACCTGGAATCGGCTGCTACCCGTTTTATCACTCGTTCCTCAAAAGACGAGTCTCCTTTAAGCTCTTTTCAACTGACTCGTAAAATATGAAAAGATTTTCGAGCCATTGGCCTCTCCAGCTCGTTAAAGGGACAAGAAGTGCTAGCCCTCCTCTAGATTTCAATCTTTTTGGACCTGAGGGATTATTACACAAAAAGATCAAGCGCTTGTTTTGTTCGACTCGTTAAAAGTATCGAAAATCCATCCCTTCTGTATTGTTTTATACTTTTTCGGACTTAAGGGATTAGATGATGAAAAAGGAATTTTGGAGTTACCTTTACGTTCCTTTTCAGACTCTCTAAAATTGAAAAGGACCGAGTTATCTTTGTCGTTAAACTCGTTAAAAAGATTAATAGCGACAAACTTGTCTATAGACGAGAACGAGTTTCACTATTGCTAGGCTAGTTAAAACATAGCGATGGGTTTTCCCGAAGGGAAAATTATAGAACAAGCATATGTTATCCTCCTCAATCTTGACAAAAATAAAGAGGTACTGGTCAGCAATGACTGGGGAAAAATTGGGAAGAAAACTCAAAGAAACTTTGTTGGTAGCAAGTCGCTCTTGAACATGACACTTCCGCTCCATGTCCGAGTCAGGTTGGGTTGTTTCATTCACCGGTCACATCACCATGGTCACGCCATACCATCCACATTTGGGGTTAATGCTACCAATCCATCACAGCAGTGTCGCCGATATGTTCAAGAGAAGTCATTCAGAGAATTCACCTGTGTCTCACCCACTATCATACATTATACTCCATTCTTTCATGACCGCCACCCTGAACCTTATATCACCAGATCGTCCTCACCTCCATTAAAATCATTTGCTCCGTTCCGTGTCATTGATGTGGGATTCATTAAGGCCCTCCTGTGATGGATCACTTCTTGTCGACATCAGCTCATTATCCAAGAAGTTGATCTAGGAACACCCCATTCAGTACTTTGAAGTTTGCATGCCTCAATGGCAAGTTTCTCACTTCCGGCGACAGGTTTACATCAATGGCCTTCGACCGAAAGATTTTGCGTGGTGTTCGACGCCAAGTCCTTTATTCACACCACGTGAATTGTACTGCAGTACCTTGATGGTCATTATCATTATCAGTGATTCCTCTCGCGCTTGTTAACAGTTTACATCATCGACTGGTAATCAAGCGATGTCTTTCCATGTTCGACTTTAGAACATTTCTCACATGGATCAACTTGTACTTCAAGTAAAGATCGAACGAGATTGAAGACCCCGGATCTAGTTTCATCCATCCCGGCTGCGATATATATTCAGGGAAATAAAGACATTAAACGTACATCATTGCAGCACAGATAATCATCCTATCAAAAGGATGATGGCTCTATCAGAATCATCAGTCTACACTCAGACGGTTGTCTGTCCTATGTACATGAAAATGAATTTATAAAGCTGAGCATGGGAATGCCCGCCTCAGCTAGATCATGGAAATATTATGAAGATAATGTATTGTATTGTATCTTATTACAGGTCTCCTCCCAGCATTGAAAGAACTTCGGATCCTCATAATAAAGCATTTCACCGGACACCAAAAGGTTAACAGCCTCATACTTTAGGGGGCAACTGTTATAGACATTTTTGTGCCCTACAACCCCAAGCATGAAATGTCCATAAACCAAGGGCTCCTAAGTCCCTAAAAGTGTTGTTCTAACCCCTAAAGGAACAAGGTCAACAGATTACAGCTTCTCCCAGAAGTTCTCCATGAGAAACTACTCAGAATTGGTCAAAACAGGATCATTGCAGCTGCTCCACTGGCTAGGTGCGTTGCATCTCACCCAAATACACTGTGAGGGTGCGTTGCATCTCAAAAGTCCCTTCTGTGGGGTGCGATGGGCGAGAAATGACAAATGGCAGTGTCATTTCGCGAGGTGGAGAGGCAATGGAAGCTTCCAGAATCTTCTCCTGTGACACTTGCCTCACTAAATTCGACCAAGGATGAGTAAGAGGCCCTCAGTCTCCAAGTGGAAGCAAGAACTGTCAGAGAGAAGACACTAATCAAATCACAAGTTGACTCATCCCCCTTACAGATATCTATATATGGATCCCTCATCCCAGAGATCCAGAGGCTGGAATTTTTCATATTGTAAGGAATTGTTGTTGGTTTCTAGAGACAAACATCAGATTGTTGGGTGATCTAAGCTTTGTTTGAGGTGAAGAGGGGCTTCTTTGCTGGGAGGTTGATGTTGGGTCGGAACAACTGGTTGTAACTCCTCCTGGATCTTTTCTTGTTTATCAATAAAAGCTATTTGATTTTTCCTCCATGCTTTTGTATCATTGATGCTTGTTACATTTGTATGGTCAATTTACATCTAATCCTGGATTGTTTATGATTATAGATCCATGTCTTTGTATAGTGCTATGCTTCTGTGACCTTACAGGTACTTTGTGAAGCTGGGCTTGCTGGGAGCAGGTAGCTGGGGACTATCAAAGAAGAGAGGGATCAAATCGAAGGATTAGCGCAAGACAGAGGTTGGTCTTTCTGTTCCTCTCTATCTATAATTCATAAAGGAAAAACATAAGTAGTTTTTTCTGTTTGTTTCTAAGGCAGCTGTCACACCTTAGTGGGATAGAGCAGTTCTAAATAGACACTTTTCCCTGTAAAATGATGTAAGTTCTTTTATAGGATCAAAAGTATTACTCCATCCTTGGAAAAGCTTTGGAATTTTATAGTAATCATTTAGCTGCATGGATTAGTCTTCTTATTCCCAAATCTAGATTGTTGGACCTCGTTTTTAGCAAAGAACAATAAATTTATTCTATTTTTTAGAGCATGCTAACGAGATTCAGTTGACTTGATTCCACTTGAATTAGATCAAAACAACATTCTAATTCCTAAAAAAAAATACTCCATTTCATTTTCACTTAATTTGGTTAGGCATTTCTTAGATTTACTAGCTCACTAGTTCTCGAATTTCTAGATTTTCAACTAGTAATGTTTTTTATTTTTTTTAATGGATTAACATAGGTATTTTTGAGTGATTCAACTTGGAATAGGGACCTAAGACATCCTAGTTAATAAAAAAAAAAATTCCCATACAATTTGGATTTTATTTTCTTGGTCATTAAACCCTCACCAATTTCATCATTTCACAAGCTTTTTGAGCGAATCCATCCATCTCTCGACTTTGGTTTTGAGTTCTGAGTGATCCTAAGAATTTTCCCACTCCATTCCACCCATCATGCACTTTTCTTAGGCCTCCCATCACCTCCAACACCTCGCATTTTTCTCTCAGCTGTATCATGTAGGTTTCTTGTAATTCCTACAAGATCATCTTGTAGGCTTCTAGTGCATCCTGTAGGTTTTTCTGAAACAGCCTGTTTTGAGGCCGAATTGATGGAAAACCTCTAGAAAGTCACAAAAAGCCTCCCAAGGGTCTCCCACACCATCCAACCATCTCCTAACCCTTCCATCCAAGCTCCAACATCCTTAATTCACCTTCGACATCACCAAAAGACATTAGTTTGCATACTTGATTTTGCATGAAAAAAAACAAAAAGACAAAAACATATTTATTTCAGTCCCTTTGCTTACACATTAGTGATGTTTTATGCTTCTTACTTCCATGCTTAGATAGTAGCATTTGGTTTATGATAATTTAGCATTATTTCAAAGAATTGTTTCTTGGCACTTAGTTAGAAAATGGTGTGTTTTAGCATTTGATTTCAATTTCTTTCCTTGTAGTTTCTTTCTTGCAATAGGTTAAGGTTCCATTTCGAACATTTCCTTTTCTGCAATTAGTTTTGGATTTGACTTTAGTACATGCACCCAATTACATCATGACAAAAAAGGAATGACACATTGTATGCCACACATATAGTGTCGACACCTCTTAAGTTTGTACGAACCCCGGGTTGACAATTAAAGTTGGTAGCCTTGGGAGTTGCAACATTCTTGTTGCAATACCGAGGCTCATCACATATATACTCAAAAAATATTTAGGGAAACCTAAGTTCATCCAGTTCAGAGAACAGATGGGTATGGTGGAGAATCCATTTCAGTAGATTCTCAACAACAGTAGTTGAGAGGGAGTTGTAGTGCAGATGTAGTAGTTGACAACAGTTTAGTAGGGTCAACAGCAACACAGATGCAACACATATTAGAGTTACACAGTTTTTGGTGGGCAACAACCACTAAACATCAACATCGTGATAGGAGATGGCGCAAAAAGAATATGTTGCTTCAGTAGATTGTAGCACTCGAATACATTCATCGCTAAGCGGGAGTGTTGACTTTTGTAGCATTGGATGTGTTATAGCAACAAAATTTTGTGGAGAGGCTAGAATACATGTATTCTCCAGAACCTATAAATTGTTTATGGAAATTCCACCTAGAGACGACTTAATTAAAATAATTAACTTTTTTTAATGGTTCCTAAGTCTAAACTTAGGAAATCTAGTTAATTAAAGGGTATTAATTAAGTCATGGTGAGAATATTCTAGAAGAAGACATGGATTGATTTCTAGTTAATCTTATCAATCGATTATGTTTTAATCTTGGCCATTGGTTCTCCAACATAACATTATAAGAAGAAGTCGATGGGTAGATGGAGAACACACCAGAGCAGATACTTAGTTGCTCAAGTAGATCGATTTTCTCAGTGATTGAAGTTCGACAAGAGAAAATCGAGTCAGAGAGTGAGTTACAGGTGGGATAGATAGGGCATCAGCATATTCTGAGAGTGCAGGATAAATCTGGAAGGGGTAGCATAGAGGAGGGTCACAGCTCATCAACGTAGAGAGAGTGATGCAAGCCCTATGCATTCACTATGCAGAGGGTGATGCAGGAAGGCCAGAGAAAGGGCAGGAGGCTCTGTTTGAGTTCATAAACATGTTGTGAAGTATGAGAAATTCATCATTAAATTTCTCGTAGTGATTCTTCCTCAATTTTTTCTATCTAGATCTTATACAAAAATTATTGTTGGAGATTAATAAAAGAAACCCTCATCTACTGCACCAGTTTTCCCACATTGGGTTTTTCTGAGGAAATTGTCCAAAAATAACTTTGTCATTGTGGTTATATGTGTGCTTGTATTTCCCTTGTATTTACTTTTTGCATAATTTTATTTGTGAAGGTTGCAGTGTATGTATTTCAATATTTGCCATAGAAAACTACAAATAATTTGTTTAAGTAATTTAAGAAATAGGAGAAATATTATCGGTTACTGTAGTCGGATTCATATCACCAAATTTTCACAGAATGAACTAGCTACATTTATGAGGTTAATGAATGATATATTGTGCCCTCTTATCGATTCATTTGTTATTGTCTATTTGGATGATATACTAGTTTACAATGTTACCTAGGAAGAGTACATCTCACATTTGATGTAGGTGCTAGATACATTAAAGAAGCACCAATTGTTAGCAAATATCATGAAGTGTGAGTTTACACAACAATATTTGGTGTATCTGGGGTATGTGATAGGTGGAGGATATTTGAAGCTATATCCTTCCAAGATGGAGGCCATCATGAAATGGTCGGTGCCTACTAATGTTTTTGAGGTTAATAGTTTCATTGGGGAAGCATAATACCTAAGGAAATTCATAACCTCGTTTTCAATGGTAGCAGTGGCACTCCATGCTATAACTGCAAGTAGTAAGAGTTTTCGATGGGGAAAGGATCAATAGAGGGCATTTGAGGAGCTAAAGAAGAAGATTAGTTAAGCACAAGTTCTGGCATTGCCAAACTTACAACAACCCTTCAAAGTAGAGACATATATGAGTGGGTATGTTATGGGAACAGTCTTAGTGTAGGGAGGAAGGCTTGTATTCTACCATTCTAAAGTATTTCATGGGAAAATTCCTAAGTACCCTACCTACGACAATGAGCTCTATGTCCTAGTGCAAGTTGTGAAGAAGTGGAAGCACAATTTGATGGGAAAGGAGACAATCCACATAAATCACCAACCACTACAGTACCTACAGGACCAGAGTAAGCTACAACATACCAGACATTATAAGTGGATGGGGTTTCTACAACAATTTCATTTGGTGATCAAGTATAAGAAGGGAAGCACAAACAAATTCATCGACATTATTTCAAGGCCACCCACATCGAAGATCACAACTTTGGGAACTCTAATGCACATGGATCCATTCACCCATGATGCATAAAAAGAGGCATATTCAAAGGACACGAACTTGAAGGACATGCTTCAATAGTTGTAGAACCAGATTCACATGCATGATGCTGATTACATCATTGGTTAACATCTACGAAATGGGTTACTCTACAGGATGGATAAGTTATGTGTTCACAGAAAAATGTGGCGATATAAAAACTTATTACATTGGACCTATTCTAGAGAAAATTAAGTGCTTTGTCTAGCTCATCTCAGAAAATCAAATTTTGACATGGGACAACTTTCTACGCGAGGGATTTCATGGCCCGAATATATGCAGTTTATGTCTAAATGGGTTTGAGACAATTGACCACCTCTTCTTCTAGTGTACTTTCTCCAAGAAATAATGGTTATATGTTTTAGCTTCTCTTCATTTGCTGGATTCTAGTCCCTTTTACTTTTTTGATTCTTTTACGCAGTGGTGGGATCATAATATGGGCCTTTATAAATCTCTACCTAACTTCTTTTCCTACGGTATATGGAAGGTAAGGAAAGAATACATTTTTTAGGATCTCTTCGTTAATCTCCACTACATCCTTCCACAGGTTATTGGATTGTTCAAAGACTATCTGAGATCTCCTTTGCACAAATCTTCCCATCCTTCCTATTTTCCTTAGAGTCTCAGTTACTATTCAGTGATATTTTTATGGTGCATCCCAAGATTACCATTCTGGTGGAGGTGCTTATATTCTACAACATGGGACATCTTCTTTCCATATTTGGGCAAAGTTTGGTGATGGTACTACTACTAAGGCTGAGATCTGTGCATGTTGGTCCCTTCTTTATTTTTCCTCCAATATGCATCTTACAATTCTACAAGTTTTCTGTGACTCAAAATGTGTCATTTATTGGATCACTAGAAACAAAAATCTATATGTCTTAAGCCTAAGCCACTAGATGGATACATTTTTGGCTCTGAAAAACAATTTTCACTCACTTAATTTTGAACACATACACAAAGAGTGGAACACTCATGCATATTCTCTCTCGAAGAAGGATCTGTGTGTGGAAGTTGGTTACATTTTCTATGAAGAACGGATGGACCACCAAATCATAAACAATGGATGCCTTTCTATTGCCTCAGGTCATCCCATTTGTCGTGAACAACACGGTCACCAACAGGAGATCCTAAATGAGATTTAAGAATGAAGTAAGATTGATCCAATATCCTATGTGGAGTGTTTTCATCATCCAACCAAGTTTCAATATTTGATGTTTTGTTATAGTCTGTATTTTTTGAGTATTGAACTATCTTATATTTAGTAGAAATATCGTTTTTGTGGGCATCATATTTTTTTTTCTATTATCATAGAACATTTCTAGAACTTTCATGTAATCTTGGTTACTACATGTACCATCTTTTTTATGTCTGGCACTTTAAGTCCTTCTTACTACTGTTGAAAGTTATAGATTTTTCTTTTTTATCTAGTGTCTACAGAAGGGTTTCTTTCTATATGATTTACGGCCGTGTACTCCTTTTTTATCAATAGAATGGTTGTTTTCTTCCTTATGGAAAAAAACCGTGGGAAACCTGTCATATATTTATAGCAACTAAACATATTTATAATATTATATGTATAAAAAAATATTATGATTAAAAAATTACATAATGTATTTAAAATTTTGATTTTTTTTTTTTAATTGCATTTTCGTTAATGTAATAAAATTGTTTTTGATTCTTTCATATTGATTATCTTTAATGGGTGAGATAGTTATTTTAATTTAGAGTAAGGGTTTTGATCTAAGGTTTTTATAGGAAGGTATCATTTGGAGATGTGGATGGGTCCTAATGTATTATTTAAAGTTCGTGTGCTTCCCTTGGCCTAGAATTGTTAATATACATGGAAATGGATGAGGAGGGATGGATAATTTCAACAACCCTCTTAAAGGTTGACAAAGTTGGGAATTGCCAAATTTCTTTGATGAATTCTTCTCACACTCCTTGGTATTCAGCGGGATGTTAGAGAACAAGTCTATGATAGAGGATAATTTTTCCATACTTGGCACCATTATTTGAGAGGTTGATGAAGTACAATAAAAAAAAGATCATTAATTCACTAGACTCTTCCATGGATTAGAGCTAATCCACTATACTAGCCTAGAGTCAAATCTCTATATGTGCTCCCTTTTTCATATCCTAGAAAATGTTCCTTCATTCACTGCTCCTAACACCTAATGGGAAGTAAAAACCATCACATATCATATGATTCCAACATGGGTTTCTTTAGGGAATGAAAGGGCTAGTTGGCAGCCTAGTATTGAAAGCTAGAGAGGCTAATAGTCCTTTCCAAATTTTGGAAAGGCGTGGCCAAGCTCATGCTCATTAAAAATTAGTAAATTAGAAAAATTATGAAAATTCTCATTGGTCTAAGGGGAATGAAAAAACTATATGGTAAAATGAAACAATGTTTTGGCTGGTTGAGATGATGTCATGGTACGATTGTGACATCATCATACAAAGGTTGTATGGTGTTGACGTAGGATGGGTGACATTGAGGTGGGAATGGGGATGTGGCGGACAATGTGGAGGCATGGTGGGTGAAGTGGAAGGGTTCCACCCTCCTCTACCAAGTGGTTTTCACATGGCAAGGAGGGTGTTTTGTTTCACTGCCTCTTGAGGTGTGCAACCAATGGTGTCTCAGCATCCGTACCCAGGAGGTATTAGCCACATCACCTACTGGTGTTAAACATTGCACAGGTAGATAATGCAGTGAAATCTATGTTATCAATCCATGTGGGTCATGGTTTTTTGGATTTGGGGGTCATTTAACATCCCACGCATGCATTTACATGAAGTGTGACTAGATAATGATGACTAGGTGATGTCATGTGACCAAAAAGGTCACACTATGCCACACGATGTATTTTTTTTTGGAAACAATGTTTGTGGCTTCTTGAGCAAGTTCTTGATTGAGTATTAATGCCAACAATACTATTGCATCAAGTTTTCTTAAGATTTTTGGTAGCCCTGTAATGAAATCCATAGTTATGGTTTCCTACTTCCATTCTGGAACCAGAATAGGATATAGTAAACCCATTGTATGTTTGTGCTCAATCTTAACTTGCTAGCGTTCCAAACATCTAGAAAAAAATTCTAGAACATCCATCTTCATCCTGATCCAATAATATAATTTCTTCATGGCTACAATCATCTTCTTGTAAGGAGGGTTTCCAAAATAAGGTTGTTTACTAAGTTCATCAATGATGATATTTTTTAGTTCGGAAACATTTGGTATGTAGAAATTGTCTTGATACATCAATAACCCGTCCTTAGTTATTTGGAGTCCTACACATTTTAATCCTTGAGTCCCTAGCTACAAGAAATATTTGATGTGTTGACTCAATGTCCAACATTTTGCGAGACATATTTTATTTTATATTTCAAATCAATTTTATACGTGTTGACTATTTCCATATGTATCACTTGCAGGTTGCTACTTAATGCATCTTCCACATGATTCTCTTTTCATTTTATATATATAATATCAAATCCATATTCACTAGTGAGTGCCAACCGTTTATCTTTCCTAGAATGTCAAAAAATTACTTCAACATATTGTGATCAACCTTCAACATAAATATGTCACTGAGTAGGTAATGTTTCCACATCTTAAGGGAATGCATAATAGCCACTAGTTCAAAATCATGCCTAACATAATGCTTCTAATTCTCATTGATATTCCTAGATTCATAGTTGAATACATATCCATATTGCATGAGGACTTCCCTTGTCCCTTCTCTACACATGTCAATGCACAAAAATAACTCTCTTTCTGGATATGTAGCTTTTAGTACCAGTTCATTTGTAAGGAGACGCTTTAGTTATCATAAGCTTTCTTCACATTTCTTAGATGAGAAAAACTTCAGCCGTTTCCTATATAAGGAAGTGATCGGGTGATTGATATTGGAAAATATTGAAATGAATCTCCAATAATATCCCATGAATCCCATAAACGATCTCACTTGAATGAAGTTTCTTAGATCTGGCAAATCTGTGATGACCTTTATCTTGTTAGGGTATATTATTATCCCTTGTTTAGATCATATGTCCTAGATAATGGATATGCTTCTAGTAGAAGTCACTTGCTAAATTTCACATAGAAATGATGTTCCCTTAGTGATTGCAATATTGTCCTAAGGTGCCTTTCTTGCTCTTCCTTAGTCTTAGAATACATTAGTATATCATCGATGAATACCAATACAAAATTTTCCAATTATTTAGTGACGATGTTTTTCATTAGGCACGTCAATATGGATAGGGCATTAGTAAGCCCAAATGGAACCACTACAAACTCATAGTGAGTGTATCGAGTCCAAACGACTATCTTATGGATGTCAAGGAAAATGTTAAGGATGGAAATTTATCTTTAGGCTTAGAAACCTTGGCGAATCTTACTAATCCCTAATATACAAATTGTAAAATGTTTGGAAATATTTTTGTAAATATATTCAAATTTCTAATGATTTTATATAGTATCCGTAGATTTTTGGCAACTTTTGAGATAAAATAATTTATACTATAAAATTTAAGAGAATAACTTTCAAAAAAATAGGTAAATTGGCAAACCTTTGTTTGGAAAAAGAATGGAAAATTAGTCCACCTACAAATAACATTGATGAATACCAATACAAATTTTTCCTAGTATTTAGTGAGGATGTTTTTCATTAGGCACATGAATATGCCTAGTGCATTAGTAAGCTCAAATGACACCACTACAAACTCATAGTGGCCATATCGACTCCAAATGACTATCTTATGGATGTCAAGGCAAATGTTAAGGATGGAAATTTATCTTAAAGCTTATAAATATTGGAAAATCTTACTAGTCCCTAATATTCAAATTGTAAAATGTTTGGAAATATTTTTGTAAATATATTCAAATTTCTAATGATTTTATATAGTATCTATAATTTTTGGCAAATTTTGAGACTAAATAATTAATACTATAAGATTTGAGAAAAAAAAAAAAAAAGTAAATTAGAAGTTATTTTTTTTAGAAAAAGAATGGAAAATTAGCCCACCCACAAATAATAGCTCCTAGATTTTTCCTTGATGGATATCGTCATCTTTAATCCTAACATTCTAGTAGCTAAACCTCAAACCAATTTTTGAAAATATTGTGGTTCCTCTTAGCAGGTAGAGTAGGTCATCAATTTTGGGTAATGGCTACATATTTTTAATTGTCATCTTATCAACTTCATATAATTGATATATAAATTGAGAGTGCCATTGTTTTTATTTACAAAACATGTTGGTGCTCCACAAGAAGACATGGTGGTCCTGATATACCTTTTTTTAACTTTTTCTTCAATTGTAAATTTAATTCCACTAGCTCTTGAATACTCATCCCCTAAGGTATTCTAGACAAGCATCGCTCCTAGTATGAGTTCTATTGAAAAATCAATATCTTGTAGTATGAGATAATCTTAAAAATTCATTTATTTATTTTATATTGAATCCAATATGTTAATATCATATAGTTGGAACTATTTTCTATTACATTTATTTAGTTGCATCATTGATTTTTTCCTTACAATACAAGTTTTGATATCCCTCTTATGGTTTGTCCTCTATCTTGTTGTAGTAGTTTGGACTAACTTGATGTGCCACCAGCCAATTAATGCCAATCAATACATCATATGATCCTAAAGGAAAAAGGTTCAATGTGGCATATTACTGCAAATTATTCATTTCAATCAGGCATGCTTCCACTAACTTGTCACCTTCATTTTTATTCTTGTAGCTAGTTGGACTAGCCAAAACTTCTTATGTTGATTTTTCTAAAGGGCGCACGCATCCACAACTTGGGGCACAAGAAAAATAAGGTTACCTACAACATCAATCAAAATAGAAACAAGGCATTGAGTGTTTTTACATTATACTTTGAACATTTATGGCTTGCGGTATGCTTCTGAGTTTTCCACAGTGGTGTAAATTTGGGGTAGTGCTTTTGCTATATCATCAAATCATCAATGATAGTGGCTTCTTCTAATTGATCAATTTTCTTGTTGTTATCTTGATTGTGGGGACAATCTTAAATTAAGTTCTCTTCATCACAACCCAAACACTTACGGGGTTCCTTTTTCTGATCCCTTGCATTTTCTTCCATGGTTTCTGAAATTATATTCTAACTTTGTATAGGGTAATTTTGCTGGATTTTTCTCTTGATTGGGTAAATTTACTTTGTCCCCTTTCCCAAGGTCTTATTGTCACATGGAATAAGTCAATCTTGCGGACAAGATAGACCTTCCTAGAATCTAAAGAAGACCTAATGACAAGCAAACAAACCAGACACTATCTTTCTCTAAATATTCTTTGATAAACAATAGCAAACAAGTGTTTTTAGGGCCTACCTTAGGTCCAATGCAAGCTTGTGGATGCCCTTGCTCCTTTGATCCAAATGAGCTCCTTTTTGCGAATCTGCAAACACAAACAAGGCAAACAAATTAAATAGCACCTGAAAAGCCAATTGCATAAAACATATTTAACATGAAAGTCAAGGAGTCCATGAAACAAATAACATAAGATACTTGTTGAGAAAAATGAGTTTGATTGTATTAATTCAAAAGAAGAAGAACTTTACAACCTTTGTCTTGACGCTATACAAGCTCCTCCTAGGGTCCAGCGAGAAGTCTCCTCTACTTTGACAAGTTTCACTCACTCCCCAATGAAGCCAAAAAGATGTGTGATCTCTCCTCTTAAGCTCAACTAGGAAGTCTTGATTTCACCAGCATTTACCCTCAAAAATGTTCAGCTTCTAACCCCCTTAGCAACCAGCCCAATGCCTGTATTTATAGTGCAATGGAGGGAGGTTACTAGGTCCTCCTTCAAAGGGATAAAGCCCTCCTTCAAAGGGATAGCTCCTCTCATCAAGGGATTAGCTCCTTCTCTTTTGGGATGCATGAACCACCTCAGAGCAAATAATCCACGTCAAAATTCCTTTTAGAAACCTCTAGAATTAGCCCAAAGTGAGTTTTTTAAGATAAAACTTGCACCTTTTGACTTTCACAGGGGTCCGCACCTACACCGTTGGGGACAGAGCTGGAAAGTCCGCAGTTTTTTCACACAGAAGGTGCGGGGCCGCAGGTGACAGTGAGAGAAAGTGCGGAACCAGAGTTTCATTGATTTTTAATGTCTTTCTCCCATTTTCAAAGCTTGACTTGAAGAGCTGAGGTCTGAGACTTGCTTAGGAGGACAGTACAAGTGGTGATAGACCCATACTGACTGCAAATAATCATGGTGACGATATTTTTTTGTAACATATTGCCCCCTAAAGTGCGAAGTCTATAGTAGATGAGGATTTCTTATCATTTAGGAAGAGTGAAGTACTTTATCATTTCGAGGATCATCTTATGGAGAGCCCGGTTGGAACCTGTAAAAACATTCAATGCAAGATATATATATGAGATCATATCATCGCTGAGGTAGGCATTCCCATACTCAGATCAAAACTGACTAGAAAACTAACTACTGCTCTGATACAAGAATGATCTTGTAAAACATCACAAGTATAGACTCAGGTGGACACAGTATGGATGCAGCCATCTGTTTATGAATAGTCCATTATATAATGAATACAAAATTCCTCGCAGCCTGGATTGTGGAAACTAGATCCAGGGTCTTCATTTCTACTTCTCGAAACAGTACGATTCTATCCATGCGAATGAATGTGTTGATGTCGAACATGGTAGAAACCACTTGATTACCAGTCAATGATGTAAACTGTTAACAAGTGTGAGAGAAACCACCAGTGATGTCAATGGTTCTCAAAGTACCCAGTACAATCCATGAGATGTGAATAAATGTGTTGATGTCGAACATGTCACGGAATCCTTTGATCGAAAGTCAATGATGTAAACTGTCATCAAAGGCGAGAAACCTGCCATTGAAGCATGCAGATCTCAAGGTACTGACGATTCCTAGATCATCTTTCTAGATAATGAGCTGATGTCGATAGAAAGTGATCCATCGTAGGCAAGCCCACAACACGAAATCATAGATCAAGTTGAAGAAATTTAGTTGCAAGGACTGACTCAGTGATGGTCAAGATGGATGACAGATATTTTGCAGATGAATGGCTTATTGGCAGTGACCTCTTGAACACATAACGACACGACAGATGGCTTGGTGACAATTGACCCAAAGTTAATACCCAAAAACCAGCTGAAGACTTTCAATGTGGTTTGATCAATTGTTAGGTAAAGAATTTCCCAACCCAGGTGAATAAAAGTGTCATGTTCAAGAGTGGTTACAAAGTATGACAAATAGGCTCATTTTTCTCTCTTTTCCCCCACCATTTCTGGCAAGTACCTCTTTATGTCTGACAAGCTTGAGGAGGATAACATTTTCTTGATTATAAGCTCATCCTTCGAATGAGTCCAACTTAGTTTAAATTCGAACACTAAGAAGGAGTGGTTCGTTCCTGTTTGTAATTGAACAGGTCCTTTACTCTGAAATTTTAACGAGTCCAGTATAGGAGAAACTCGGCGTTTTTCAATTTTAGAGAGTCTGAAAAAAACTTAAGAAGACTCCAGGGTTGACCTTTTTCATAAATTTGTGTCTCCCAAGCCCGAAAAAGTATAAAATAATACTTGAAAGAACCACTTGATCTTTTACGACCAAGGAGTACTTTTCGTCATTAGTGCCCTTGACCCGAAAAAGTAAAAAAGTGATCAATGACACGTCGTTTTATAACCAATATCAAATTTGAAACGACAAAAATCTGGCAATCTTTTCATGTTTTTACGGTTGGAAAAGAGTTGTAAGTAGACCGTCTTTTAATTCCGTTTTAACGAGTTTAAAAGAAACACTCGGCAATCTTTTCATGTTTCAGGAGTCAAAAAAGAGCTTAAAGGTGACTCTAAATGTTTTTCGTCGAAAATGATAGATTTCACCTGAATAATCCGTTATTCTGCACAAAAACACAAACATTACTCATACCTGTTTGAGATGGATAAAAATGTCGCAAAAATACCTTTTCAAAGTGAAACATAAACAAATTTACAATTTATTTACTCAAAAAACTTATAAAAAGGGCCTTTGTCAATTCATTTTTACCGTTTGAGTTTGGGTGAGAAAATAGTGCTTTTGCTCAAAAAACTTCCCGTGAAAATTGCGGAAAGTCCAACCGTCGGAATCGAACGCCGTCTTCTCCAGGTAATCCACATCATCCCACTCTTCATTTTTAACCATTTAATTTTTTGTTTTAGTCATTTATTTCATTTTTGGGAGGGTTTTTAGGCACAAAACCCGCGCGCGGGGGCCCGCAGGTTTACCATTGCGGGCCTACGGACCCCGACTTTTTCTCCACTGGGAAAAAGCTCAGGGTCTGCACCTTCCATGTAGACAAAGTGCGGTCCCACACACTGTGTCTAACCCGGAGGGTGCGGTCCCCGTCGCAAGGGTTTTTAACCCAAAATTCTCAAAAATGGACCACACAAAATAATTTTTAGCAATTTAATTTGTCTTTATACTTGATGCAGAGAGTACATCATGCTAGATTGGTGCGAACGAGAGCATGAGGACATAGATGTTGCCGCATGGAATCATCAGCCTTCACTTGATGCTTTGAGGGCGTGTGGCTTGTACAAATTCTGGGCCATTCCTGGCATGAGGGCTCAGGTGGATTTCTTACAGTGGATGGTTGACAGATGGAGCATACAGGACCAATGTTTCTTCATTGGTGGCCACCAGCTCGAAATCAAGCTGGCGGACATTTATTTCTTGACTGGTTTGCCTAAGAGAGGCGAAGACTTGACTCTGCACAGGACTAGGCCAGGTGGCCAGTCTGTCGATAACCTCCGGCTAGAGTACTGCAACAGCCAGGCTAGAGACAAAGGGATAGACATAAAGACCATATCCTGTCCTGAGCTCATGGTGATTGCATTCACTGTCACCAAAATTTGTGGAGCTGCCGCATTACATATTGCCACCGGGTCCTAGATGCGTATGGCAGTTGATTGCTTTCGAGGCACCATCTTCAACTGGTGCGATGCCGTGTTGGCCAATGTGAAAGGCCAACTGACCAGGGCCAAGAACGGACGACTAAAGACCTTTGGTTATGGGGCTTTGGTCATGAGTTTTGGCCTGGAGAGGGTTCATATGCTGATCCCACAGCACCTTACTGTTGGAGTTGGGCTTCCTCGAGAGCCCAAACTGATGCGATGGGTCGCAGTCATGGCCCGTCACCTAGACGAGAGGACAGAGGTTGCTCGATTCAAACTTGAGTATTTCCAATGGCTGGAAAATCAGGTCTTTTCTATTCAGGACTTCCCTTACGCTGGGATAGATTTTTGTGGTGACCCAGACATGGTTCTTCCACCAGGAGAGCAGTGGGATGACTCAGGTAAAATCCTTTTCAACATTTTTCCTATTTAATTTTTTTTATTTTTCTATCGTCTCAAAACTGATAGTAAAAATTTTAAATGTAGATGTGGGTCCACAGCGACCAGCCGCTCTCCGGCCTTACGAGAGGAAGCAACCAGTTGCACCCACGCCAACCCCATAGGACGAATCAGCAGAGGTTTTGGCCGAGTTGGAGGGTCATCTCGAGCGCTTGACAGGAGATATTCCTGAGACCACTATAGACGACATTCCTCGTCGACTTCAGCGCTATGTAATTGGGGTCCCGGGACCTTTTAGGAGGTTCCTTTGCAAGGTGGCCCATGCAGTGGTTTCTTATAGAGATCATCACCAGTGATAGGATGATCACCTATTGTGGGCACATGTGACATTTTTGTTTTTTGTACTTATCATTTTTGCCGATCATAAGGTGTTTTTCAACCTATGATCGAGGACGATGTATTTTTGACACACTCCTATATATATATATCACTATTACCGGATTATCTTGCAAATCATGCTATGGAATGGTTTTAAATTTACATGTATGATTATTGCAAATGTCTATTTAACATTCGAGAAGCAATTGCATCTGCTAATGTATTTAAAGATCTCGGAATATGCTGATATTCAATATAATCAAATTCACGTTCCAAGAGACGCACTCTCAAAAATAATCTCAATAACACTGGATTTCTAATGGCATACACTCTATTAAGCTGTAATACAATGAATTCAGAATCTAACCTCACTATCAAACTCCGAATCCCAAATGAAATAGATTCAGATAATAACTCAATCACTGCACTATACTCGGCAATGTTGTTCGTTGTTTGACCGAGGCTTACCCCATGCATAGATATTAACTCGTCAGAGGGCGAATAGATAACCCAAACTACGGAAGAGATGTTCCGTGTATTACGACAAGCACCATCAGCGAAACCAATGTATGTTTGGAGAGGCATCGACATCTGCAATATCAAGAGTAAAACCAAGATAAGCAGGAATAATGACGAAAAACACTCTCTAAGCTAAGCACACTGTTTAAACTAAAACACACCAGCTAGAAAGAAAAACTATCCTAACTAAATCTCCATACCCATTCTTTTAAGCATAATACCTCTTCAAGTAAAGGCCATTTCTGGGTTTACCCAAAGAGTCCCCATAAAAGTCTACCAATTCATAGGCCCCTTTGGCTAGCTTTCGCTTGACAACATAGGGACCATGCCAAATAGGAACGAATTTTCCAGCGCCTAATTTATCATTAGCTTGATCATAAACTAAGACTAGATCTCCTTCCGAAAAATTTCGAGGGGTAACATTTCGATCATACTGAGCTTTCATGCATTTTGCGTGAGTCTCGATCGCCAATGCAGAATCATGTCGATTCTCATCTAACTGAGCCAAGTATAACAAACGCTTTTCCTCTTCGGAAGTGGCTGGAAGTAACTCGATGGCCATTTTCAGTGACGGGATTTCGCGTTCAATGGGTAACACAGCTTCCAAACCATAAACTAGTTGGAAAGGAGTGAACCCCGTTGATGTTTTTACTGAAGTTCAGTACGCCCAAAGCACTGAAAATAGCAAGTTGTGCCAATTCGACCGATGAATCCCAATGATTCGTCGGATCATGATAACTAAAACTTTGTTGATGGATTCAACCAGACCATTCGCTTGTGGATAATAAGGGGTTGAACTATCGTGACGTAAACCAAGCTGGCCTGTAAGTTCGGTCATCATAACGTTTCGAAAATGACGTCCATGATCAGTGATGATTGCTTGCGGGACACCAAACCTAGCAATTATATGATTGAATATGAAAATTGCAGCTGTCTTGCCGTCTGCCTCAAATGTAGGCATCGCCTCCGCCCACTTAGTAAAATAATCTACCGCAAGGATGATATACGCATGCCCCCCGGCCGAGTGAGGGATGCATGTAATAAAATTGATACCCCATTTGGCAAAAGGACCAATGGAAATTATAGGGTGGAGAGGATCAGGTGGAGCGCGCATCTTACGATCAAAAATTTGGCAGTTGTGGCATTTTCGGACCACCGTAATACAATCTTTAAATAAAGACGGCCAGAAGTAACCAGCGTGCAATATCTTTTGGGTTGTGGCAAACCCAGACATATGACCGCCACACGCTCCAGAGTGAGTCATTTAGAACCCTTTCAGCTTCCTCGTGAGTTAAGCAACGTCGAAAAATGGAATCTGCCCCACGGCAATAAAGTGTATCTCCAATAATCCTGAATTGTTAGGACTGTAATCGAATTTTTCGACGTTCTGACCTTGAAATTTCTGGCCGAAAGGATTGGGTCTGGAGATAAATGATGATATCCCCATACCACGAATCTAAAGTGCTGATTAGAAACAAGGATTCATCCGCAATGGGCTCCTCCGCCACAGTTTCCATGTCAGCACGCGGGAAGTCACACATTAACTCCGCAAAAACTAAAGATTTCTTAGACTTAGATTTCTCAAATTCCAAGTCGAACTCCTGCAGGATAACGATCCATTTAGAGTACTTGCCCCTAGCAATTGCTTGGTCAAAATGTAGATCATAGGGTTGCAATCCGAAATTACCATAGTTTTACGTAGTAAAATGTAGTGACGAAAACGTTGGACAGCTTGAACAGTTGCCAATGCCAATTTCTCCACATGTGAGTATTTTAGCTCAGTTGGATTTAACGTTCGACTAAGGTAATATATCACATGTTCCGTTACGAATTCATCTTCCTGAACTAAGACCATTCCAATGGTGGAATGAGAGGCGACGAGATACAAGAAGTAATCCTGGTTGTAGTTGGGAGGATGCAACAACGGTGCATGGGTCAACGCGTGTTTAAGTGCATCAAAATATTTCTGAGCTATCTCGTCCCTATAGAATGGAGTGTTTTGTTTCAACAACCGAGTCAAACCCTTTGTAACCTTGGCGTAGTTAGGAATGAATCATCGTAAAAAGTTTGCTTTCCCCTGCAAACTTTGGAGTTGGCGAAGACTCGAAGGAGGAGGAAATTTGATGATAGCTTTGACCTTCGACGGATCGACGCGAATGCCAGCTTTCGAAACTACAAATCCTAGTAATCGACCCGTTTCTATACAGAAGACACATTTGTGTGGGTTCAACCGAATATGATAATGCCTACACCTCATAAATATTGCTCGTAAATGGACGAGGTGATCAGCTCGATGTAATGAATGAGCAGGAAAGTCATCGAGATAGGGTTGCACAATGTGCTTAATGTCATGAAACGCATAAGACATCGCCCTTTGAAAAGTTGTTCCGGCATTCTTAAGCCCAAAAGGTAACTTGCAATAAGAAAATGTCCCCCATGGACAAATGAAAGCCGTTTTTGGTTGATCGACAGGTAGAATATTGATTTGATTGTATCCAGAAAAACCGTCCATGAAGGAGAATATTTCGTTGCCGGCACAATCATCAATGATTTGATCGATATAGGGGGTTGGGTAATTGTCCTTTGGACAGGCTCGATTAATGTCCCTATATTCAATGCATATTGTTATTGTTCCCTGCTTTTTGTTAACCGGAACAATATTAGATACCTAATCCGTTAACGGGATCGGATAAATGAAACCTGCTTTCAACAATTTTTCAACTTCTGCTTTAATTGCAGCAGCTTTTCATGGGTGAATCTGACGCAAACATTGCCGGACGGGTTTAGCGTCCGGGTAAGTCTTGATATCATGACCAACAATCGCGGGATCAATTCTTGGCATTTCCTCATAGGACCAGGAAAAAACATCGCGGATTTCTTGAAATATGGCCTTATATATCTGAATTTCGTCATCTATACACGAGGCACCTTTATGAATGTTCTCAACAATTCCGGGCTTAACCGAAATGTCAATAGGAAAATTTCGAGAGATGTTTCCCAAATTTAACTCTGAATCGGGATGTTTCATTGGATTCTGAGGTTCCTTAACATATTCGGTTGTAAAAATTGATGAGAAATCATTTTCAAAATGATCATCCTCAGGTAAAAACGAAGATCTGTGATGGAGATCTTCCCATGGTAAATCATCTACACATAAGATTTCACGAATTTGCTCATCATAGTGAACAAGTTCAGAAAACGTGGTTAAATCCGAAGTTGATGTGAAAAGTGATTCCTCACGGACCACATTCATTAAGTCATTTTTGGTTGAACATGGGTCGGCAAACGACTGCACGGCTTCATAGGCGATTTCATATGGACTCAAAGGCATGGCATTACCAAATGAGTCTATCTCAGATTCAAAAGGAATGATCCAAGGATCATCATAAAAAATGGTGTCTGATGTAATCATATGAATAGTTGCAAATGAAGATGATGCATTGATCGGGGAAAAGGAAAAGTTCCCAGTAAACCGGCGTCTTTAACTAGTCCTACTCCAACATCCTTATATGGGATAGTCATTTTACCAACATGCTGAATACTCTCTGAAGAGGCTGGGTTGGATGAAAAGTAAGCCAGCTGGTCTATGGTTACGATCTTTCCATTGTGTGGAAACTTTATTACTCGAAAGACCGATGAAACGACCGTTGTCATAGCGTAAGACCAACTTCGACCCAAGAGAAGGTTGTAATCTAGAGGGGCATCAACCACCTCCACATCTAGACTAACGGTTTTTCCTTCAACCCCTATAGGCAAATCCTGTAGAATGCCAAAAGGATGAAACCCACGGCCATCAAAGGCCTTTAGAATCGTCGGGGATTGATTTAGCGAAGGAGAACCAAGCGATCTCCAGCACTGTATCGACATAATACACGTTGAGGCTCCCTCATCAATTACAGTCCGATGAATAGGCATGTTTTTTACTATCACTGGAATCTGGAAAGCCATTTGATGAGGCAAACGCAGTGTACTATTTTCTAGATCGAAGATTATTAGGTTCGGGTCCTGAACATCAACAGCTCCTATAGCCGACAAAAGTAATTTATGTTGTGCTGGACATGATTGCAGCACATCCAAAGCCGACATTGCTGAGGGTGAAACAGCTAAATCCTCAACAATGTTATAATTCTGAGCTGCTCTCGCATGTGGATTGAAAGCTGACTTTCGAAGTATACCCTTGGTGGGTGGTCTGATTACCAAGTCTGGGTTAGGTTTATCGATCTGTAGTGGATCGGAACTGGGAGCTGAGGTTGATGGATTAAAATGAGAAGATTATGCTTCTTTACCATCAACAGGACTTTTACTACCATAATCTTGCGATCAAGTCGCAATCCTAACATGGGACATCATCAGTATGGGTTCTTCATTGGCATTCGAGGATGAACCTATCATCTTACTGTCTTGAGCCGGAAAAGGATCCTTCAAAACAGCAGGAGTTTGGGAACCCTTGACAATATTCAGAACCTCTGCACGATGAGGGCAGTCTCTTGTAAAATGTTCATCGTCACAAATGAGACAAGGATAACGAGGTTTGTGCTTTTCATCATTGGATTCTGCCTTTTCAGGTTTCTCCTTTGAAATTTTTTCTGTTTTATTCTTCTTCTTTCCTTTCTTCTTCCCACTGGATTTTGATTTGGCTGTAGATGACTCTACAACGTAAATATCGACGGAAATCTCTGCAGAAGAGTCTCCTGTTGGGGAATCAGGCAAGGTTATGATAGGGGAAGAATTCTTGGAAGACCTTCTTCTTACTTTTATTGTTAACCGTGCCAATCATACCATCGGCGGCATGAGATCCCGAAGGAGCTGTAGTGATTTGATTTTGCTTGGGAAGATCGGGGATCTTTTCGTGTAACATACTTGACTGAGTATAGACCAAGTTAAGGTACTGTGCTTGAGCAATTACTTGCTCCTTAGTAACAACTCCGGCTTTAGCAACATCTTCAGTGATCTTTGGCAACAAAGATTTTACAAACCACTCATCCAAGATCTGATCCGGAATAAATACCTTCACTAAACGCCGTCGACGTCTCCACTCATGAATATGATCTGAAATGTAAGTGGATGTCGATTGCTTTAGCGAAGTTAACAATTCCATGCCATTTTCATATCGGACTGGCAACTAAAAATGAGTTAAAAACGAGGTAGCTAACTGACTAAAATTATAAAAAAGTGCCTCGCGATAACTCAATGTACCACTTGGCTGCGAGACCAATTAGAGTGCGCTGGAAAAGTCTAAGACGGATTGAATCATCTGTAATGGAGTTAGATGCACATCAGAGGTGGTAAGTCATCACATGGTTCGACGGGTCCTCTCCTGATTTACCTTCGAACTTGGGAATGTCACTGGGCAACTTATTTGGCATTGGCGGCCAAAACGGAAGATAATTAATGGGATTGTTCGTTAGGCGCGACAAGTCAGGTAAGTCCAAAGTTGCGATAAACGTAACTGCCGATCAGGATCCCTAAAACTCTGGGTCATGAGACCAGCTCCAGGAGGAGGATATCCAGGATAACTAGGAATAGGAATCGCATTTGGGATATTGTATCCTCCCGAAAAACCAGGATTAACTGGACCGTACTGGGGTTATTGAGGTTGTCGATTAGTGTACCCAGGGAATGGTTTATACTGATAAATTGGCTGCTGCACAGCAGGACCGAATTGGTACTGTCCCTGGTACGGTTGATAAGTGAATTGTGGTTGACTTGTGACAACCGTACTTAAACCAGGTTGTCCTACAGGCATCTGAACCGAAGTTTGAATCGTAGATCTAGAGGGTGGTAAAGATGTCTGAGGAGTAGATACAGGAACAGTAGAAACCAGAGCTGTCGATACTCCAAAAGTAGGTGGGGTAGATTGAATAGATGTTGCGGCAGTTGCAGCAGTCATTTGAGGCGGAGTACGAGGTGTACTAGGCCCAGGCTGAGAAACTACTGAAGGTATAGAAGTTTGAATGTTAGACTGGACTGGTTGCTGGGGTGAAACAGAAACTAATGGTTGTCCAGTTTGAGATGACAACTGTACACTTGGCTGCAATACTTGTTGAGCTTGCGATGGATCCCACACTATATTCATTCCGGGGTACTGACCCATAACTGGTTGAGAATATTGAGGACCATAACCGGATTGAGGGTAGGATTGATAATTGAAAGATACATTTCTTGTTCCTTGAACATACGTTTGACATTGGGGTGGTTGGAAACCTTGGTTCGAGTATTGACCTTGGGGTTGATACCCTTGAGGCACATACTGATACTGGGGTTGACCTTGAGGTATAAATTGATACTGGGGTTGACCTTGGGGTACATATTGAGTCTGGGGTTGACCTTGAGGAACGTATTGTCCCATAGGTATGTATTGTCCTTGAGGTTGCCCCCCAGATGCAAACTGTATACCTTGAGGTTGCCCCCCAGGCGTTAATTGAGGCTGCCCCCCAGGTGGTAACTGGCCACCTTGAGGTTGAGGATTGGGAATAGAACCTGACATCATAAGAATGTCTTCTACGCTCAACGGCTTAGTACCATTGTTTCCAGTTAATAACCCTTGCTCAGTGGGTTGAGGAGATGCTCCCGAAAAAGTACCAAAAAGTGACTGATACCCGGAGGGAACAAAAGGACCGCCATACAAAAAAGATTCAGGTGATTGAGTAAACATTGATGACTATCCTGCCATATTGACGGGAGTATAAAAACCTCTAGGTGTTGGGTGATAAGGAGCACGAGGTGGTGAAAAACTTAACCCTGAGTTTTCTAAAAAATTAGTCAAAGAAAGATACCAAGAACTGCTCCTAGGTGGACTGTAAAAAATTGATTCACGCTCCCTTAGTTCAATAATAGGTTGATTTTCAGGGATAGGGATGCCTACTTCTTCTTCCGGAGCACGTTCTTCAATAGCAATAAGTCCAGAAGGAAGATCTTGGATGATTACTCTTTCTACCCTAGGTGAACTAGGACCACTAGAAGTTGGAGAAACAAACCCCAATGTCGGAGTAGCAGCAAATTCACTTTCAGGCTCGGATATTTCAGGTTCTTCACCTATATCACTAGTAGATGAAAAGCTACCAACAATTTCAGAAACAGACACTGACTGTGGATTATACTCTACTACTAATGGTTGAAAATCAAGATGTACTATCAAAGAAGACTCTCCTTCTTCAGGTGACCCAACTCTACTGTCTCTAGGAGTTACGAGGACTTTCAAGCCTTCAATTTGGCTTGATACTTCCTCAAGAGGTTGGCCCCGAAGTCTACGGGACTTCCTCAGTAACTCAGCCACGTTTACAAATTCAGGAGACTGGCCCCGAAGTCTACGGGACTGTCTTGGTAATTCAGCCACAGTTGAAAACTTTTAACTACTTCACACGAAAACAAAGTAAAATCTCAATGAAAAGCACCTAAAGTCTCTAAAGAACCAAACAAATTTGAATCACACGCCTAAAGAATCTAGGAGATCAAACACACACAAACAGTAACTTTCTGTACCGAAAACACTAGTTGGTGATGAAATCCAATGTCGCAAAGTTCAATACAGAAATGGCGGTTGGAACAGTTACCCCGGCAACCTGCTTAATGAATAGACTGGCACAAGTTCCTCCACTTAACCGTCTGGAGTGAAGAGAACCCCCCAGAAAATCCAAGTGAGTCTAGCCGACGTCTGCTCCAGTTACAGTGGGATCTTCCCACCACTGTCACCTCAGGAAGAGTCCTAAAGAATATGGCCACTAAGGTTACCAATTGAGACAAATATACCTGGGGGAACAGTCTACGATCCGATACGCACGCAAGGGCAGAGTAGTAAGCTCAATCCCCTTGAAGGCTGCTTGACATAATCCAAGGTTTACCAACAAGTGACCCCAGGCTCCTCGACAATGGTTAATCCGAGGTTTACCATTTTTAATACGTGAATATCTAGCGTCGTTCCCAATGAGGAAGGATTGATTCCCACACTGGTTCGGACACGATCTCGTGCTTCTCCTTTAATAGGAGCTTTCCCAGAGCATAAATGCAACAATTGGATTTCTTCCCTACCACAAGATACAACTACTTGTTTGTTTTTACTGTCTTGGAGAGTTAATTACTCTTCTACTCCAAGACACTAGCCTAAGCTAAGTTGGTGTATCAGAGCCCTAGAAATAAAAATTTTACTCGGTGAATTTTACTTTAAGCGTTAATTTTAATGGTTTTTGTTTAAGTCCAAAGGTGCGGAGATGAAACTCGTGGTATGAAGACTCGACTCAAAATCACTAAAAACGCACCTAAGATGATCTAAACAATCTTTTTCTCTTCGATGAACTTCTAAACTAAGAAAGAGTTTGAGAATGCAAATACTTTGTAAACACAAATCTTTCTCAATTCAACAAATTAAAAGAAGAGTTTTTGTCCTTTTCCAATGCACTCAAAACGAGACAACTAGTTATTTCACAAAAATTTCCCTTTTTCATTTCAAATCACTCAAACACTACAAAACAAACTTTTTTTCAAAAGAGATTTTTATATTTTGTAATAAAACACTCAAAACTATGAAAATGACTAACTTTGAGATCTACAAACTATAAAAACCTATTTGAAGTCAAAGCCTACTAAAAGTCTTTTTTAAGGATGTTTTACTTAGCTAGATGTAAGCTAAGGACCAATTTATGCAGAATCACAAATAAGTCAAGAACAACCAATTTTGTTTTCTTTTTGAAAATGAAAATCCAAACTTTCAAACACAAGCTTTTCGAAGTTTTGTAAAGAGAAAACTCAAAGCGGATTCCTCAAACAAGGGGAGATTTCATAAATGGTCAGACTCATAAGAAGGCTGGTAGACACTAAGGTGATCTGAAGTCCCTACAGCTTCTAAGCTCAGAGCCACTACACAACCAAAATGAAAAAACAAACCCAACAAGCAAAACTCCTAGGAATTTCACTTAAAACCCTAACACTAATGAAATCAATCTAAGGAAAGCTTCTAACAAGTTATATGCAGGTCTGGGCAATGGATAACAATTTCTAAACAAAATCTAAGCTGACTAACAGAGGATTTTATAGTTTTCAAAATTTTGACAGGGTCCGCAGCCCACAGTTGGCACAGGTGCGGTCCCGCTCTGTGCTAAAAGCCAAGCTGCGAGTAGGTACGCACTGTGTCAAATGGCTAGGGTTCGGTCCTCTCCCAAAGCTATGAAAAACAAAAAATAACCTTGGATCTACAAACTCTACCCAATTTTACACACAACAAGCCAAAAACAGAAACAAAAACACAGTTTCTCAGGTCAAAGTAAAAACAAGGAAAACAATCAAGTCCCCAGTGGAGTCGCCATTTTGTCACACGAAATAAGTCGATCTTGCGGACAAGACAGACCTTCCTAGAATCTAAAGAAGACCTAATGACAAGCAAACAAACCAGACACTATCTTTCTCTAAATATGCTTTGATAAACAATAGTAAACAAGTGTTTTTAGGGCCTACCTTAGGTCCAACGCAAGCTTGTGGATGCCCTCGCTCCTTTGATCCAAATGAGCTCCTTTTCGCGAATCTACAAACACAAACAAGGCAAACAAATTAAATAGCACCTGAAAAGCCAATTGCATAAAACATATTTAACATGAAAGTCAAGGAGTCCATGAAACAAATAACATAAGATACTTGTTGAGAAAAATGAGTTTGATTGTATTAATTCAAAAGAAGAAGAACTTTACAACCTTTGCCTTGACGCTGTACAAGCTCCTCCCAGGGTCCAGCAAGAAGTCTCCTCTACTTTGACAAGTTTCACTCACTCCCCAATGAAGCCAAAAAGATGTGTGATCTCTCCTCTTAAGCTCAACTAGGAAGTCTTGATTTCACCAGCATTTACCTTCAAAAATGTTCAGCTTCTAACCCCCTTAGCAACCAGCCCAATGCCTGTATTTATAGTGCAATGGAGGGAGGTTACTAGGTCCTCCTTCAAAGGGATAAAGCCCTCCTTCAAAGGGATAGCTCCTCTCATCAAGGGATTAGCTCCTTCTCTTTTGGGATGCATGAACCACCTCAGAGCGAACAATCCACGTCAAAATTCCTTCTAGAAACCTCTAGAATTAACCCAAAGTGAGTTTTTTAAGATAAAACTTGTGCCTTTTGACTTTCACAGGGGTCCACACCTACACCGTTAGGGACAGAGTGGGCAGGTCCGCAGTTTTTGCACACAGAAGGTGTGGGGCCGCAGGTGACAGTGAGAGAAAGTGCGGAACCAGAGTTTCATTGATTTTTAATGTCTTTCTCCCATTTTCAAAGCTTGACTTGAAGAGCTGAGGTCTGAGACTTGCTTAGGAGGACAGTACAAGTGGTGATAGACCCATACTGACTGCAAATAATCATGGTGAAGATATTTTTGTGTAACACTTATGTTGCTACAATTTGAACTTATTCTCTTTTAAACCAATCTAGTCTTGTTTCTTCCAAGGCTTCAGTGGTTTTGGTCCATGCCTTGAATTCTCATGACGATATTTGGACTTTCTTATCATATCATCAAGAGTTTTATGTTTATCAAATTCTATTTAGTCCTAGTAGAACTGAGGAAGCCAATAGAGAAATGTGGAATTTTTATTTTCTCATCCTTAATATATGGAACATGATGCTGCAACTCTAAAAATATAATGACATAATCTTCCACTATAAACTATCTCAACTTCAAGTCATGGAATTCCTTGATTTTTTCATCATAGTATCTTTTGGATAGGGGCATCTTCATAAATTATTCCTCTAATTATTTCCTAGTGATATTGCTTTCATTGATTTTGTTTATGTTCTTGACGTTTCCCCAACATATGGAAGACTTTCCTCTCATGTTGAATATATCCACTTAAGCTTTCATGTTCTTTAAGTAGTCATGTATACAAAAGTACTTATTCATCCGTAATAACTGTGCCTATACTTCATCACCTTTCTTGATTTCACCATCAATAGTAGATGGCCTTGCCTTCTTGAATTTTTCACGCAACATATTTTTTGATTTATTTCTCTTTTTCTTCTTCTTCTTCCAATGTGATGTTGACATAGTATTTGTACTTAATATTTCATTCAAGCTAGTTGTATCTTTACTCTAAGAATTCGTGAATGATCTATCATTTGATGTGCTTGAAGTTTTGTTTCTAGGCCCTCTTTTACAAGTTCTTCCCCTTCCATTGCTATTAACTAACCTATGCTTTTGAATCTTTGATAGGATTTGTAGTTTTCGAGAGAGATTTCTCTATGTATTGCTGGAAGTTGGGCATTGTTGCAATTTCTTTTGAATTTCAAATATAATTTTTAACATCACTACCTTCAATTCTTCTTTCCTTTCACTTTCTTGGATTATTCTTTCATTTTCTTCCTTTAAACTCCTCGTCATTTGTGCCAGATCCATAAGTGTTTCTACATTCCTCATTTCTTTAGATTCCTCATCTAGCATGTGAGGTTTCTTCTAAATGGGACAATACCATCTTGTTGCACATTCCCTTTTCGTATTTATGATGTTGGAAAATCTCCTTATATGCTAATTTGAAACACAATGTGTTAGATTTAGAAATTAATAAAATTTCAACATACCTAGTTTCCTTGGTTACACTTTCATTAGCCTAATCTGCTATGAAATTGATATTATTTTTTTTGATGCACATCACACTCAAATATGGTTAAGATAATCATCTAAAATTGTAATCCAAATATTTTGTTTTATTCAACAAACCTTTACTATCAAAATTCCTCTTTGTGTTGTATTTATGGCCGTTAAATGCCTAGTGTTCGAATTTAGAGCTCTAATACCACTTGTAGCATACCCAACCCCTTAACATTAAGTAAGCTTTAGGTGTATCTAGAATCAACCTCTTGGGTTACCTTAAGGATGCAGGTTTATAAAATTTCCTCTTCATACAACCACTTTAAAATTGATTTATGAGTCTACTATTGTCTTTGGCTCAAAGAGAGTTTTTTTTATGACATAGATTTCATTTGAATTCAAGCCTCAGACACTAAGTTATGGCCATTGGACGGTTTCTCGCCTCTTTTCCAAGTTTACATTTGTACTTACCATGTGTCATCATTTTACTGGACCATGTCAGCTTCCTAGTCCATTCACATATGCATACAAAATTATCAAGTAATTAGGTTATCGGGAGGAGGTTGTAGGTTTTAACCCTATATAGATAACACCTGCAAAAGAATTCTTAAAAAAAAATACAAAAAAGATACAATTGAAATCACATAAAATATACATAGAGATTTTCCTTCTGGAATCCAAAACCAAGAAAAATGGATTTATTTTTCAATATTTACCTTTACAATATTACAATAGATTATATACATGTCATAGCATCCACAACCCCCCAATCCATTAAAACTGGATTAAAATATAACCATAGCTTTGATTGGATCTGAAAAACTAAGGGAAAAACCACCATGCGCCCTAAAACCGTGGATGCAAAAAACCACTGATTTTTTTTGTCGGGGCGTTTCCTTGAACCCCTTGAAAAGGGGCCACTAGGGGAATTTTGAGGTCTAAAATGGGACTCCTAAGAAAAATGTACAACCAAAATACACTTTATAAGAACCGACAAGATTCAAGATGATGATGTCAACCATGGGGGATGATTTACCATTTTTGGAGTGAAAAAGTAAAAAGATTAAAAAATAATAAAATAATAAAACTACCTTTTCAACTCGTATTTTCAACTTATCTCCTCAAGGTTTTACTCAAATTTTGAGCTGGAGTACTTTTTGGATGTAAAATTTAATTCCTCATCCAAGGAGTACCCATGTTGCATACTTTTGATGGACCTTGCTACACTAAAAATGAGAAATACATGAAAAAAACGTTATTGCAATCATGATTTTTTCATGTATTTCTCGTTTTTCGTGTAGAAGTGTCCATCAAAAGTACATAACATGGGTACTCCTTGGCTGAGGAATCAAATTCTGAATCCAACAAGTGTTTTCGCTCGAAATTTGAGTAAACCCACAGGGAGATAAGTTGAAAATATGAGTTGAAAAAATAGTTTTATCTTTTTTCCCTCTAAAATTTGATGATGTAATCTAATATTATTTTATTAGTTCCTCTATTATTTTATAATTTCCTTAGGAGGCCCATTTTAGACCTCAAAATTCCCCTAATGTTGTCACCCCCTTGCAAACCCCTTAGAAGGGGGGGGGGAAATCCCCCCCCTCCCCCCATGCGACCCCCCAAATAGGGTGGTTGTCACTCTCCCATTGTGGTTGGAACATCCATATTACATGTCAGGATAGAGATGCAAATAATATAACTCATACCTAAAATTCTTCCCCTTGTTATTTTATTTACATACATGGGGCACAAGATTACACAATCACCAATCAAGGGCAGTAACACCCATAGTTTCTATACACCAAGATAACTTCTCAATGTTCACAAGCTTTATAAATGCATCTGCAACATTCTTCAAAGTCTCCACCTTTATGAACAATACCTTTCTATCTTCAACCATATCCCTCACAAAGTGATAATGGAAATCAATATGTTTTGTCTTCAAATGATAAGCAATGTTCTTTTCCAAGAAAATTACAGTTTGTATGTCACAATCTATCCTTATAACTTGTTGTACCAACCATATACCTAAACACAACCTATGTAACCAACTACTGCTTCCTTGCTTTCTTGAGTGGCTGCCATGTATTCAATTTCCGTAGTTGAAAGTGACACTATAGACTATCTCTTACTCATCCAATTTATTGTTGCTCCAAATTGGTTAAATACATACCCACTTATAGATATTCTATGGTCCAAATCTCTAGTCTAATTTGCATCAACAATGCCACATATGTCCACCACTCTATCCAATATTGGTCTTCCTTGGTAACAAAACCCATAATCACTAGTGCCACATAGATACCTCAGAGCCCTCTTTACTATTGTCCAATGCTCCTTCCTTGATTTTGACATAAGATTGCTCAATACTCCCACTAAATTTTCAATGTTTGGTCTAGTACAGACCATTGCATACATCAAAATTCTAACTACACTTGCATATGGAACACATAACATGCCCTCTTCCTATTCCTGTGTCTTGGGACACTATTTTGTAGATAAATGTACACCCATAGGAATAAAAAACTTCACTAGTTTTTGTTCCCTGCATATTAAACCTCTGCAATATTGTCTCAAAATACTTCATTTGATTTAACTAGATTATTCACCTTGCTTGATCTCTTTTAATTTCCATCCACAAAATAAATTTTTCAGCACCAAGATCCTTCATATCAAATTTAGAGAAAAATTGGGTCATCGCATCCTGGATAATTTCTTTGTCATTTCCAATCAACGACATATCATCTACATACAAGACCAAATAATGAACATCATCACCAACTAAATTAAAATACACACAATGATCCATTTTTTTCCTTGTGAAGCCAAGTCCTTGTATATATGTATCATGTTTTTTATACCACATCCTTGGTGATTTCTTTAACCCATACATAAACGTTTTTAGCTTGAATACTAATTCTTTCTTACCCTTCAATGTAAATACTTCTGAATGCTTCATGTACATCCCTCATTTTGGATCCCCATGATGGGATTTTGGTAAATAGGGACACTCCATATCCATTTGTTGGAAGTTTTTCTTAGGTCCACCTTGAGCTTCCACAACTTAACACTTTGTATATTGAATTTCTCTATCTCTATCTTTCAACTTTTCTCCATTTCCTTTCACCACAAGAATCAATCCAACAGATCTCCCATTATAATGGGGTCTACAATAGGACCGAGCAAAAAGAATTAGTCGCAAAGGAATCCCCTTGAAACCAAAAAAGCTATGATACCAAATTTAGGCTTTAACCCTATACATATAATACCCATAAAAAGAATTCTTAAGAAAAATAGAAAACATACATTGACAACCAGTGGAAAATATACACAAATATTTTTCTCCTACAACCAAAAGCCAAGAAAACTAGATTTAATTTTCATTATATTCCATTACAATGTTAGAATACATTATATACATGCCATATCATTCATAAAACCCAATCCATTAACCCTGGATTATAATATAAGTGCAGTTACTTTGACTGGATATATGAAACCATGGGGAAAACCACCGTCCACCTGAAAACTGCAAACGCAAAACAATGCCCCCTACAAACCCCCTTGTAATGGGGGTTATCACCCCCCCACCCCTTGAACAAGGGGGGTTTTCGTCCCCCCACTGTGCATAGCATGTTCGTATCGTTTGTAGGGCTACTTGTGCAAAGAATATAACACATACCCAACAAAGGCAAGAGTCTATGAACAACTCGAAAACTTGATCCCTAATTGAATGATGGTTGGTAGAGGTGATTTTCGGCCTCCTATTGCATGAATGGGATGTTACACTGACAATTGGTACACGACCCCAACCCCTTGAAAACCAAGACCAATAACAAAAAGACATTGATTTCTCCCAACCTCCAACATCTCAATATTCCAATCTACTGATAGGTACATATGCTAACATCCCAATATATCGATATTTGGGATTAAGAATTCCATACCACTTCTTGCCACATCCTCAAGCCCCATCAACAACACATCATAATTTCATGTTGGCGCAATGTCAGCGACCATGTCAATGCTACATCAACTTTGACGTCATCTCCTCAAGCCCTTGTTCTTAGCTTCCTCCCATCTCAACTGACATATGGAAATGGAAAAAGGGGCATTCTAGTACCGATGCCCATATCAAGATTCATTAGTATTGGAATAAATTAAGATGAAGGTTCTTCTAGGTTATGCTCGACACTTGGGAACCAAAATATTGATACATTGACACTTGATACTTTGAAGATCAATACACCATCATCACTAGATGGCTCTTGATATTCCTGTCTTTATTAATTTATAGTGGTGTCAAGTTTTGTTAGAAATAGGAAGTAACACTTATGACCCCCATGGCCTGATAGCTTCAAATCCTAGTAGTTAATCATCGAAGGTATTGGTAACGTACTATCACTTGATGGTATAACCTCGGCAAAACAATGACATTTTAGGGTCTATCAAAATTGAGCCTTCATATTGGAAAGTACTTGTTGGGTAGTCTCGATTCCAAACTCCCAATAACCAAAGACTCTGCCCTCCTAGGGCTTAATCCCATTTTGACTAAGCACTCAGAGATGTCCCTTACTAGACCATTTAACCAGGGGATGTGGGATAAATATATCAATCCCAAAATTCCCCAAGTCTCAACAACCCAAGTGTTGATGCACTGTAAATCTTGATGACAAGGAAAATTCTCATTAGATTATGAGCATGGTTGAGATCTATCGATACTCGGGATTTGTAATAGATTGGTTTTGATGAGCTCTTAATCCCATGAGGCCTAATGCGTACAATACACTAATGCTAATGGCATAATGGCCTAATAAACCCTTTTTTTTGTCTCTATTGGTCATAACTCTTGACAACCATGTGACTATGGTACAAGAAATGGGCCTTCCAATCCCCAAAACTTAAAAATTCACCCATACATTCCAAAAGTGAAAGATAGGTCAACCCCCAAAATTTCTAAGAATGCATCCCATAACTAGATTGAGTAATACCAACCACTCTAAAGAAACAAGAAAATAATTAGGTAGAAGTTAACAAAAGTATCACTCTTCACAACCACATTTCATATCCTTTAAGGGAAGAAAGCCTCAAGGTATACCTCCATACATAAATACATTCATAGGAGGAGATAATAGCTAGTGGCTGAGCATAATACACACTTTCCCACTTCACCATTATAATATAAATCAATAAAAAAACATAGTCAAGATCATAAAATATTAAAAAATTAATTCATAGAGAAATGTACATGGTTAACTAAGAAAAACTATACAATATTTTCATTTACTCATTCATGCTCACTTATAAAAAAATCCCAACATCAATCAATTCATCATTGAAATCAAGCACAATGTCCAGCATATAAATATTCACGAAGTTTTGAATTATAATGTCATTCCACTAACAAGAGTTAGATATACTTATTTGTATTGATTTTAAGCTTTTCTTGAAACTAAAGAAGGGTTATCCATTCTCCACCCAACCATAGGTACAAATACTTGTCACTCTTTCTTATAGCTAGCCAACCTCAAGCCAAATATGATACCTTAAAGGGATATTCACTCAGGGATTCAATAAATTTAACTTGGAGTGTGACATATGAAGGCCACTATCCTTTATATACAACAATTCAGGATTCTACTCTTCAATGATCAAGCTACGACATAATAACACAACCAAGTATGACCAAGTTGAGCTTACTTAGCGTGAAAAGGGAGTCCTTCATTGAATCCACAATCCATTAATTCTCCTCCTTTTCCCTCTTCTTGAGCAAAGAAAGGTCTGAAGCTATTATTGTCCCTTTGACTCAGCTTGAAGGAATCTTCCCTAACTTCCTAGTCAGTTTCAAATTCAATTAGAGTTCAATTCTTACACTAGTTTTTGTTATTCAAAGGTTTTTCTCATCTCCGGTTCTTGTTTGTTCAAAATCACTATATTTTTGTTACATGATTTCTCTTTGCTTTTTTCACTTACTATATGTTCTCCCTCCTCTCCTGCTCTCTTCCCTTTGTTTTCCCTTCATGCACTACTTAACATAAAGATTCTCTATGTTTACCTTAGGGACTTGTCGACCAATAGAAACGTCCAAGGTGGGACATGGTCCATACACTTAAGGAATATTGGTAATTTTGTTTTCCAAGTCAGAGGCTTAGATAACTAATTCAGGCATATAAGCAGACCTCCTAGATTCCCCTTTCCATCTCTCCCTAAGTTATTGAGATCTGTGTTTTGGATGCTCTCTTCTTCAGCTTGGCATATATGAATATTAAATAATTATCTAAATTTAATAAATGTTTTTCAAAGTATCCATGTTGGTCATCCTAACATTATCAGTCTTCATAACATATTACAAAATGTGTGGTTAAGGGCTATTACATCTATCTAAAAGCATGGTTTTATTCAATCATGGTTCTCTACATATTACTTTTAAGCATGACTCAATATGTTTAGAAGGTCAATGTATCAAAGTAGTAGTGACCAAGAATTTCAACTTATGGACTTTTCAAAGAATCCTATTGCCCAATTATGGTGCTCTAAAAAAAGACACAATATTGTGATTTTATTTTTGTACCATGCATTGTGAATAAGCAAGTTTAACAATTTTATTGTTGTTTGTTTTATTAGTGCAAGAATAAGGTTTGGCTTTCCCTTTTCTTGTCGTTTCCAGATCTATTGTGCAATCTTATTCAATATGGATAGTGGAGATCTAATAGACTTTAGTAGAGTTATTTGTCACCATTAAGACCTTATTCATGCTAATAGAAGTACTTTACTTTCAATTCACTCAAACGTGACACAGACCGAGGCATGAATTATGGTGAGCACCAGTATTGCAGTAATAATGCTGCAACTCCTGGGCTTCCTAATTTACTTTTATCAACCCGGTAGTTCGTAACAAACTTGGAAGCGATGATGCTATATGCACAAGTACTAGTTCTTACTGCAGGCTATCACTTGGTCAGCTGGCACAAGATCACTAGGAGCTCAAGCCAACTTCTATGAATTCTAGAAGAAGCTTTATATGTGATGAAAGAAAGGAAATATTACTCTACAGAGGCTACTCTACTTGCAGAAAGAGAAAGAAGATTGAAATGTGAAGTAAACCTAGCAAACCCTACTTAACCATCTAATCCTACTTTTGCAGAAAGAGAGATGAAAAACCATGAAAGGAATTCCATTACCTACTCAGGAAGTAAACAACATCTACTCAAGCTATTTCTAGAAGCAAATGAGCAAAAAACATCTTTTTGGATTTTTATGTATTTTTAGGTGAAATTGTCTTGAATGTAATTTATTTGTTTGTGTGTGTGGCAGCGATTAGGTGGCGATGGAGGATAACTTTGGAATTGGCAGAGGTGTAGGAAGGTGTGGATGGGTCCTAGGAGGTCTCAGGTGGCCTTCTGGAGGCTTTTCCTGCAATCGGACTTCAAAAAGACACCTACAGGAAAATCTACAAGAGGCTGCAGGGGATCTATAGGAAGGCTATAGGAGGTCTATAGGAGGATGCTGAGAGCAGTTTTGGAGGTTTTGAAGGTGGGAAAGCGGGTGGAAAGGGTAGCTAAAGGCTAGGTGTGTTAAGGTGTCTAGGGTTCATCAAGAATGATTAGGAGAGAGAAAGATGGTCAGATTTGTCTAAGGAAAGAGAGGAAAGTTTATGGGAAAAGTGTAGAAAACTAAGAAAGATTTGTGAGGGACTTTGGGTGATCTATGGAACATAGATCAAATAGAGATCATGATGGCTGATTGGCTGAATTATTGTGAGAAGAGATTTGCTACAAGAGAATTGAAAATCAAACAATGAAATTAAGCAAGCAAAGAAACTAGATACATCAAAAAAATAGAATTTTCATCAAGCTAATCTAAACTCTGATCTAGGAAAGTAAATGCTGGAAAATGCTACATGGAAAGAAAGCATGGAAGGAAATTTATTGCAAAGACAGAAATGAGCATGGTGAAATAGACCTTAAAGCAAAGCATTAACCTTCTAAAAAACTGCAACACTAGAAATCCTATGGAGAAGGAAAATCTATGTTTTTGTGGCAGCAAGAGGGTCTTGGCCTCAGTTCATGGTCCCAAGGGGATGAAAGGAAGCCAAGGCTTTGTTGATGGCCTTTTTGTATCTTCTTTCTATCACTGTTCAACTTGATACAGAAAACTGAAATGGAAACAACCTTCTAAATCACCAAAAGATACCTATTCTTAACTAAGAAAGAAATTTATCTAATTGCAACTAATTCATAAACTAAAACAAAGCATATAAATACAAACAAGAGGATCTTGGCTACTTGGATTGGGCCCTAACCCAAGAGCTTCAGCCCTCTGAGGTAACTCAGTGCTAGCTCAAAAAGGATCTCATCTTTACTATCAAAATAATAATATGATTACATGAAACTGTCAACAAAAGTAAGCTTGAAGTTGAGCAGAGCAAAGTTGCAACAAAAATTCGAAAATTTGACCAACTTCCTAATGAGTCCCTAGGCATCTCTACTTATACAACTGAAGCTTCCAAGAACTTCCTTAAAATTAGGGAGGCTTGACTCCCAAAACTTGAGATAAATAGAAGTTATCCTCCACTTGCTCGGCTGCCTCCTAGTGCATTGATTTGGTTGTTTGTGCTCCAAGCTTCCTGAAGGAGAATTCGAAGTGGGGAGTCATAAATGAGGGGGACACCCTCCTATAAATCCTCTTCCTTGTCTTCTTTGAATATTTGCTACCAATTGCCCATTAAATCTTCGACTTTTTCTCCAAAACTTAACAAAATCTGCATTAAACACACATTAGACTCCATGGCATAATAACCAACCCATCTCACTCTAGAAGCATAAATATAATGAAAAAAACATGTAATAAGCTAAGAGAATGGTGGATTAAGCTAAGTTAGGAGGCAAAATGAGCCCATATAATTACCCATTCCTGGGGCTCATCATCACCCCCCTACTAAAGGTGTTTCTCATCTTCTGAGCAACTAGTCCATCTCCTCATCCTTGATTGTCCTTATGGCCTACCTGACATCCCATGCTTCTGATGTGAGGTCCTCTTCTTTTTCATGGAATCTTGCCTTTCTGTCCACCTCTTCCCACTGTTGTTTCTCTTCTTCCTCTTTTCTACCCTCTAGCAGTCCTAGTAGTAGTGGGGGACTTAGTTTGAGGCCAATCCAATGACCTTCAAAGTCTGCATAGAGTGCTTGTATAGTGGCACTCTCCTTAATTCTTCTTTCATCCTTGTTGGGGAGTGATACTCCTTGATCTGCAAGCTATGTGGTAGTGTGTTCCACCTTCTCATAAAATCATGAATGCAGTCATCCACAAGTAATATTTCCATATCCTCAAAATGTGCAATGGCCTGAGCCTGATCATTGATATACCTAGGGGCAATTTGAGGATTATTTTCAAGTAGTTGGTGTGTGTTGATGAGAGCCATGGGGCCTGATGGCTCAGCTCTGATCATTAGGGGTTCATTTTTCTCTTTTGCCATCAACTTTTTGATTTTTGTTGCCCTTTTCTCCTCATGATTCATCCATGAGGCCATGGCCATTAGCTGCAGGTCCCGTAGCCTAGCATTGGGGTCCCACAAATTCATGTCTGTGAGGGCCATGTTATGCAAATAGAACTCTGCTAGTTTTGCCTTGTCTGAAGAGCTTTGGTCACATAGGTCCATGAACTGTCTATAATCCTAAAAAGGTATTGTGCCTCTCTATGCCAAAGTCTTGATCTGAAATTGTAGCCATTGGTCTTTGAGGTATAATCCATATGATTTTGCTGGTGTTTTGCACTGCAGTGCCTCCATAGACCAGCTGGCCATGCATGCCAATTGTGTTTCCTTTTCTTGCATCTTTCTTCTTAGCAACTCATTTTCTATTTCCAAGTGAGCTGTTGTGATTGCCTCTCTATGTCTTATAGCACTTAACTGCCTGCCCATTTCTATAAGCTTGTTCTCCATGTGGCCAATATCCTCTACCCCCTTGGATTTGGCGATTTGCATCCATCTATGGCTCCTTATCCTTTCTTTCTCTAACTCAAAGACAAGTGGGACTGCAAATTTCTGTAGAATGATTTTTCTCCCCTCAAGAAGGTTGTAGTAAGAGCCCAAACTAGGCTTGGGGTCAAGTTCTTGTGCCTCTACTATTCCTCCTTCCCCTTTGGATGTTTTTCTACCCTTTTCTCAAGTTTTTTGGTCTCCTGTAGCTTTGTCAGGGTCTCCTGTAGAACAGGTTATGCCTCCTATAGAACTGTTTTTGAGTCCTATAGTTGCACTCTTTCCTTCAACGTGGAAGATCTGGGACTTCCTCTTTCATATGTGATGGGGGTTTTAGAGGGATATTCTTCCCCTTTGACAGTGGGTGAATCTTCAATTATAATAGGCACTGTTGAAGATGGCTGTGGTTTCCCTGTTTTTATCCTTGTGCTTTTCCAATCCCTGAAATACATTGATGTCTACCTCTTCCTCTTTTTTTTGGTTTAATTGGGGTGCTGAAGGTAGTGAGGGAAGCTGCTACCTCTCTTTCTAGGGTCTCAGGAGACACTTCTGTCTTTTCTGCCCCTTTTTCTCTCCTTTTGTCTTTTTCTCTGCCTCTGTTGGTTTTGTTTCCTTTTGTTATATTTTGGTTTCTTCCTCCTTTGTTTTGGTTTCCTCCTTCTCCCCTTCTTGTTCCTCAATTTCCTCCCCCTCTCCTTCTTGTTGCTCTTCCTCCTCACTATTAGAAGGACTGAGATCATATGTGAGGGCCTTTGTGTCATCTTCTTTTGTCATGTTTCTGAAGATTTCCCATGCTATGGGGATGGTGAAGGTGTGGAGGGCTTGTTCTACTAACAGTTTAATCAACCCATGGTGAGCCAACTGATCTAGACCTCCTACCTTCAACTTAATGTTGGAGTCTATGAGGGACTGCAGGAGAAAATAGGGGATGCTGAGTTTCTGGGGTGTTGGAGTGTCCATGCCATATCTCTACTCATGGAGAAGTCTAAAATGGTAGCCATAAACTATGCTATACCTCCCTTCATAGGAAGAATATTTGATAATTTGGTAACTGACCTCATCCCAAGGGTAAGATATGCTTGTTCTTCTAATGCCATTTTTGTCTTCTATGTGATGTTCATTTGGTTGGAAGAAGTTTTTCTTGGCAGATTGTCCAATTGGCTTTTCATCTTTTCTCCAAGGTAATCCAAGAGGAAGGGTGGTAACCCTACTGATAAATTCTGGGGTGATTTCCATGGAGAGACCTCTAAAAGTAATAGTGGCATGGGTCCTTGAGTGTGGAACTAAAGAAAGGGCAAACTCCTCAGCCACTTCTTCATCAAACCCTCAGAATTTTTCAAAAAATGGCATCCAATTTGCTCTAGTGAAAATGGCTACTACCTCGGGATGTTCATGGAGCCTGACTGAATTTGTGGGCTTCTTCCTCATGTATCCCCCTGTCATTTTTCTTATACCCCTTTGGAACAACCCAGGTAGAGATGGAGACAAGAATTTTGAAGAAACATGAAAACAAAGAAAAAATGTGTTTTTTCTTCTAAGAAAATAGGTAGAAAGTTTTTATGGAATTCATCTTCTTCTACAGACTCAATTCCTCCTTAAAATTGTATCATTCCTTGCACATATTGATAATCAAGGTGGGTATGCACAGAACCTACCTCTTCAAGCCAGAATTCAACCAAAAACCTTGTGTTTTCTCCTTAAAAACTGCTTACTGCCCCTCCTGTAGAACTAGCTGTAGGTGCTCCTGTAGAACCTACTACTGCTCTTGTAGAACGCCAATAGTAGGAGGATGGATGAAAGAGATGGAGAACAACGGCTTCGAGGCTATGGTGGTGACAAAGAGCTTGCTGCAACTAAGCGGACGAGGATGAAATGAAAGAAAAGGTGGTGAAGGAGTTTCGAGGAGGAATACTTATTTCTTCTTTTAGATATTTCTGGTGATGGGGTGAGCTAGCAAAAATGTACGTTGCCATATTTGGACCATTGGTCCCCACTGCCTTGTCATCATGGCTCTTCCCCACAATCACTCCCCATCACTGCATCGAAGTTTGTATATCCTCCACTACATGTCCTTTGGATTTTTCTGTGAGTTGACTAGGCACATGTGTGGTGGCATCTCTGGATGAGCGCAATCAAATGGATGAGGGTGGCCAGTTAACTGGCCACCTTTTCTCATTCAAACCTAACCATCTCATTCACTTATGCATATTTTTCAATTACACAGATGCAACAGAGGAGAGGGTTAGTCACTTACCTGGGAGTCGAATGAACGTGCTGTGAGGCATTTTGGTTCCTTTTGCTACTGCATGTTTGTATTTTAATTGTTGCATGCCTGTATTTCCTTTGCTGCATGCTTTCTGCTATCTGCTATATGGCTTGTTTGCTTTGTGTGGGTATCCTCTAGCTGGATCTGGCTTCATATATCCCCTTCAATCCCATAGTTGCACTTCTTTTGCTGTCGTGGCTTGATTTTAAAGGGATTAGCTACAACAAGAAATCCTATAGGAGCTCTTGTAGCTTCTTCTCCGTTTAAAATTTTTAGCTGATTTTTGTGCTAGGAGTAGGGAGGATGATACTAGAGATGTTGATGGAGATGGAGATGTATTTGCTAAGTTACAGGTTAGATTTGGAGGTGTTGCTCCCTTTATTTTTTGGTTTTTTTCTAAAAATTGGTTTCTATGTTTTTCGACAGGGAGGAAAAGAAATGATGATGATGAGGTGGTGCAGGTGTGGGATGGATAGCCAGGAGGTTGGATAGCTGTAGGAGGGTCTACATTCTCTTCATGAAACTTCCTAGCCCCTCAAATTTCTTTCTGGAACCATTTCTGGCTCTCTGTGATTTCTATAGGAGCCTCTTGTAAAATACACAGGGCCTCCTGTAGAACACACAGTTTTTGAAAAAAAACATAGTGAGGTGGAAGAAAGGTCAGAAATGATGGAGAAGAGTGTAGAGGAGATGAAATAGGATTTGTGGCATCTTCTCTTGCTCCCTGTGGTCCACCTGTAACCTGCAATGCACATTAAGAGTCAATTTTCTCTTCCTTCTTTTCTCTGTTTTTTTTTTAAAAGACAACTAGGGCGCCTCAAGGAGGTTTTCACCCTAATTGCCTACCCTGGGCACCTCCATGGGAGGTTTTCACCCAGGGATCTTATTCTCTCTCTTTTTTTGTTTTTTTCATCATTAGGCCGCCTCAAAAGAGGTTTTGAAACCAATGATGGGACTCAAGCGCCTCATGGAGGTTTTCACTTGAGTCCTTATTATTATTATTATTATTATTATTATTATTATTTTTTTTTTTTTTTCTGCATCTCCAGTGAGTGGGTGGAGTGGAGGCTGAGACCTACTCCACTACCAACACTGTCTTATTCAGATCTTCATTGAACTCTCACTTGGAGAGGGGCTTCTTGTAAATTTTTCAACCTATGTCCATTGACAAGCATGGGGATGGCTTCCTCATTAGTGGTTCTGATCAGAACTGAATCATTGTCATTGCATTTTTCCACAATGTAGGGTCCAACTATCTTGTCCTCAGCTTGCCTTTGAAGTCTTTATACCTTGAGTCATAGAGTAGTGCTCATACCTTGAGTCATGGAGTAGTGCCCAATCTCCCTCTTGGAATTGCTTCTCCTTGATGTTTTTTTCATGCCATATCTTCCTCTAAAGCTAAACTACCTCTGCATGGAGAAGGGCCTGCAATCATTGTTCATCCAATCTATTGAGCTGGAGTAGTCTTTCCCTCTGTGCATGGCTGAGTTCTAGGTACAGCTGAGCTTCCATCCTTAGTGTATTGTATTCAAATTCTATTGATAGCAAAGCCTTCTTCCCATAGACCAGTTCATAGGGTGTGAACCCTATAATGGTCTTCCATGTTGTGTTGTAGGCCCAAGTGGCCTCAACTAGTCTTTCCGCCCAATATTTTTTGTTGTTTCTCACTACCTTGGTCAGAATTCCTTCCAAATCTCTATTAGTGACTTCTACCTTCCCATTTGCTTGTGGATAGTAAAGGGTGGAAGTCCTGTGCTTGATTTTATGATCTGTGAGCAGGTCTTCAATCAAATTGGAAGTGAATTGACTACCTTGATCTGTGACCAGTTCTCTTGGATACCCGAACTTATAGAATATATTTTCTCTTAAAAACTCAACTACTTTTTGCTTTGTTGCTGTCTTGATGGCCTTGGTCTCTACCCATTTTGTCAGATAATTAGTGCACACAATGATGTATTTCTTCTGTTTTTAAGGAGGGTTGATAGGACCCTCAAAATCCATACCCCACTTCTCAAATGGCTTAAAGATCACTTGAGGTTGCATGGGTATCTCATTCTTTGGTGTAGGTTTCCCCATCCTTTGACACCGATCACATTGGCTGGTATATCTCCTCACATCTTGATGAAGAGTGGGCCAATATTAGCCTGCCTGCAATATTTTGAAAGAAGTCCTCTTTGCTGCAAAATGACCTCCACAAGGCCTGTCATGACAGGTCAAGAGAATGTCAAAAACTTCCTCCTCCCTAACACATCTTCTCAAGATCTGATCTGGGCCAAGTTTGAAGAGATTTCCCCCACTCCAGGTGAAAGGGGCGCTTTTCCTTACGATCTTGCTCTTCTCTTTTGAGGACAAGTGTGGTGGGAATTGTGTTGAAACCAAGTAATTTGCTATATCAACAAACCATGGAGAGAGTACTAAGATAGCAAATAGGTGCTCATATGGCATTTGATCATCCACCATTCCTTTGTAACCTGCAGGAAAATTTACTCTAGACAAAAAGTCAGCAACAACATTTTCTTTACCAGGCTTATCAACAATGGTTAAATCAAACTACTGCAGTAAAAGCAACCATCTAATAATGCAAGAATTTACATTTGGTTTGTTCATTAAATACCTGATTACAGCATGATCAGTGTATACAAAGGTTTGATAGCCTGTGATGTAATGTCTGAATTTGTTTAAGGAATGCACTACAGCTAGGAGTTCCTTCTTGGTTACCGTGTAGTTTAACTCTGCCTTTGACAAATTTTTACTTATAAAGTATATGGAATAAGGTAACTTTTCATCAATTTGTCCCAAGGCTACTCCTATTGCTTTGTTTGAGGCATCTATGTGAATGTGGAAAGGTAGGGCCTAGTTTGGGCCTCTCAAAATTGGGGCAGTCACAAGTTTGCTTTTCAAGGTATCTGGGGTTTTTTGACAGTTTTCAGTCCATATAAACTCGACATCTTTTCCTAAAAGACCAAACAATGAAGAGGCTAACTTACTAAAATATTTAATGAATCTTCTATAATATCCATCTAAGCCTAAGAAACTTCGGACATCTCTCACCTTTTAAGGAGGTGGGACCCTTTGGATGATGGCAACTTTGTTGGGGTCCACCTACAATCCTTGTTGAGATATTGCATGACCTAGCACGGTCCCTTCAGTCATAAAAAATTCACATTTTTCCAGACTGAGGGACATGTTCATTTCAATACACTTGTCCAAAACTTTTCCTAGGTTAGATAAAGCTTCTTGAAAGTTATAACCATAAGGAGTAAAATCATCCATATATATCTCTACTTCATCATGAACCAGTTCATAAAATATACTCAATACTGCTCTGGAAAGTGGTTGGAGCGTTGCACAAACCAAAAGGAAGGACCCAATATGCGAAGGTACCCCAAGGACAAGTGAAAGTGGTCTTATCTTGGTCTTCCGAGCTGATTTGAATCTGATTGTACCCGCTAAACCCATCTAGGAAGGAGAAAAACTTTTTCCCTGCCAGACCATCTAACACTTGATCTATGAAAGGCAAAGGAAAATGTTCCTTTTTAGTGGCTTTTTTCAGTTCCCGATAATCGACACAGATTCTCCACTTACCATTTTTCTTCGGCACTAGTACCAAAGGAGAGACCCATTCACTATCGGAGATGGTGTAGATGAATCCTGCATCAAGTAATTTTATTATTACTTAACAATGTCTTTAAGGGTTGGATTCATCCTCCTTTGAGGCTGCCTGACTGGTTTTCAATCTTCCTTAATGTATATATGATGAGTACATACTAAAGGGTGCACTCCCTTCATCTCCTTATAACTCCAGGCGAAGGCATCTAAATGTTTCCTCAATAAGCTGCACAGTTCCTTCTCCTAGGAAGTGGATAGGGATGAGTTGATTTTCAAGGTTCTTTCTGGGCCGAACTCTATATTCTTAAAATGAAGAGAGGTCGGGTCGACCACACAGAGGTTGGTTAAGGGATTGTCTTAGGTTTCTTTCACTAGATCTTCTAATGGCAAAATACTAGGGGGTGGATTTTGAATTAAATTTTCAATGATATCATCCTCATTTTGCGGTCTACCCCCCCCCCCCCCCCCCCCCCCCCCCCATGACAATTTCTACTGTACATAGTGGTGCAGAATAGACTTAATCCTCATCCGCCTCCTCCAACTGGAGAGGTAGATCATGTTCTAGCAGGGGTTGGGCAAGAGGGTATAGGATTAGCTACTTGGACATATGCCCATTCTTGATGGTCATGTTCCCAGCCTGACAACTGATGTAAGCATCGGTAGTGGCCAACCAGGGTCTTCCTAGGATGAGAGGATACCCAGTGAGCTTCGCCTTCGGCTGGAGAACTAAGAAATCAACAGGGTACTCCCAAGAATCAATGGAGACGATCACTTCCTCCGCAATCCCTTCAGGGGTCACGGTGGAGCGGTTTGCTAGCTGCAATACTGTCGTGGTCTTCCTCAAGGAGCCCTGGAGGTTAAGTTTAAGCATGGTGTCTTTTATCATCACATTAATGGCAGCTCCCAGATCAATCAAGGTGTGTGGGATCATGGTGCCATTGATGTGGACATCAACTACTGGGCTTCTAGGGTCCAGATATTTCGGACAGATTACTTGCCCCAACATCAAGTCAGACACTTGTCCTATGACATTGATGGTTGGGGCATCTCTCTTGTGCCTGCCTGGATGCATAAAGCACTTCTCTTTGATCATTCTATTGTATATAGGCACATCCTTTATGGCTTGGAGAAGTGGTATCTTTACACATAACTGTTTCAACTCTCCTAGAAGTTCAGTTTCTTCTTGGGTGGGTTGTGTTGCCCCGAATAGTCTCTCAAGAAAGGGTGGAATTGCTTTAGGTTCACTTTCCTCTTTATCTTCCTCAACCTCCTTAGGGGGAGGCTGTTTATCTGGGAGAACCTTCCCAGATTGCAGGTTAATCTCCTGAATCTCCGCAGCATAGGTTGGGCATGATGGTTCCCCACTATATACTTGCTTGGCCTGTCTGTTGTTCGGGTTCGGGTTTGGTTGGGTAGGCATTTAGGGTTGCCTTGGTGGAGCAGGAGGCAATGGTTATGGTTGAGTAGGTGGTGGAGGCAAAAGAGCGGGAGGAGAGTTGTATTGGGGCCTCCACCCCCGATGAGATGCATTCCACTGAGATTGCGATTAAGCACAGGGTTGAAATGAATGGGTGGCTGGTTGGGCATGATATTGAGATGTGAAGGACCAAGGAGGAGGCGTGGACCAGGAAGGATGAGCAAGGGGACCCCAAGAAGGTACAGAAGTGATTTGGTTGGGGTTGTAGTATGCCTGGGATGTCCCTTGCATCCTCTGCTGGTATGGTTTAGGTCCATGCGGCCTATTTTGGTTTATGTAATAGATCTGTTCAGTGAGTCCTTCGGCCCATTAATATATAGCTTTAAGTCTGGGCAAGCATGGGCACTTGTCTGTAGAATGATTTTCTTCATAGATTGAACAAACCTCTATAGAGTTCAATGTGAATTCATTCCTAGGATGCCTCCTGGTGCATCTAGGGAAAAAAATGGCCAAATCCCTCTTTGCTTCCTCTTGTTTTCTTTTGATATGCATGGCAAGAATATGCAGCATCTCACTCTTGAAGTCTTCCAGCATGTTTCCAATTTCACCTTTAATGGACGAGTTTGAAGAAAAGGTACTGCTCCCAACATTCCTGTTTTCAGCCATTGGCTCCAGAGGAATGTTTTCCTCTTCTTCTTCCCCTATAGGTTCTTCAAATATGTTTGGCTGTTACTTAAGGCTTTTCTTGATTGCAGCCACCGAAGAAGAGAGAAGGTTGGCTGTGTGAAGCAGTGGGGGTGTTGGGAAAACATTTTCCTAAATTATCTCTATTCCTACGAGGCATGAAAGGAAATATTTTTGGTTGGTTTTTCTTCTTTTTTTCACTGATTGTACCTGCAAAACTGAAATTGATTGAACAAGTAAATTGCAACTAACTGAAATGAAATCGCAGAACTAAAAAGGAAAGCGAATGAAATGCAGAACTGAAAGCAAGGAAATGACTAATCTACTTTTGCCGAAATGGAAATTGCATAATTGAAAAGGAAAGCAAGGAAATGCAGAAACTGAAAGAAACAACTACTCTACTTTTGCTAAAATAAACTACTTAGCAGAATGTTGTGATAGAAAATAGAAGAAAGCAGTAATCACAAAATACTCTGACGCTTCCCCGGAAACGGCGCCAAAAAGATAGTGAGAACCAGTATTGCAACAATAATGCTGCAACTCCTAGGCTTCCTACTTTACTTTTATCAACCCGGTAGTTCGTAACAAACTTGGAAACGACGGTGCTGTATGCACAAGTACTAGTTCTTACTGCAAGTTGTCACTTGGTCAGCTGGCGCAAGATCATTAGGATCTCAAGACAACTTCTATGAATTCTAGAAGAAGTCTTATATGTGATGAAAGAGAGGAAAGCTTACTCTACAGAGGCTACTCTACTTGCAGAAAGAGAAAGAAGACTGAAATGTGAAGTAAACCTAGCAAACCCTACTTAACCATCTAATCCTACTTTTGCAGAAAGAGAGATGAAAAACCATAAAATGAATGCCATTACCTACTCAGGAAGTAAACAACATCTACTCAAGCTATTTCTAGAAGCAAATCAGCAAAAAACATCTTTTTGGATTTTTATGTATTTTTAGGTGAAATTGTCTTGCATCTAATTTATTTGTTTGTGTGTGTGGCAGCGATTAGGTGGCGATGGAGGATGACTTTGGAATTTGCAGAGGTGTAGGAAGACGTGGATGGGTCCTAGGAGGTCTCAAGTGGCCTTCTGGAGGCTTTTCCTACAATCGGACTTCAAAAAGACACCTACAGGAAAATCTACAGGAGGTTGCAGGGGATCTACAACAGGTCTACAGGAGGATGCCAAGAGCCGTTTTGGAGGTTTTGAATGTGGGAAAGCAGGTGGAAAGGGTAGCTGAAGGCTAGGATGATGTGTTAACGTGTCTAGGGTTCATCAAGAATGATTAGGAGAGAGAAATATGGTCAGATTTGTCCAAGGAAAGAGAGGAAAGTTTATGGGAAAAGTGTAGAAAACTAAGGCAGATTTGTGAGGGAATTTGGGTAACCTGTGGAACATAGATCAAAGAAAGATGGTGATCGCTAATTGGCTGAATTATTGTGAGAAGATATTTGTTGCAAGAGAACAAAAAATCAAACAATGAAATTAAGCAAGCAAAGAAACTAGATACATAAAAAAAACATAATTTTCATCAAGCTAATCTAAACATTGATCTAGGAAAGTAAATGCTAGAAAATGCTACATGGAAAGAAAGCATGGAAGGAAATTTATTGCAAAGACAAAAATGAGTTTGGTGAAATAGATCTTAAAGCAAAGCATTAACCTTCTAACAAACTGCAACACTAGAAATCCTATGGAGAAGGAAACTATGTGTTTTTGTGGGAGCAAGAGGGTCTTGGCCTCAATTCATGGTCCCAAGGGGATGAAAGGAAGCCAAGGCTCTGTTGATGGCATTTTTGTATCTTCTTTCTATCACTGTCCAACTTGCTACAGAAAACTGAAATGGAAACAACCTTCTAAATCACCAAAAGCAACCTATTCTTAACCAAGAAAGAAATTTATCTAACTGCAACTAATTCATAAACTGAAACAAATCATATAAATACAGACAAGAGGATCTTGGCTACTTGGATTGGGCCCTAACCCAAGAGCTTCAACCCTCTGAGGTAACTCAGTGCTAGCTCAAAAAGGATCTCATCTTTATTATCAAAATAATAATAGAATTACATGAAATTGTCAACAAAAGTAAGCTCGAAGTTGAGCAAAGCAAAGCTGCAACAAAAATTCAAAAATTTGACCAAATTCCTAATGAGGCCCTAGGCCTCTCTACTTATACAACTGAAGCTTCCAACAACTTCCTTAAAATCAGGAAGGCTTGCCTCCCAAAACTTGAGATAAACAGAAGTTATCCTCCACTTGCTCGACTACCTCCTAGTGCATTGATTTGGCTATTTGTGCTCCGAGCTTCTTGAAGGAGAATTCGAAGTGGGGAGTCATAAATGAGGGGGACACCCTCCTATAAATCCTCTCCCTTGTCTTCTTCGAATATTTGCTGCCAATTTTCCATTAAATCTTTGATTTTTTCTCCAAAATTCAACAAAAATCTACATTAAACACACATTAGACTCCATGGCATAATAACCAACCTATCTCACTCTAGAAGCATAAATATAATCAAAAAAACATGCAATAATCTAAGAGAATGGTGGATTAAGCTAAGTTAGGAGGAAAAATGAGCCCATATAATTACCCATTCCTAGGGCTCATCAAATTCATCAGTCAAAATGTGAATATCATGAGACTTTTAGAACATCAAAAGTAAAGGATAGATTCTATTGAAGTAGAGTGCATCACCCTTCAAAATATTGCACTAGCGCAATGAAAGGATTCCTTATAAATGGCCTCCAACATCAAGAAAACTAAGAACTCAATCCACACTAAACCAAAGGAGGACAAGGTAGTACATCAAATGAAAGTTCCTATAGAAAACGATGGACAAATCTCCCCACAATCTGATGAGGGGCAAGATAATGAGGGTGGTGTTATTGTTTATTACTAATTCTATGTATTTGAAAGTTATGTCCTTTAGTGATTTATGTGAAGCATGCCACTTGTAGGATGATTTGGAACATCTATTTTGTATTCTGATGGATTTTTTTTATGTAATCTCAAAAGAAGTCTCACTTTGTTGAAATAAATACAAGCTAGAAATATGTAACTTCTTGCAAGATTAGGTTGGAACCCTTTTTGACTTAATACAAATTTTGTTTTGTTTTTTCTTTTATTTTTAAAATGTTGATGAACTTTGAGAACACAATGCAATAAAGATGCTTAAAAAGGAAATACAAAAGGCCAATTTGATTTGAGTTATGTATTGCTAGAGATTGTATGTCATTTATTCTCATGATTTATATGTATATGTGTATGATGTGATATAGCACATATGTATGATGGGATATTTATTGTAAGTTAAATGTTAACATTTTTATAACGAATAATAAAAGGTGGTGAGTTTTGGCTTAAGAGGAACATAGTTAATAATACAAATACAACTATAATTTTCAAAACTCAAAATGACTGTTATGAAAATTTTTGCAAACATTTTATTGTTTTTGCATTTTCATAATAAATAAATAAATTTCTCGATTATTTTTTTTAACCCATAAATAAATGACATAAAGATTAGTAAATAGATTAAATGAATTTTGTTTCTAGAAAGTAGTGTGATCATGTGTTTACATCAAAGAGACGGTGTAATTAACATTTTTGCTAGCTAAGAAAAAAAATGTGGAGCAATTCACATTTCTTTTATAGCTAGGGCTTATCCTAGATACCATCGTCTTACATTTATTTCCCCTCAATTCCATAGATATATGCAATTTCCACTTTTCCTTCACTATGATGGAGCCATTGTCCTTTACCAGTGTTATGGAGATCAATAAAACAGAATCTCCTATGCATGGGGTTTCAAGTTTTGAATTTGTTGAGAAGTTTTCATGCAAAATATAGAATGGGAAAAAAAAATGGACTAGAGATAGAAGTATTCAAGGCTTTGGTTAGATACATAAAGCCAAGAAAATGAATTTATCCTTCAAACAAGATATTTACTAAATGACAAAAATCCGTTTCTTAGTTGCATCCAATGTCCTCATAACTAAGAAGAAAATCCCTTGATCTATCTAGGTGCACTTTTATTGGAAAATTTAGAGGCCTTCAACCTAGTGCAAGAGTTAAAGAAACTTGGGTAGTAGATAATTACTCACCAAAGATTCATGGAAACATACTTTCATTCTCCTATAATCAAGTATATTTTTTGTTTCTTTTTCTTGATAAGGAGGAATGCCATTTTCACTTTTAGTTTATACCCTATTTCATGCGATCCAAGAGAATTTTCTTATCTCCTTCATCTCTCAACCTCAACACAAAAGTAGATATTTCTACAGCCCCAATGTGGGTTAGGTTTCCACATCTCCACTTGATATTACAGGATTATATCTCTCCTGGGTATATTAAGAACAAGCTAGGTCAATTTATTGATTGAGTCAAGCCATAATAAAAAATGTACTCTTGGACATATGTGTGGAAGTGGACTTGGAGAAGGGACTTCTAGAAACATTACAAATTAATATGGATGGTTGGACTCATTAGCAAGACCTAGATTATGTGTAGGTTCCTTTTAAGTGCATCACATGCAATTTTTATGAGAATTTTACTAAAAAATATCTGAAAATTCAAGAGGAACAACCTCCTCTAAAGAAGCCATTGAATAAGGATGATGAGTTCAAACTGGTAGCTAATAAGCATAGAAATTGTTAGCACAATAGATTTCAACAATCAAAGCCATCTCAACAATCACCTTTCAAAACAACCACCAACAAATTCAAATTTTTTGGAAATATAGAAGTTGTAAATAAAGAAATCAAAATCAAAGAGGAATTACTAGAAGACTCAAATTCAAAAGAGAAGGAAGTAGAGGAGGAAGAAGAGGATGTACAGAAAGCATATAAAGAAGGGGAGGAAGATGTGGAGCGAGGAATGAATGTAATTCCTTCATTATCCTAGTGTCTCATGGCTATCTTCCCAAGAAATTTGAATATCTTACTTTTACTGGGGTCCTGAATAAAGCTCCAAATCTCTCCCATACTCTTATAGAGGGAACAAAATCTAGTTTGGATTAAATAGAATATAAGGTAGAGACATTCATTTTGATCCATTAATTAACTTTGGATTTCCCCCTATTCAAGAGGAGTGGGAAATATATTCCACAAAAGATAACCATGTGGTGTTTCTACATTCTATTATGTAATATTTTGTAAGAATTTATCCTTATACATGGAATTATGAAAAAATAATCCTATGTAGGAATATTCAACTTCTATCCTTTAAGTCATGTGAAGAGAAGAAGAAAGAACTACAAATCATAATCTACCTTCTTATTTATGGTATTATCAAATTATTTGGTGCATTCACAACTATTTTTAAATACAAATATCAAACATTTTAATTTAAAAAACAACAAAGGAAATAGGATCCCTTTTTAACTCCTAAGCTAAATATATATCGACTTACAATTATTTTGAAACTCATAGTAAGCTTTCCAGCCTTGTATAATCCTTTTGTCAATGCTATAGTTCCAGTTGAGCTCATGGTGAATGTCAATACCTAAATATTTGTACGAAAAAACCTTCTCTTAGTAATTGTTATCATAAATGAAATTACCATAGTTGATCTTTCTGGATATAATTAACATGACTTTAGTTTTGTCAGTATTAACAGTCATACCCATCTTGGAGCAGTAATCATTAAGGGTTCTAAGTTTCTTGTTGAGATCATTAGGGCTTCTAGCAAGAAGAATGATATTGTAAGCATAAAAGAGAATATTAATGACTATACCAACAAGCTTGGGTGCCTCACAACCAGAAACTTCTAAACACTTTTCTAGCTTATCAATGTAAAATCCAAAAAGGGTAGGGATAAGGACATTCTTGCTTAACACCAACATTGCATTTAATCTCTTTAGACCAAGCCTCAATGGTCTTAAGCTTGGTAATAAAATTCTTGTATAACCTAGTTACAACAACCCTCAGCTCAAGAGGAACCATTACCTCATCGAGTCTTTACCATAACTTCTCCCAAGGAACTGTGCTACAAACTTTTCTCAAGTAAAAAAAACAACGTAAGAGATCAATTTCACTATTGGAACATTCCTTGACAATGGTCCTAAGAATGGCGAGGTGGTAAATAGTTGAGTGATGCATCCTAAAAACAACTTTCCCTTTGGACTTTTAACATAGATTTCAAGCCAAAGGTTAATCTTCTTTTCCAAAATGAACCCATACAATTTGGCTAAAATGTGGCTAATCATGATAGTCCTATAGTTAGAGGGCACATTTTTATCCCCACTTTTAAAAATAGACACAATAAATAGGGCAAATTTTTATCCCCACTTTTAAAAATAGACACAATAAGGCGTTGTGTCCACGGCTTAGGGAAACCGTGTTTCACTACCAGATTGAGGAAGTTTGTGTAGATGTGAGATGAGGATAGACCTTCCCATTTTGAGAAGTTCAACTTGGTAACCTTCAATATAGGCCTAACTTTCCCATTGGCTTGCTCCTTAATCCCGAACTCCATGTCTTCCAAAAAAATATATATCTTCCTCTATAAGAGTGTTTATGATGCTTCACATATTGTCGAGGGAGTCATGAAGTTGCTTAAGATATATATCTCATTCCATTAAGGGGATCAAATTATTTTCTTTCCATTTATGAACAAGAATATTCCTCTAAAGCATTCTAGACTCAACTTTAGAGAGGTTAAAAAGAGGCTCTTGTCTCTTATTTATATAGTACATTTCTTCCTTTTAATAAGAGCTTTGTACACATTGATTTTTTTCAAACTTTACATTATGGTTAGAAGCATATCTAATCACTTTTTGCAGACTTATAATCATTATCCTACAAAGTTAGAAGTTCTATTATTCTTTTTATACAATAGTTCAGTAAAGAATTTGTTAATGGAAGTTACATATCCCATTATTTAATAAAATTTTAATTTTAATTATATTTACAAATAAATTATAAGATTTTTCGAATAATTAAAAAATAATATATCTATACTATTTTTATGTCGAAAGCATTCTTTTAAGGGGAAGTTCTCTATGTGGTTTTTGTCATCTATCAACATCCAATAGATAACTACCATCTGTTTGATGGATGTGAAAAACCTCCCTATAAATTTGGTTACAATGATTCCAATCCACCATCTTTGTCAGTTCGTTTGCATGGTACATGGAAATTTAGATGATTACTTCTCGGTTGCTGTAACTTTGCAGTGGTGCGTGGAAATTTAGACATGATGATTAGCGACTAATCATGATTAGTGTGCAACCACAACAACCAACTCATATTTAATTACATTTAACTAAAAACCTTCATTGTCTTTTCAATATCAAGCCATGGAAATCAATCCATTGGCCAAAATTTCTGTCATTTTATATGAATTTAAATCTCATTGTTTCAAATTATTATCTTGAATAGTATTTCATATCTTTGTTGTTGTCAGTAGATTATTGTTTTGCAATTTGAATATAAACTATTTTGAATTTAAATTTTACGTTAATAAAATAAGTTAAGTTAAATTACAGGTAAATTTTAATATATTTGTATTAATAATAGTGTAAATATATATACAATAAAAAAATGTAATTATTTTATTAGTATATATATATGTTAAATTATATATTTATTAATAATGAGATATTTTATAAACATATTATACAATATAAAATAATAATTAGATATTTTTTCACAAAACAAATTTGAAAAATATTATTTATAAAAATTACTTTTTTAATAAATATATGTTCTTAAAAATTATAGTGTTTGAATATGAGTACAAAATAATAGTGAACTATATACCAAATATTTAATCTTTATTTTTATTTTTATTTTTAAAATTATTTGATATTTAATGTTATATTTGATAAAAATATAAACATTAATATATTTTAAATAAGATAGAAAAATTTCAAATGAATCCCAAAAAAATATTCAAATTATTCTAAACAATAATATTTAATAAGTATTGTAAACTTTGATAAAAAGATGAAAAACAACACACAAATACCATGATTAGTTTTATCTAGAATTTATAAGGATATAAATAAAAATGAAAAAACTTATAATGATTATTTTCATCTAAAATTCATAAAAATATTTGAAAATATTTTTTTGTCAAAATAATTGAGATTAATGTGAAATAGTGAGTATTATATTTTAATGTGAAATAGTGAATTGCTATTTTGTTTAGATTTTAGTTTTTGATGCTATATAGTATGTAAATTTGAGTAATTATTTGAAAGTTAATAATGATGATATGCCTTTAAAAAGTACTTTTGAATAAAAAAATTGTAAGATAATAAATCCAAAATGGAGTGGGATTTAAGGGCATGTTACCACTTTCCATTGAAATAGACTTTTCTTTAGCTCTTATTTAGATTTTTATTATTATGATACAACTTTCATGTTAATAGGTTCAATACTAATTTTCAAACCCTATCATGATTTTGAGGGATAAGATGTAGCATGGTTATTAATATTATAGTAAGATGAGACACACATTTGGGCTTGAGAGAATTATTTTTTAAGTGTACAATCGTTATAACTAGAAGAACAATTCAGTGAGGAACATTACAAGGGTACTCATTTCAAGGAATCAACTTGGGGTGGTAAGTTTGAAGAAATTTCAAAATATGAAGCAAGAAACAAGTGTGGATGGTTTATTTTCTCATGACTAGAAAAATAGATTATTTGGCATTGATGGAAAATGAATTGAAGTGTTTGAGAGAAGAATTTGCAAAGGGACATGCCCTTTATTTTCATGTAAGACTACAATATGTAGGGTTTTTTTCAAGTACAAAAAATGCTTGGATAGAAAGCAAAAAGATCAATACTTGTTCAAATCATATGACACAAGTATTTGGTGATGGTTGTTCCTGCATGAGATCCTTATTAAAGGTTAAAAAGTAAAGTTTGTTCCTTTATATCTTTCTCTTCATTTGTCTTGTATATCATGTGCTAATATCCTTTACATGTAACAATCAACTAGCATGACCAAATACACTATGTCACAACATTTAGTGGATAAGCATTAAAATAGAAATTTGAGGAATATAAAATTAATAAGATTAGGTTTAACAATGTTCAAGCATATAAAAAGAAAATAATTATGTTACATGTGTCTCACATATATTAGAATTAACCAACCATTGTCGTCAATAGTAAATATAACATACTAAATTTAAGTTTTGAATATTTTAACAAATTAGCAAGGAGGAGTAGGTTGTAGGTGTAGTTGTAGTTGCTTTTCTTATATAAATATGATTTTGAAATGGCCATGAAAATTTAAAAAAATCCATATTTAAACTTCAAAAATTTAATTTTGTTTCTTTGTGATGTACTTAATACACTTCTTTCATTGTCCAATCTTCTTGAAAACAATATTGGAACAACATAAGAAGAGATAAAAATAGATTAATGCATTATTTTAGCTTTAGATAAGAAGAATGCATTAGGAGAGAGGAGAGAGGGAGAGATGCCGACGGAGGGTTTCTGCGTATGAGGGTTTCAGTGGCGAAGAAGAGCTGAACTAATCGTCCTGTAGGCAGTCTTGAAGCAAAGAAGGTGAGCAGGGAGCGCAATTCTAACTGTGTAAGGTCATAGCAGGGATATCTAAACCGTAGCGCGAGGGATCGAAAGAAGAACAAGCGCTGAGGGGTTTTTAATGGAAACGAACGGGGGGGGGAGAGAGATCCCCTCCTACAAGAGCATGGCTACAGGGAGGCAAGCAGGGAGCGCATGCGGACTGGAACGAAGCTAAATAACGGTGAAAACTCAGCTAGCGGTGCAAATTGGCAGACGGGACTGAGAGGTAAATGCCTGCCTAGGGCATCGAAGAAACCCAGGTTCATAATACCAAACAACAAACTTGAAGAATATAGGAGTTACATGAAAGACTATGCATTAATATGTAAATTTATAGGGTTCTGGCCATCAGAGAAAGACTTATCTAAGTGGATACAACAGAGATGGAAACCAAAGGGACATGTGGAACTAAAACTAGGAGCGAAAGGTTTTTTTACAGTGATATTCTCTAACATAGAAGACAAGGAAAGGATTTTCGAGGGAGGGCCCTACTTCATGAACAATGCAGGCTTATTTATGCGGCACTGGGTGGACTGTTATAACCCAGATAAAGAGAAAATGCTAGCAGCCCCGGTTTGGATAAGACTCTTTGGGCTTCCAATGGAGTTCTGGGATCCAGAAATTTTAAAAGGCATAGGGAATACAATAGGGTCCTTTGTGAAAGTTGCAGAATCCACAAAAAGAGGAAGATACACATCATATGCCAGAATATGCGCGTATATGAATATAACTGAACCCCTCCCAGACTTCATTGAGCTGGAATATCACGATGAGATCTGGCAACAACCAGTGGATTACGAGCACATACCTTTTCGATGTAGACGATGTCACGAATATGGGCATTTGTTCAGACAATGTCCATTAACCAGAATAGAGGATGTAAAGGAGAAGAGAGAAGAGGAGAGAATAACAACAGAGGAACTGGATCAGGGGGAAGAGGGTTTTAAAGAAGTACAACAGAAAAAGAAATCAGGGTTTAGTAAACCACAACGACAACTGCCAAAGGAAAATATTACCCTGGAAACACAGAACAAATTCAAAGCCCTCCAGGAAGAAGAGATCGAGATGGGGGAAAAAGAAGACAGCGAAGAAGAGACAATGGAAAACTCAAAGGAATCAGGAAAACAAATATCAGAACAAAAGGGTACAGAGCACGGGGAGGCAGAGGAAAAAGGGGAACAACCAAATGAACAAATACAAATGGAGATAGACCCACAAAAAGATAAAGGAGGGGAAGAGGAACGCATAATGAGGAAGTTGTTGCAGGAATGGAGATTGTTAGATGAAAGATTCATCCCGGAGGAGCAGAAACAAATGTATAAAGAAGCCTTCCAAAAATATAAAGAAAAAGTAGGGGCAACAATAGCAAACAGATTGGAACCGATAGAACCACAAGGAAATCAAAACATGGGAATGAGCAGCTCTGGCAAAGGAGGAAGAAAGAGGGGCAGGCGGACAATGAGCGAGACAATTCAGGAGGTAGGAGAGTCACTGGTGAACTCTGGAAGGGTCATACCTCTATCAGAGGTATTCCAACTACCACCAAAATTGTTAAAATGATTATTACAAGTTGGAACATCAGAGGCCTCAATAGCAGAGGTAAACAAAGATACCTGAAGGAGAGATTAAAAAAAGACAAACCAAGTATAATGATAGTCCAAGAAACAAAGATTAGTACAGAAAGAATGAGAGAAATAATGAGCAGGGGCAACACTAGATATGAAATAATGGGACAGGATGCAATAGGTAGCGCAGGAGGACTGGCAATCATATGGAACCCAGAGGAAATACAATTTGAAAATTGGATAAGCCTCCCTCGAATTCTATCGGGAACATTCAAGGTTATAGGATCATCGGAATACGCAGTCCTAACAGGGGTGTATGGACCACATACCCCAACAGAACGAAAAGGATTCCTGCAAAATCTAAAAGCAATGAGAAGTCTTATTCCAGAGAAGCCATGGATTATAGGGGGCGATTTTAATATGATCAAGACCTTAGAAGAAAAGAGGGGAGGGTTGAGAAGGACAGATTTAGATATGGAAGCGTTTGGAGATATGATAGCAGAACAAAGATTGGTGGATGTCCAGACTATAAATGGTACCCACACATGGAATAATCGTAGAGGAGGGACAAATCAAATAGCCTCAAGATTGGATAGGTTCCTTATCTCCGAACAAATTATGATGAAAGATGTGTTCATAGAAGCCATGATCCTTCCAGTAGTAGGCTCAGACCACTGGCCAATAAAGTTGGAGATTGACCTTAAGCAAAGCCCCAAAAGTAGGCCTTTCAGGTTTGAAGCCTTCTGGCTCAGAGACCAGAAGTTTCTACCGAAAATAGAAGAATGGTGGACTAAAAGCGGACAAAGAGGAAGAAGCAAAATGCAAACCTTTCAACTCAAACTGAAAGAGCTTAGAGGGAGAATAAAAAAATGGAATAAAGAGGAATTTGGGGACATCCTCAAGGAGCAGCAGCGCTTAGAATAGAAAATGAGTGAACTGCAACAGAAGGATATATTGGAGGGCAGAACTGAGGAGAGAAGCAGAGAAGAAGGCATTGTAATATGTCAATTAGAAGAGCGAAGGAAACAGGAAGAAATTTTATGGAAACAAAAGTCCAGAGTCCAGTGGCTTAGAGAAGGAGAGAGAAACACAAAGTTCTTCCACAAGGCTATGATTCAGCACAGGCAGAGAAATAGGATCTTCTCAATTAAAAATAAGGAAGGCCAGTGCATAATTCAGCACGAGGAGATGGAACAGGACCTGGTAGACCATTTTAAAGATCTACTCAATGAACCTCGGAGGAATAGATCTGAGGCCATAGCCAGGATTAGTAAAGAAATACCCAAGTTAGTAACCAGAGACCAAAACCTCGCCCTGATGAGGAGAGCATCCTTAGAAGAAGTGGAGGAAGTAGTGAAGGGCTTGAAAAGAAACAAAGCCCCAGGCCCTGACGGATACACTGCGGAATTCTACCAAGCTTGTTGGCATTTCATAGGAGAAGAAATCCTAGAAGTGGTGGAGGAAGCGCGCATACATCAAAAGGTTTGGCCAGGATTAAACTCTACTTTATTAACTCTCATCCCTAAAACGGCCCACTCAGAATCAGCAGAAGGCTTCAGACCGATCGCCCTTTGTAATGTTATTTATAAGATTATAGCCACCTTAATGGTCAAAAGGCTCAAACCTATCCTGCCCAACATAATATCCCCAGAACAGACAGGGTTCGTGGAGGGAAGGCAAATCTTAGATGGACTGGTAGTTTCTCAAGAAGTCATACATACCTTAAAACAAAAAAAGGAGCCAGGCATGATGATCAAACTGGACCTGTCAAAAGCTTACGACAGACTGAATTGGAAGTATTTGGAAGCCATTCTTCAAGCCTATGGGTTCTGCAATAGATGGGTGAAATGGATACTCAGCATGATATCCACACCGAACTTCTCCATACTCCTAAACGGTACACCAACTACAACCTTTAATGCTTCAAGAGGTCTGTGCCAAGGAGACCCTATGTCCCCTTTTCTGTTCATAATAGCAGCTGAAGGGCTGGGAAGGTATTTCAAGAAAGAGCTAAGAGAAAGGAAAATTAAAGGGCTACGCCTGTGGGGAAACAACATCCCAGTTACGCACCAGCAGTTCGTAGATGATATCATGATATTCTGCAAGGTATCTTTGAGAGAAGTTAAAAAGGTAAAGGAAATCTTGGAGGTATTCATGGAAGCATCAGGTACGGAAATAAATAAGGATAAATCGAGCACCTTCATTTTCAACTCTCCGGAGACAGTTAAAGCCCACCTAACAAGAATCTTGGGGTTCAGAAAGGGAGAATTGCCCACCAAATATCTAGGAACTATGCTTGATCTAAACTCACTAAGGATAGCCAATTGGCAACCTATTATAGAGAAACTTAAGAGCAGACTAGAAAATTGGTCTTTTCGGACCCTGAATATGGCAGCTAGGTTGGTGCTTCTTAAATCGACACTGCAAGCAATCCCCATTTACCCCCTATCGGTTATGGCAATACCGAAAGGAGTTTGCACCAAAATGATTGAAATTTATAGGAAATTCCTGTGGGGAGGACCAAAACAGCAGAAGAAATGGGCCCTATGCTCATGGAACAACTTAACAAAACCAAAGGAGGAAGGGGGGCTAGGGTTAAGAGATCCATATACCCTAAACCAAGTCCTAGTGGCGAAGCTTTGGTGGAGGTGGATGAAAGGAGGTAAAGATCTTTGGAAGGAAATATGGACATCAAAATATCACATGCCCACAACAGCCGAAGAAATTATGAGAAAGGAAGAAATGCCAAAAGGCTCAGCGATATGGGAATTGGCAAGTCAGAACAGAGATATCATAAATGGACATGCATTCTGGGAAATAAGAAATGGACGCACAACAAAATTCTGGGAGGAAGCATGGCAACAGAGGGGAAAAATGTTGGAAATCCAGGAGATGCAAAACACTTACAGGGAAGCCAAGGCTAAAGGGTTAATCCTAGTCAAAGACTATTGGAAGGAAGGAGGAGAAAATGAGGTGTGGAGAGAATGGAAAGGACCTGAAGAATGGGACAATAACATAGAGGGAGATCTAAAAGCCAGGATAATAAAGGAATTGGATTCAAGAAGGATTAAAAACAAAGATGGACCAGATATCCTCAGATGGGGTGGAAACACAAAAGGCACATTCTCAACCAAAGAAGCATATACCATAAAATCCAAGGGAGCTCAGGAAGATCGAATTCAAGAGTGGAAACAATTATGGAAGAATAGATGGTGGCCAAAGGTCATTATGTTTGCTTGGCTAGTTGGAAGAAGACGCATACTTACATGGGACCAAATTCAAAAAAGAGGGTTCTCAGGACCGCCAAGATGTAGCTTATGTAATCAAAATATAGAAGATCAGGAACACATCCTAAACGAATGCAGGGTAGCTCAACTTCAATGGGAAGAAACTAGAGGCCTCTTCGGAAAGACAAACCGAAATCCCCTGGATATAACACAAACTCTATTCCAATGGGGGAAGGGCCAATTCCAAAGCCCGGTGATCAGAAGAGCATGGAACCTAGTAGTGGGGTTCAACATATGGAACATCTGGAAAGAGAGAAATAGAAGGATTTTTCAAGGTAAGATATCTACACCGGAGGATCTATGGAAAAGAACTCAGAACCAAATACGAGAAACAATTCTATCGGAAACGTGGGAAGAGGAAGATTGGAGAACTTCGGAGGAAGAGATACATATTCTAAGAAAGTTAAACCTGGAACCAGGGATGGTTTTCCCGCATCATCAAAAAAACAGGGTACAAAAAACCAAAGCCCAGCTGTATTCATCCGCCCTCAGGAAGGCTTCATCAAACTTAACTTTGACGGAGCATCAAAAGGAAATCCAGGTCCGGCTGGGTATGGCAGAATCTTCAGAGACAGCCAAGGTCAAACCAGATGGATCTATGCAGACAGAGGAGGTATAATGAGTAACAACGAAGCCGAATTCATGGCGGTATACCAAGGAATCAGGATCGCAATAAGAAATGGATACATGAAATTAGAAATAGAAGGGGACTCTAATTTGGTAATAGAGACAATCAGAAAACTAAATCATGGCAAGTCATGGGAACAGGTAGCTAAGAGCTGGAGGATGGCAGGTCTCGTCCAGGACTTAGAAGAATCTATGAAATGTATTGAGTATAAGGTCATTCATCATGTAAGAAGAGAAGGTAACAGACCCGCAGATTACCTGGCAAATTGGGGATGCAACGAACCGGAAGGAAAAGTGGATACCAGATGGACACCTCAGCTGGCCACGACAAGATGGGCAAACTTAGACCGAATCATCGAACAGGATAATAATGAAGCAATATAGCCATGAACATGATAACACTCATACCCCGATCGGGGTGGAGAAATACGGCCAGTCTAAGGCAGTGATGGGATGGGAAGTTGGCCTGCATACGCCACACATCAAGGCTATCATTAATAGAGCAATGGCGACGGATGGTGGAGCAGTACGCATACCAAGGCGAGGAGCAGAGAGAATTATGGAAACGGCAGGTGAGAGGTTCGGCGGCGATCATCTGCTGCAATGGAAGCTAGGTGGCGGTATCCATATAAGATTTGAGGCAGGAAGAATGACAGACAATTGGAAACCTGGGAAGGTGGCGAAGGACAGAGTAGTTTGGCAGAGAGACGCGGAACAGAGACTCAGGCGACGTCAAAACGATATGGCGGAAGGAGGAAGAAGGGAAAGGCAGGTGAAAGAGGGAGAAGGAAGAAACACCCGGAGGGAGCAGGAGCAGATAGCGGAGGATACTGATAGCTCCGGAGAAAGGGTAATGGAGATAGGGAGGGAGGACTGTAGGGTGAAGATGACCTTCGAAGTTGGGCAAAGTAGCAGAAACAATAACAGAGGCAGGCTAGTCAAAAGAGGAAAAGGAAGGAGGCGAAGGGGACGAGGAAGACCGTGGCAGGAATACCACCACAAAACGGAGACTCCAACCTCAAATCAGCAGAGGAGGGGGCTTTGTTCCATTGGGCAGGTTGTGCAGGAAGCGGAGAGAGCTTACGGCAAAGAAACCATTGAAGACATCAGGAGGATAATTGACGCGTTGGAAAATAGAGTGTTGGAAGAACCCTCTGATCCAAAAATGGAGGAGTGGAATACCCTGCTTCCGGATCCTGGGAACACGAGAGGGCGATTAACGCTATATAAACAAGCATTACATATGTATTGAGTGATGAAGCATCTGCTTGCCAAAGCCATGGAGCAAGTTGCTGTTGAGATGACAGAGATGACCCAAGCTGTGCCGGATATGAAGAAAGAGATGACCAGTCTGCAGATCATGACACGAAAGTAGGACATCAAAATAGAGGAAATTTGCGGCATGCTGAAGGAACTGACCAAGGCGAAGCGAGATGAGGAAATTAAGCTTGAAATCATGGTAGATTGAAGTTTTTTACCCAGTTAATCCTTTTGAATTTTGTAATAAGCAGTAGTGAGCCAATGTATATGGTAGTTTTTGTCAAGAGACAAATTGCAGCTAGGACACTGTTATGGTTTTTTGATATGCTGTGTCTCTAAGTTTGATAAGTGAACTTTTTCAGACAATATTTTCTGTGTGACCAACAGACCCGGTTTCCCTGCGGGGCGGGTTGAGGTCACATGCGTTTGTATAGTTATAATTTTGCTATATATAATAGAAAAGGTCACACCGTAGCTTACAAAAAAAAAAAAATAGACTAATGCATTATTTGAAATAAATGCATACATATTACTTGTAGTTAATCATATCTAACATTCATACCAATGCATTCCCCAATGAACATTTTTGTAATTGAGGTCATTAAGAAGCTAATGGAAATCAATTTTCGAAATAAAATAATATGGAATCTAGAGACCAACCCGAATCTATAGTCTTTGTCACTTGCACAAAGGATTTTTTGTAGCCTCAACCTCCGGCCACCTCATTATATGCTATAACAACGAGGAATAAATAATATATCTTCTATGTTTTGAACATTATTTTCTACAAAATAGTAGAATGCACAACAAATAACATCTTAAAAATTAACATATAAATTTGTAATTAAGGGCTTTATTATAAGGTTGCAAGTTGTACATGCGTGGGTTGTTTACAACATAATGTTTCCCTGTAGTTTCTTTTACTTTAATTTACAAATAACTAAATGTAAAAATAAATAAGATAGGAACCATAAATAGAAGGTGTTTACAACATGATGTTTTCTTGTAGTTTCTTTTACTTTAATTTGCAAATAACTAAATGTAAAATGAAATAAGATAAGAACCATAAATAAAAAGTACATCCACGAAATATTTGTATTTTAAAATGTTTGTGAAACATAACTAAACCTGAAAATGTTATTAGAACATCATAACCTACAAAACACTATCCAAAAAAAACACTCTACTTTTAGTTTACAACATACCTATTTTATATTTTCTTCGAAATTCCTTTCCCTTCATTAAAAATATGTATGTTTGTTAGAGTAAAATAAAAATAACAATATATCAAAATAAAAACCACTAAATTTAAACTTGTTTATCCTTATATAATTATATATTAATATATAACTATTTTCATAATTTTAATATTCAAAAACTCAAATTTAAACTAAAATATATTATATTTAAGAAAATTCATTCCATAATAATTTTTAAAAAATAATATTCAAAATACATATGTAAGAATGTGCCATTATTATCATAAAATTCCTCTAAATAAATCATATGATAAATTCAATTGTATTATTATCTTAAATAGTGATGAAACAAATTATACAATAAACTCACTTCACTAAAATATACTATATTTAAGAAAATTCATTCCATAATAATTTTTAAAAAATAATATTCAAGATATATATGTAGAAATGTGCCATTATTATCATAGAATTCCTCTAAATAAATCATATCATAAATTCATATGATAAATTCAGTTGTATTATTATCTTAAATAGTGATAAACAAATTATGTAATAAGCTCACTCGAAGGTGGCCTCGCATTGGCTCAAGGCATCGCGGTCCCACAAAGTTGTAATCACATTAAACAGTGCTCAGCTCTGGGAGGACAATGATGAGAGATTTGATTCTCTTTTAATATCTACATAAAGTCTAGTACTTAGTTCTGGGAGGACAATAATGAGAGATTTGATTCTGTTTTAATATCTACATAATGCTGCCCTCTAAATTCTTGTAATGATTCTCTTTTAATATCTTTTCTCGTCGCATATGATATATGCGTTTTCGAATAACTATAAATGTCCTTAGCTGTCACTATATTTAAATGCCATAAAAGTGCATAATACATCATTTCTCATCACATGATGGATGTTCCTTTCAATAAGTGTATGAATTTCTACGTATCATAAACATGAGAGGACTTAGGAGAGTGATATGAATTGGAAATAAAGATAAATTAGCAATGGGTTTTTTTACTAAAGGATATTTGAGTGCACTGTGATTAAATTATTACATTTGTCCCTTTTCGTAGCGTTCTGACTGGATGGCTAGGGGTCTCTCATGCCCATGTCCCCAAGGTTCTCTTTCAAGTCTGTGAGGCGACAATGAGAATGAGGCTATTCATTTGAAAGATCCGCTAGGCTGGTTTTCTGGCTTGCTTCCTCTGCCGGTGGTCTCATTCGTTCCTTCCTTGGTAATGAGGCTAGTGAACCTTTATCATGAGGGTTGTTAACATAGAGAATTCATAGGCTCTCCTCCGCTCTTCATCACTCTTCTTCTTATCCTCTATTCTTAAAAGGTAGTAGTTATGGTAGGCTATCATAAAGCTATCGAAGCTAGTAATATTATTTAGGTGGGGACAGGGGTTGATTATCTTATTTTCAATATTTTGCATAATCATACAGAAATGAAGAGGTCAATCCGTGCATCACATGCAAAGATGTCGGGTCTAACCAAAATGTCGCAAAAGGTAAAAGAACATGTCAAGAAGCTCTAGTAGATATGGACATGTAACATGTAGATCAAGAGATCAACCTACCAATAGAAGTCATGCAAGAAGCCCACCGTGGGCATGTATTTTTCTAATTCCAATTTTATTTATTTATTGTAAGATAGTTTTGATTCTAGCCTAGTTCCTTAGTATATATACAAAGAGGCCTGTATGCTAGTGACAATTAGAACAATTCATTTTTTAGGAAATAACTTTGAATTTTAGACAATATTGAAAAATTAGCTTTTATAAAACTTTTCTTATTTGTATTATTATATTTTATGGTGTATACACAACAATATTTTAATACAAATATTAAATTTAACATTCTTATTTTATAGATAGATAGATAGATAGATAGATAGATAGATAGATAGATATAATTCCTATTTTTTACTTAAGGATATTTGAGTGCATTGTGATTAAATCATTACCTTTGTCCCTTCTCGTAGCGTTCTGACTGGCTGGCTAGGGGTCTCTCATGCCCATGTCCCCAGGGTTCCCTTTCAAGTCTGTCAGGTGACAATGTGAATGAGGCTATTCATTTGAAAGATCCGCTGGGCTGGCTTGTTGGCTTGCTTCCTCTCCCGGTGGTCTCATTCGTTCCTTCCTTGGTAATGAGGCTAGTGAACCTTTATCATGAGGGTTGTTAACATAGAGAATTCATAGGCTCTCCTCCGCTCTTCATCACTCTTCCTCTTATCCGCTATTTCTAAAAGGTAGTAGTTATGGTAGGCTATCATAAAGCTATCGAAGCTAGTAATATTATTTAGGTGGGGACAGGGGTTGATTATCTTATTTTCAATATTTTGCATAATCATACAGAAATGAAGAGGTCAATCCATGCATCACATGCAAAGATGTCAATTGGGTCTAACCAAAATGTCGCAAAAGGTAAAAGAACATGTCAAGAAGCTCTAGTAGATATGGACATGGAACATGTAGATCAAGAGATCAACCTACCAATAGAAGTCATGCAAGAAGCCCACCGTGGGCATGTATTTTTCTAATTCCAATTTTATTTGTGTATTGTAAGATAGTTTTGATTCTAGCCTAGTTCCTTAGTATATATACTAAGAGGCCTGTATGCTAGTGACAATTAGAACAATTCATTTTTAAGGAAATAATTTTGAATTTTAGACAATATTGAAAAATTAGCTTTTATAAAACTTTTCTTATTTGTATTATTATATTGTATGGTGTAGACACAACAATATTTTAATACAAATATTAAATTTAACATTCTTATTTTATAGATAGATAGATAGATAGATATAATTCCTATTTTTTATAAATTATATATATAAGGCTTTGAATCTTTAAAAAGACATATTTATCAACTTTTGATTATTGTAATAAAAAAACCTTAAAGTATTAAGTGAAAATCCATGGTAGAGAAAGTCCATGGGAGGGAAATTGTAAATAAATTCTTTGGGAATTGGATTGATTCATAATATAAATATTGGTTAGGTTATAGATCAAGGTATCATATTTTCATAAAATGGTGGTTAATGTTCAAATTCAAGAATGGAGAGGATGTAAGTGAAATATTGAATAGAAAATGATGTTGAGATTTCAATATTTGACTCTTAGAAGATTGAATCCATGTTTTGACCCATGCATTGAGAAAATAACCACACAACTAGAATGGGTTCTCCTTTTAGGTCTTCATATGAAGCTACAAACTTTTTCTTTGTTTCCTCATATAATGCGTATTCACTTTTTTTTAGTCGATGTCCTCCCTTTCTTAGCATCTTTACAATGTCTTCTTCAATGTAGATTGACAAGGTTTTACTCCAAATCAGGTATCTCACAATAGGCTACCCCCATCATCAAACACAAGTTTATTCTCAACAGATGATGGAAATACTAGAAGTCATGATCATTTTGTAGAATGTATTCCCCCATTTCATTATTATTCTTATAGTCAAAACTCAAAAACTGCTACTACTCTTGCCTTTTCTTACAATTGGAACTAATCATAGATCTTAAAGGATATACATCCTTCTTCGACAATGTGATCGACACCCTTATCAATTAGGAACTTTTGTAGTAATGTGAGAAGAGAGGGAAATCATCATAAAGTTCATGATAGAACCATATTTTGACATCATCCATGGATCTACACTCTTTTACTACTTGTTCTTCACGGAAGTCTTCCATAATTTGTTCAACCCACTCATACAAGTTGGTTTGGCCACCATTAATTAACTTAGAGATAAAATGTTCATCTTTAATAATATTATTCATGTGCATTTGATTCATATATTCCTTAATTCCTTCTAGTGTTTCCTCCAAGAATTTTGTGTGTGAACTAGTTAAAAACTACACCCTTGCCTATGTAAGAATTAGTTGATTCCTCCTATCATAGTTTTTCAAATAATTGTCTAATTTCCTTTACCACCACTGACAAATCTCCTCAAAACTCAACATCTATGCATATGTGTATGCATGTAACTATATTAGAATCTTATTTCATGTACTACTAGCAATGAAACCAATGTTATCATCATAGGGATCACATAAAGAAGTTACCAATTTTGCACATACTTTAGATGTGATATAAAGAAATATACAAGAATATAAAAGCATGCATACATAGAAGGAGAGATTAAAAAAAATGTCATAGTGGAACCATCAATAGGAACCCTTTATTATACTAGATCAAGCACCACTGATTACATCACATGATCACATCTATCTATACACTAATAATAGTAGAAGGTTGTGACGATTTCTCTAAATAACTTGATAGGTCAACTTGTCCCATTAGTCAATCAATTTGACTTACTTAGCTTGTATTTTGAAATCAATAAGCATATGACATTTGGTCCAGTAAGATGATCATGCCCTCCAAACATGTATAATTTTTCATAAAGTTTGAGAATAATATGTTCTCCAAAAAAAATGCATGGTTCAAAATATCCTAATGTTTATCAATCTATGAGAAAGGCTATTGGACTATGCCAATATAGAAATGGTAAATATGAAATATAATGTAATTATAAAATGTTAGAAAATTCCTTTCACGAAAAAAGTGCCATATTCTTGGCCATTTGGTGAAGCAATGTCTTGTTAAAAAGGTAAGAGAGTATGACACAAAATGAACAGGAATCCCGTCATGTTAAGGAGAAAATTGAAATAATATCTCCTATAACAGATGGGTCAAATGTGAGCATTGATAAAGTGGAGGGAAGTAGATAAATATGGGTTTGAGGTAGAAGGGGAGGACTTAAGAATATACGGTTTGTATGGTGGATGGACCAACCTAAATAAGTGATTGGATGAGGAGTGCTCATCATCCAAAATCTAATATTTTGAAGGAGTTCAATGTTGGGTCATTACTTGGGAGGAAATCAAAATAATAATGGAAGCACAAGCAAAAAAAAGTATGTGTTGTATTCTACCTCTCATAAAAAATTCTCAGTTGATATTGTAGTTACTAACTCAATCACAAATGAGAATTCTAGTGGGAATGAGTGGTTCTCAAAGGAAAAGGGTAACATAAATATGTCACATGTGGGAGATGTAGGGAGTGTTATTAAAATAATAATAATATAATTTTAAGGTCACAACTAATCTAGGCACAAAATTGGTGTATGAGACCCCATTGTTTGATCTCCTTGTTTGTGGGAAAGGGGCCGGCCTCCACACAGTGATTTGATTGCTAAAATCTATGAAGTTGCACATGTTACACCCTCTATATTTGAACCCTTAACCTTCTACAAGAAAGCATAAGTTCTTAAACATTAGTCTCGCTCAAGATATAGCATAAACGAAAGAGGACAAGAGTATGAGATTACTAAAAAATGGGATGGAATTTTTTAATATTTATGAGGGTTGATTTGGATGAAAGCTCTATTACCTAACATTTAGAATGTGGATATAAAGAGGTTAATGTCAAAATTGGAAGAGTGGAGAATGAGGCGATGGGGAGGATAGGGGAAATGTGTCATCCCAAGGTTTATAATCTCATAAATAAAAAAATCAAGTTGCTTTTTAGTTATTGTTTTACTTAATTTTTTTTTTTTTTTTAAGAAAAGTGTAGTGTGATTTATTTATTTATTTAAATTTGTTTTTTTATAATTAATTTATTTACAATCTTCTTACCTATTTTCTCTCTTTGGCTTGTGTGGTTAAATATTAATTTTAGTGTGTTGTTAAGGGTAACAAAGGAGTTTTCTCTCTTTAGCGTGTTTTGTTAAATTTTAGTTTTAGTGTGTTGTTAAGGGTAGCAAAGGAGTGGTCTACTTCCCACATATATATATATATATATATAATTTATTATTATTTTATTAAAAAATTAAAATTATGGAAAGGCAATGCCTTTTTATGTCATTTTGGAAGTTTGAATTTTGAAGAGATATGAGAGCTTTTTATCTAGAAATTAGATATTTATTTTTATATGGAAAAATGTGTATTTTAAATATGTAAAAATTATAAAATAGTAATTTGACAAAAATACCCAATTAAGAACTTAGAAGTAATATATATATATATATATATATATATATATATATATATATATATATATATATAGTCTAGTTTAATTTATAGATGAAATAGGTCATTTCGCATATATATATATATATATATATATATTTATATATCTTGGAGATTGGGGACCACTATGTCCATGAAATATTTGTACAATACAGATTCACTTGAAGGGATCATTTCATGTCGGCTCAACCATAAAGCATAACCCCGAGAGTGTCAAGAGAAATTAAACCCATGACCTCTCAATAACAAAAATGCCTTAACCCGAAGAGATTATTTCATGTCAGCTCAACCATAGAGTGTAACCCCGAGAATGTAAAGAGAAATTGAACACATGACCTCTCAATAACAAAAATATCTTAACGATAAAGTCTCAACCCATCAAACGCATCATCAAAATATCAAATCGAAAACTTAACAAAAACCTTTTGATCAATAATCTGTTTTTGAAAAAGCTACATTGACTCAAATTTAACAAAGCTAAGGAAGAGATTTAATGAAGCGAGCTCTGGGGAGTATGGCTATGGAGTGAATAGACCAAGAAGCCAAAACCCCTCGTCTGAATCAAAGTGAAGCTCATAATGTAACGTCTCTCCTTAATTTGGTTTTATTATGGAATGGAATGTCTCTTTAATATGAGGAACTTTTATAATGTATACACTTAGTTTTTTTTGGATTTAATCCTCCGCAAATTAAAGAACAATAGTCTCAACTACAAACCCTTTGGTTTTTGGTCATCTCTTTAAAATTTTGGATTGTATTTAACTCTATTTCTTTGTATTATTTTGTATGTATATGGAGATTACATCATCTTTTTAATACAAAATGTATTATAACAACGTATATATATATGTAAAATCCAGATTTATTTAATTTAATTATAATTTATCGTGATAAAATTAATATTCAATTAAAATTTGCAACGAGAGTAAATTAGTTTTATTACCCTTTAAAATTAGATTTTTTTTTATATTTATAGTTACATATAATTAAGACTATCATTATAATTTAATAATATATAATTAAGGTTTTTAAAAATTTATTAGTATATATAATTAGGGCTTTTCTACATATAATTTAGTTTAATTATAGAGTAATTATGATTTATTAATGTTTTTATTTAGTTAGGTTTATTAATATGTATTAGTATATAATTGTCAATTGAATTTAGTCTCGGTGGTTATACAAAATTATTTTGATCTTCCCCACTTAGATTTAAGTATGTAAGTTGACACATTTAATCTTTAGAATAGAGTAATTATGTGGTGTTGTTAAGTGAGTATATATTGTCCAGCAAAATCCCCAATGCCCAAACTTTTTACACCGAAGAAGAAAAAAGAAAATAGTATATAATTATGGATTACTAAAAGCTTCCATTTGAACTAACCTATTTCAAGGTAGATATTCCTAATAGGTCACAGGTTCAAATTCAATAAAGTCCCCTTAGGTTGTATTACATGTTGTAGAGTGGCAACATTTATGCCAAGAATTATTTACGAATGTGTTGAAGCACATGGAGTGTTTCCTTAAGGAAGTTTTCTATGAAAAAAATAGGGATTAGTATCATATAATTAACATTTAGTGCGCTAGTTTGATTAGTTGAGATGACTTATTGTTATTTTTCCCACCTAAGTACAATTTATGTATGTGACATGTTAAGCTCATAATGAGTATATCACTGTAATGACTTCAAACATTTTTATGACTGGCCTTATGTAACACCTCCCAACTCCTTATGCCATCTCAAGTTGTGGGAGTGCCACTTATTTGACTCAATCTCCAAGATTTGTTATGAAGATGAGGTTACAACAACCTCTTTTCTCAAAGTATTCATATTCCAAAAAAAATGGCACCATCATGTTCAACTTATCAAGAGATTTTGACGATATAATTTTTACCTCAATCTGAATCTCGGGTAGAAAGTTACACCCTTTAGAAATTTAACCCATTAAAAGGGGTCACATCATCGAGAGGGATCTATGTGGCACTCACATGGTCATGCTTGGCCCAAATAGTGTGATGCCACTACCACATGGGGTCCACAGGGCACGCACGAGGAACTCTCACCACATCATAACTAATACTGGTGAGTGAATCATTCATGTTGTATTTCATACTGGTGTTATATTTCCTCCCCATTCCACACCAACTTTGAAACCTATAAAGATTAAAATATATGAAGACACAAATATCAAAGTTTGGGGTCCACTATTTCCATGTTGGATCTATGGTGAGATGTTTTTAGGACATGTGACATAACTTTGTAGTACCACGTGTCACTCATTCTTGACCATTTTACACCACATAAAATTCCTTTTTCACTTGACACATGTTATCAACATGGACCATCCACATCGTACTACCACATCAATTACCTCTACCACCTTTCATCCACATGGATTTAACATGTCATAACAGGTATCATGCTAATCACTTGTGATTAGCACTAATCATAATTGTTTATTTAAATTAATTATGATTAGCGCTAAGGATTGACAAGGTGATTTTCCGAGAAAATTATGTATTTCCTATTTTAAGACTTTTTCCAATTAGATACCATATCAATACTAGAAAACACTTTTAGCTTCCTTGAAATTGTGGTTCCTGATAGTATCTTTCCCCTGGACAATGGTGTAATACCTTCCCTAGACCCAAATTTCTTGGTGTCACTCCACTCCATGTCGTGTTCCATGGGTACCTCATTTATTTGGATCACTTCCCTAGAAGCACGACCCTTGGGATTACATATCCTGATACTATATCTCCCCAGGCCTGTATCTCCCTAGGATGTATCTCCGTAAACCTCCTTCCCCAGTAACATACACCCTAGTACTATACTCCCCAATATCTCTTTTCCCTAGTGTTGTGTTTCTTTCGATATTACATTCCTAGGAAAATAGGTTTAAATGATGTTTAAAAATTATTAACACTAATTGAAACCTTGATTAACATCTTAATTAAAGGGATTACTAATTAATCATATGCACACCATTCACAAGATTTTACATAGAAGAACGTTATTTCAAGGACTTCGCTCTACTTATATCTATGTTGCATCTGCCTTCTCTACCGGCCTTGTGAAAGAAAGAAGAGATGAAACTCATGGTTTTATGAAACAAAGGGTGACTACGTTGAACCCCAAAATCTCTACATATTATGGCAAAAGATCCCAAGGTCTTGAAACCTTGAATTTTTAGCGAATTGATATTACAATGGGGTAACCTTGGAACATCAATTCCTTAATTATTATCTATCAATGATTATAGGGACCCCCAACTAAAAGAACATTTTTCTGAGATAAAGAGGGGAAACGCCCCAAACACTAAATTCATATAGTTTATATAACCACACCAAGAGAATTGATACCATCCGATTAAACTTTCTTGACCTCCAACAAACTAGTTAAACTCATTCAGATAGCTATGATCATCAATTAATTGAGAACACACCAATTCATATTTCAATTATAAATATAATTTTGAACAACATAATCCAAACTAACTGAGCATAACCATATATGTTATGATATCAATCATAAACATAATGTTGAGTAGCATAGTCCATACACTCATAAGAAATCATATAGATACAAGATATCATACCAATCATAAATATAACATTGAACATATGAAATTGTAATATACTTATCTATTTGTTCTAATATGGTTGGAAAATGAAGGATGGACTTCCACTCACCACCCAACCGTAATCCAGCAAACTACAACTTTCTTACATATGACCACCCCCAATGTAACATCCCCTAGTTGAATTTCAATATATAACATGTATTCTAAGCTAAATGGTGGGTATAAAGTCTTAGTGGGTGTCACTTCGTTTTATTAATGGCTAAGGGAATTGGCAAAGGTATTGGAAAAGGAAAAGAGGCACTAATTGACATTTTATTTATGAAAATAATGGAAAATAGGAGAAAAGGAAGGTGAAAGGTGACAAATTTTCATGAGAAGGAAATTGAAGGAAAACTAAGAAAATAGAGGCCTCAATGATAAAAAAGCTTCTGAGGATCATTTCATGGCTTTTGTCAGTTTTAGCTTGGAGATCTCTCTCTATTCTCTCTCTCATACTCTTGCAGACTTAGATAAATCTTGGAGCATTGTTGGAGCATGCTTGGAGCAGTCTAGCATTCACTTGGACTAGAAAAGAAGGAAAAAGAAGCGGAAAGTCCAAGGGAACAATTGGATCAATGAGTATAGCTAGATTTCTTTGCAGGTATTGAGTTTCATGTATGGTTTCCTTGCTAGTTTTGGAATGCATGGTATATGCATGTGGTTATTTGGTTATGATCTATCATTAACATGGAGGATTTCCTGGATTGAGAGTGGGTTTGCCTAGCTTTACCATTTCCTAGATAGCCATGGTGGTGTGGGTTTTTCCACTTATTGTTTCTGATTGGTGCTCATTTTTCTTATGGTAGTGGGTTGAGTTACTAGTTCCTAGAGCCTTAGTTGGAAAAACACTCTAGAAGCCGTGAAACATCTTGGGTTAACTTACTATTCTTGGAGCCTTGGTCGAGAAACGCTCTGGACACCTTGATGGGTTGAGTTACTTGCCTTGGAGCCTTGGTTGGACAAATTCTCTAGATCCCTGCAATATTTGTGGGTTGAGTTACTAGTCCTAGAGCTAGGTTGGAACAAATGCTCTGAAGCCTTGCACAAATTAGGTAAAAACCGATCTAGTTATAGTTAGTGATGTCTGACCATGAGGTGGAATCACTAGTTGAGGGTTGAGGTGATTTTTCCTCTAGAAGCCCCAGTTTGCTTTTTCTTGGTTGATTCCATCAAATCCCACATTCATGCTTGGAATATGACACGGGGGTGATTAGCTGAAAGACATATTTGGTTCAGCCCAATCTATGGTCGGGTGGTACGTCGAAGTCCCTGATTTAGTTGGCATTTTCATATTTTAATAACATGTATTTTCTATTGTGTTGTATGGGAATATGTATTTATTATGTTGGTGATATTATGGTTATGTTGCCAAGGTTTATATGTTGGATATATATTGATTATATGATGTACATTATCTATGGCTTTTGACATGTTTGATAAATATTTGAATAATTGATGAATACATGGACTAACAAATGTTATTGCAACTATTATGAGATGGAATTAGACCTTCTTGGTGATCCTCAAATAAGTATGAAACCCCTACGTTCAGATATGCATTCATGACTTGTAGATTACATGTCTGCCATATGTTTGACTAAATGTCTGTAATGGTTAGGCTTAGTTAGGTCAATCCCTTGATCAAGTTTTGTGTTAAAGGTCTCATATTTGTGTCATTTATTGTTCTAGAAAGTCTCAATGAGTTCTGGGCAGTGGTTTGGATAATAGCCTTGAAAAGGTGGCTTAAATTTCATGGTTGCAGGCATAGGACTAGGAAAATAAGATTGCAGTCACTACTTTGAAGGCTTATGCATGCGATTGGAGGCCTATAGTCAAATTTATGCTGTGTTATACCTATGGCTGGGAATCCTGATCTCTGAAAAAGAAATTTAACTCAGGTTTTGGGCACATGGATGGGTGGTTTAGCTCTTGGGGGTCTTGTAGCTCTTGAGGAAGGTTAGTAAGGTTCTAGTTGTCAACCCCACTTTCTTAATTGTATCTAGGATGTCAATTCAAATCATAGAAGCTCCTCCCCTCACGGTTACAATGGCATGCCGATGAAAGTCGGTAGATATCAGAGGGGTGGTTACACGCAAGTCGGATCTAATGTTTGAGTAACGCTTCCTTTGGGAATTCACACCAAAGGCTTGGTTAAACACTTAGAGAATGGAGTCCGACGTATATGTGGTTTATCGAATACTCTCTATTAGTAAGCACCATAGTGAGCCACTCTTTCCTCTAATTTCATTCACATGGATTCACCCAAGATCCAAATGGGGCATTTCTTAGTCTAGAAGATGGAATCCACTATCTAGGTGGTTAATTAGCTACTCAACAAGCACCACGAATGACCCAAAAATCCTTGTATAGGTGTTTCATTAATCAATTATACAACAAGCTCCATAATGATTCAATAATCCACTGAGCCTCCCATTGATCACATATTCTTAGACAACACACTCCAATGGCCTCCTGCTATTCATGGGGACTACACACAAATTCACAAAGGTTTAACTCTTGCACAGGTGATTAGGTGCTCAAAAAATAGCTCAACATTCAAATTTGTTGGATTAGTGTGGAACATCAATGACCATGTAGATCTCATCATCTTGAATCTGGCGCAACTCGTTTCACACGAAATAGACTCCGTATGCTCCCAGAAACATGTTCTATTTGTTTTCCTAAATAGGCAAATTTAAAAAACAAAAAAAAATGCAGACAACCCAGTCAATAGTTCATACTGCTGATGTGGCACTAATTGGGCATGCCTATGTGGTAGGGTGACTATGCAAGTGACTGTTGACCTCGAACGAATGGTGTGGTTCCAAGTGGCACGATGTTATTGGTGTAGTTTGGATAAGTTTCATTGTTTGGTTGGTGGCCAACCACAGGCTGCCATGTGGCCAAGCCAAGGGTCGCCACATGGTAGCCCAAGGGCCACCAAAACATTGGGTTAAGGTCTGAGCAGTAGCAGGCGGGGGTCGAACCCACGACCTCCAAATACCAATTCCAAGCTAATTGCCAATGCACCATACGTTTAGTTCTTATTAAACAATGGTTACCGCATATATTCAAGTTCACGTATTGTGCATTCTGGGATAAGGTCCAGCCATGGGGTCCATCCCTTGGGCACGTGCCACCCCACTGAACCATGGCAAAGTGGAGTGGGGACCCTACTAGCGAGGGCCGGCTGTTGGCCTTAGCCCCGGGCACGTGGTTCCCATGTGTCCCAAATTTTTTGGATTTAAGGCCTTATATGGCATTTAATGCGTCGGACAATTTCTTTCAAAATTAGGCAAAATCTATGCTGGATTAGTGGAATTGGAGGTGAATTTGTAGGATGGTGCCAGATTTTGGGGAAATTGCAGTGCGATTAGTAGAAAGACATGGGGAAGCCATAACTTCTTCAGTTTCTTACCAAATCAGGAGCAAAAAGAGGCTAGACAAGGATTTTTTGGCATTCTGGAGACATTGGAACAAGTTTCAGAGTTATCTGTGTATTGAAAACTAATGTATTCGCACTTTAGAGCATAATAGAGAGGGAAAATCCATTGGAAGCTAGACCAAGGAGACGTAGCCCAGGCGGGATGAATTCCTTCATCATGTGTTGTTGTGATATTATTTTGGTGATGTTCATGCTGGTTATATGTTTTTGTTCAATCATTTGTTTATGTTAATTTGTACATGAAATTTACATAAAAACACTCAAAAACTCATGTTAAAACTTCAATTAACCTCATGAATCTTAAAGCACTTTTACATATTCTGAAGAGGAATTTAGCATAACAAAACTAATTTTCCCACTCAGATCAAGATTGATATCAAAGTTCTTGGTTTTATTTGTGCAAGGAGGATTTAACTGTTTGCGAGTGAATGTGATGCTTACAAGGTTGAAGCTCAAGAGAGGAGAAGGAAATCTGGTTGAAGGTCCTGAAGTTGGGTCAGGAGAAGGAGTGCAAGGTTGCCACAATCTCCACCACTAGTTCTACCTCAAATTGCAGTTGAAGCTTCAGTGAGCATGTCACGTGAGGGAGAGCCAGCAAATATGACAGAGGATGAGAAGGTTTTTAGGAAGGCTGTCTTTGACATGACAGAGATGGTGAAAGTCCTCTATGAAGAGAGGAATACAAGACTGCAGGGGGAAAGCTCCAAGCCTCCAAAAGGAGAAGGTTCTTATGTCTCTTTAGGAGGAGGAGGTAATGGAAATGGATTTAAACCTCCACTCTCTCCACCATCATCTTCATCTTCATCTTCACATGCAACTTCACCCTCTTCCACTAATACAAGCCTTACTCATACTCATCGACATACCTCAAAAGGAATTGGTAAAACACCCTTGTTAAAACTTGATGTTAAATTTTAACTGCCCATGTATAATGGTGAAGTGAATGCAGAGAAGCTTGATAATTGGGTTTTTCACTTAGAGGTCTATTACAAAATTCAAAACCTTCAAGATGATGACATAAACATTCAGCTAGCTTCCTTGAGGCTAGATGGTGCAACACTAGTATGGTGAGAATCCAGGACACAAGAAAAGATAAAAAAACATGGTAAGATCTCAATTTCTTGGTCTAATTTCATTGTTACAATTAAACGATATTTTTACCCTTTAGCATATATGTAGAAAGCCATCATGAATTGGTAGAACTTTATACAACTTAAAGGTCAAAATGTGAAAGATTACACCCAAGAATATAGAATAAGGTCTCTAATGTTAGGTGTATATTTTCAATCACAAGACATGTTGCTGAAGTATATAGGGGGTTTACATAGTTACCTTATGCATACTATCCTTATGTTTAATACAAATAATCTAGATGAGGTTTGTGTACAATCCACTCATCTTGAGGCAACATGGAAAAATACTCTAGAAGAGGGTAGTAAAAAGCCATTTAAGGGTAAAGAAAAAGAAAAGGGTTTCAAAGGAAAGAAAAATGCATCCATTAAAAAGGAAGGAGAGAAAACAATATGTAAGCATTGTTTCAAAGAGTGTCACGATGAAGCTCATTGTTGAAAGCTTCATCCTGAGATGAGGCCTAAGAAACTCAACAACAAAGAAAAAGAAAAGACAACTGCAATCATTCAAGAGGATTTGGGAACCAATTCGGCCGATGAAAATAAAATTACAACCATGGGTATAAAAGGACAATAATCTATTGCTAGCATTAGTACATCAAATTGTCACACTGGCTCTTCAAATGAAGAAACAAGGATTGAATTATTTCATGTGAGGGTTATTTCAAAACATACAAAAATCGACACACTATTTCACTCTAGGTCTCAAGCCAACTTGATATCTGAAGACTTAGTTAAGAAGCTTAATCTTGAAACCATTCTACATCCCAAGCCATATCCATTGGGCTGGATATGCAAGGACACAAACTTACATGTTACAATAAAATGTATTCTTCAATTTGTAATCACAACAAACTTCATTGATGAAATTGAATTAGATGTTGTACTACTTGATATTTAAGGAATTATTTTGAGTAGTCCTTACCTCTATGATAGAAAAGAAATCTTCTATCACCATGAAAAAAAGTACCAGTTGTTCAAAGATGGTGTGGAGTATATTATGAGATCTCATTGCAAGAAACTAAATCTTTCATTAGTTAATGCAGGGAAAATGAAAGGACCATTGAATTCAAGCAAGAATTTAGTTCTTCTTATGATCAAACCAAAGAATGATGTTGATTATGAAGCGTTTGAAGGTTGTGATACAAAATTGAAATCTGACTTGATTGAGGTGATTAATCAAAATGTTGAGATGTTTTAGGAACCAAAGGGATTACCGCCCAAGAGGGGAATCCAAAATGAAATACCATTGCAACAATATTCCCATATTTCTAACATTTGCTTGTATAGGATGTCAATAATGAAAAATGCAGAAATACAAAAGAAAACCCAAGAGTTGTTGAAGAAAGGGATCTTCCAGCCATCGCCTTCGCCATATGGCTCACCTATTTTTTTGGTGCCCAACAACAATGGAAAGCATTTTAGTAAGTGGAACTTAAGTAGAATTGATGAAGGAGACACATGGAAGATTACATTCAAAACAAAGCAAGGTTTGCTTGAATGGATAGTTATGCTTTTTGGTCTTTTCCATGCTCCTACTACTTTCGTGCATATGATGAATGATATTTTGGAGCCATTTCTAGATGAGATGGCCTATTTAGATGACATCTTAATTTTCATAAAATCTCTTGATAAACATGTCATGCATGTGAGAAAAGTACTTGATATGTTGAAGAAAGAACAATTGCTTTTGAAGATGTCAAAGTATGAATTTGATAAAACTTCTTTGGTGTGCTTGAGGCATATTGTTGAAGGAGGTGAGTTGAAGATAGACCCCTCCAAGGCTGATGTCATGATGAATTGGCCAACACCCAAGACAGTCGCTGGAGTAAGAAGTTTTTTTGGAGAAGCCCAATATTGGAGGAAATTCATTGCTAACTTTTCTCCTATCGCAGCTCATTTGCATGCATTGAGTATTATGGAAATGGTATTCTAGTGGGGAGGCAAACAACAAAAGCCATTTGATGTCTTGAAAGAAGAGATCGGTTTAGCTCATGTACTTGCAAGTGACTATGCCATGGGCATAGTCCTCATGCAAAATAGTAAGCCCATTTCATGTCATTCAGAAATTTTCATTGGTGCTGTGACAAAGTTGCAAAAATCAAGGCACTTTCGACGGATGGGATCCTTACAACAATTCCACTCGGTTAGTGGGTATAAGAAATATATATACAACAATGTTGATGATATGCTTTCTAGGCCTATTGTTAGTGCGGCTACTTTACTCAAGCATAATTTTTTTTTGCATGAAAGTTATGTTCAGCAATATGCATACTTTCAAAATGTACATTTCAGCTTGAGTCGAGAGAACCAAGTAGGTGAATTTGATTACCATTTGTGACATAATTTGTTGTACCATCTTGGTATGAAGGATGTTCCTATTGATGGTGACATGGAAAAAGCCAAGAATTTAATTGAACGATTCCAAATGGTACCTCAAACAGTTCAAGATCAACTTGGAAAGAGCCAAGGCAAGTACAGAGCAAGGCACGACAACCATCGTGTAGATCAAAAGTTCCAAGTCGGTGATGAATTTTCGCTTGACATTAGCAAAGAGAGGCTCCAGGGAGAAGGTAAAAAGTTGAAACCAATTAGATATGGTCCATTCAGAATTCTAGAAAAGATTAGTGACAATGCCTTCAGGTTGGATTTGCCTTCATATATGCAGATTTATGATGTTGTTAATGTGGAAAATTTAAGGTTGAATGAGCCTCCTTTGATTGAAGATTAAGGATAAAATGTTCAAATTTCATCCGTTGTAGATTTCTCCCTTGAATACCTTGATGAACTACAACAAGACACCATTCTTGACAAAAGAAAAATGTCTTCAAAATGGGGGGATGTGGATTACCTTCGTGTGGGGCTCAAAGGAACAAATGCTTCCAAAGCCAAATTGATTGAGATTGGAAAGGTGAGGGAACTGTACCCTCACCTGTTGAACAATGGAAAGTGATACTTTGTAGTCCAAAAGGTTTCCAGTGTGGAGGAATGATTAGGTGATCAAAATTAAAAGTTGTTGGATCAGTGTGGAAACAAAACGACCGTGTTGTGCTCGTCATCCTGAATCCGGTGCAACTCATTTCACGTGAAACAGACTCCATATGCTCCCAAAAACATGTTCTATTCCTTTTCCTAAATAGATGAATTAAAAAAAATGCAGAAAACCCAGTGAGTAATCTGTACTGCTGACGTGGTGCTAACTGGGCATTCTTATGTGGAAGGGTGACTGTGCAAGTGACTGTTGATCTCTGGCGAATGGTGTGGTGTCAAGTGGCACGATGTTATTGGTGCAGTTTGGATGAGTTTCATTGGTTGGTTGGTGGCCAACCATAGGTTGCCACGTGGCCCGGCTAGGGGCCGCCACTTGTCAATCTATGGGCCACCAAAATTGGGTTAAGGTCCGAGTATCAGCGGGCAGGGGTCAAACCTGTGACTTTCAAACACCAAGTCCAAGCCAATTGCCAATGCGCCATACGTTTAGTTCTTATTAAACTATATGTGTCGCATATATTTCAAGTTCACGTGTTGCACATTCTGGGATAAGCGCCAGCCACAGGGGCCAGGCCTTGAGTGCGTGCCACTGCATAGAACACCAGTAGAGCACACTGGGGGCCTGATTGACGGGGGTGGGCCATTGGCCTTAGCCCCGAGAAAATGGCCCTCATGTGGCCCAAAATTTTTGGATTTAAGGCATTATAGGGCATTTAATGCGTTTGAAAATTTCTCGCAGAATTAGGCAAAATCAGTGCTCAATTACTGGAATTGGAGGCAAATTTGTAGGATGGTGCTGGATTTTGGGGAAATTGCGGTGCGATTAGTAGAAAGACTTGGGGAAGCCATAACTTCTTCAGTTTTTGACCAAATCAGGCGAAGAAAGAGGCTAGACATGCATTTTTGGGCATTTTGGAGCCATTGAAACACATTTCAGAGATATCTAAGCATTATAAACTGATGTATTCACACTTTTGAGCATAATAGAGAGGGCCAAGCCACTAGAAGTCGGGACAAGGAGATGTAGCCTAGGTCGAGTGAACTCCTTCATCATGTGCTATTGTGATACTGTTTTGGTGATGTTCATGTTTGTTATATGCTACTGTTCAATCATTTTTTTATGTTAATTTGTACATGAAATTTACATAAAAATACTCAAAAACTCATGTTAAAACTTGCAATTGACCTCATGAATCGCTAAGAACTTTTACATATTCTGAAGAGGAATTTAGCATAAAAAAACTAATTTTCCCATTCAGATCAACAGGATCTACATAATAACTAACTGAACCACTCTGTCTTCCACTGCCAATACTCCACATTGCCCATATGCTCCCATGATTAACGACAAGTGCACTATATTCTTCTAGAGAAGTGGAGAGCCAATTGATCAACCAATGAACCAGAGACAACCCCCTCTCTTAAACTATGCGCTTCATCTCTTTTATTTCTAGTGTTCATTTTTTGTTTGAAAGGCCATTGACCCGAATCCTTGAGCCACGAGGGGCATGGTCACCATCCTCTATCCCACTTCTCAAGTCCAATCTCATAAACCAACTATTTGGAGGTGGATCTCCCCTAGTCATATGTCATACCTCAATTTTTGGTCAGTTAGCTTGGATAGATCTGCAAATGGTGGCTCCTTAACTTCAGTGATTAAGTTTAGCATAATTTTGTTGTCATTCAAGGCATGCAACCTCCCTTAGACAATTGGTATCTAAAATATCATCCCCTCCTTCAATTGAAAATCATAAGGATAAATATTAAATATTTAAACAACATCATATCAACCAATCATCTCTCATGTGCACACATTAGCATTATAGTCATATTTTGAAATTTCAAAATAAGGTTAAATGGGGATAACTCTTACAAACCCAACACTCTTAAAGGAACACCATCCTTGGTATTCTTTAAACAGAAAACCAGAAACTAAGCTTTACAACTAACAACTCTTACATTAGTCTATAAATTAAACAAAAATGGATAGAGCTCCCTCATTTGATCTTCAAATTCCTAGGTTGCTTCATCAGCTCCAAAGTGCTTCTAGTGCACCTTGACCTACTTTATTACTTGGTTCCAGAGTGTGGTTTATCTTTGGTCTAGGATGCACAATGGTTCAGGTTAGAATTGTCTCTTTAATTCCACCTGTATCATAGACAAATTAATCACATGATTAGTGTCATGTACATAATTTTTAAGAAAATAAATATGGAATACGTTGTGTGCTTTCACTATAGGTGGAAAGGCTAGTCTATAACCTACTAGTCCCACCCTTTCCAAAATCTAAAATGGTCCACAAAATCTGGGTGCTAATTTAGCACATGATGCCAATTTTAGTGAGCTCTTCTTTCATTCGATGTGGAGATTTAGAGGCCCTCCCACTTGGAATTGTTTGTACATTCTTTGCTAGTCTGCATAGCTCTTTAGCTTATCCTAGTATGCTTTCAACTTCTACCTGATTATAATCACTTCTTTCTCCATTTCTCTTAACATATTAGGTCCAAATACCAATTTTTTCATTGAGTCATCCAAGCTAATGGTATTATTGCATTTCTACCATACAAACCCTCAAAATAACTCATATTTATTGATTCTTGGTACCCATTTTTGTATGAAAATTTAACTAATGGTAGTGTTAGTGTCAGTCTTTGAAGCCTTCCTCCAGTGATCAAACATGCTCTTACAAAGTGATCTTAGGGTGACAAGGTCAAATTTTGTCATTTCAGTGAGTCTTCAAGTAAAATTTGGTCACTAGGTATTAGGTCTAGGATTTGTTTTCACTCCTTTCAAAGTTTTCCAAGTGTCGGTCCATGTCACCATTCAGCTGAGTGTACCATCATTAAAATATTTTTCATCATCGTTTCAGGTTCCAATGAGTCATTTTACACCTTGTTTGTGCTTCAATTGTGCTCAAGTAGGGCTAATTCCCCCCTCCTAGGGTTTTTGTTTCTGAGCAAGGAAAAATGAATTTGGAAAAAGTGAGAGAGGTTTTTGTCCAAAATAGGACAAGAAAGAAAAATTTCCTTCACTTTTTACACAGGCGTCATGGTTTTAGAGAAATGTCAAAAATACAGTTGCCTCGGGAGGGTTGTTTCTCCTCTGGAGTGACCTTGGTAAAATCAAGCTTTCTCCTAGCCCAGTTGGCCAAGCGACTTGCTTGATGAGTCAAATGATAACTAGATACAAAGAGCATTCAAATGAGCTATCATGAGTTCAATTTGGAGTTAAGGAAGACCTTCAAAAGTTGACTGCAACAACACTCTGCATTTAGGCAACCTCATTTTGCACATTTTGACCAGTCTTGGGAGATTTGACTTTTGATAGAATAAATGAACTCCAAATTGGAAAATTCAAGATTTTTTGGAAATTAGACTCAATAAGATTTCCAGCAAGCTATCCCGAACCCAATTTGGACTCCGGGAAGGCCTCCAAAAGTGATATGAAAAAAGGCACTGTGCATTAAAATGGCGCTGCACATTGGATGGTTCCTCTCAATGCAAAATAACACTGGCGCTGCACATTAAAGTGGCGCTACGCACCTGTTGGGGAAGACCAAATTTGCTACAAATCTCCTTAAAACTTCTCAAAAATCACTTTGATGTTCGTGCCAAGTAAGTTTACCATTCCTCCTTGCTAAGAAAGAAGTGTGCTTGATTTCTTGAGTGTGTTTGGCATCATTTCATAGCAAACCCTATTGGCACTGAAACTTTCTCTCATAAACCCTCAATAAGCTAAAAATACCTCTCATAAGCCACCAAGGGTCATTTACTGCTCTTCTCCTTCATTTGCACTTAGTTTACCAAGTCTTTTTCACTATCCATCAGTCATTAAGCTTCATTTCACTAAACCCTACTTTCTACATCTAACCCTAGCCCTAATACACTATTCACTTACCCAAATTCCCAATTCTTACATTCCCACTATCCCCCATTCCCTTATCAAACTCTATACCCTAAATCCCTCAAGCATTTGCACCCTTATTTTACACCTCACTTACCTTATAAAATAAATCTCTTCATACTCATCTTGTTATCACTACAAACCTTCATTTCACATCACCTATCACATCACCAAAAAACCCATGGAGAGAGACATAGACTATGAGAGGGAGGAGGAAACTTTCAGTGACACTTCCAGAGAAGCACATGTGCCAAGAAAGCCACACAAGGAGGGAAAGATTATCCGATAGGAACCTATCATTCTCATAGAGTTGCTTGCTTGTCCTCTTGCTATATCTCGTTTTAGACATCATTCTTGCTATGAGTTTTGTGAAATGGTGGAGAGGGTAAAGTTTCATCATGAGCTTGCCCGGTTATTTGTCACTCATCTACATAATGGCCAAGTGAACCTTGCTAGTGTCACCTTCACCTTGTCACCTACCACCATCTCAGAAGCAACAGGCATTCCAAATGTTGGTGAACAGTGGAACAAAGGACAGTATGTTGACAGTATGACGAAGAGGCTTAAGGCTAAGTTGGAAAAGGCCTTAAGAAGCAAAAAAGAACATGATAAACTCAAAATCTTGGCTGAAGCATCATTGGCTCAAAAAATCACCTGACAAGGATCCATCACGCCAAATCTCAGGAAATTTTGAGCAATTTTTGTCATTTTTGAATTTTGAAATTGAAAAATAGGCTTTTCCTTTTGATGGAGGCATCTTCTTGCAAAATGTCTTACATATCTGAAATTAGCATGGAAAAATATGTAAACCCAGAAATAGTGAGAAATTTTGGACAAGGTCTTGGTCACCAAAAGGGCAAAAAAACCCAAAAAGTTCCCTCTCTGCCACTTTTTTGCCACATAGGAAGCGGTCTTGGGAGAATCAAATTTTGGAGGGGCAAATGAGCTCCAAATCAGAAACATCAAATTGTTCCAGAAAGTAGACAGGTAGGGCTTTCCAACAAGCCAACTTGAACCTAATTTTAACTTTAGGAAGGCCTCTGAAATTGCCTTGAAATGGCACTACGCATTAAATTTATTTTTCCAGTTTTGCTTAAATTTCTGGATTTTTCCTAGTTTTCTTGGAAATTGACTTTTTCCTCATTCCTTGGTACATGTATGCATGGTAAATAATGTATTTGATGTAAATATGGATGAAAAAAACCTCATAGGGTAGATGAATCAAGTTTCAAGTGGTCTTTATGATAAATGAATTGGTTTCCTAAGTTTTAGAGGCAAGCTATTCCATAGCCTACTTTTGTGTTCCTAGTTTAGATATGGTTGAAACCACTCCTCTTCTCATGGATTCGACCCCTGATAGCTAGCATGAATGGTTTGATGCCTATATTATGTATATTTTCAGTCATTTGTAAAAGTTGGACTCTTGTGGAAGCTGTGAACTCTATTGTATATCTCTACAACAGTTTGGCAAGGAATAAAACCAGGTTTCACAGCTATTTTTGTGGGATTCTTATGACAGTGAGTTTATGTATTGTTTCTTCTTTGTAATGAGTTTTTCTTATGTTTTATATGTATCCAAATCTATCTTTCCCTTCTAAAACTAAATGAATCAAGGTGAATAGACAAAATACACTAATTTACAGTGCTTTGTCTTGGGAATGCATTTGGTTTTCTGTGTTTTTCAACAGTTTGAAGAGGATTCATCCTCCTCATGCCCTCCTCAACTCCTCAACAGTCTAAACCTACCATCTTAATCAATTTCTAGTACATAAATCCTTTGTCTACCTCGCCCCACAGAACATGTCTGTATCCCTGATTTGATTTCTCGGACCCAACCCGCCTACTCCATTTGATCTAGCAACCAATCATCAAAATCAACCAAAAACTCTTGAGCTACTATACTTAGCCTAAAATCTAATTTCATTTCAGTCATCTCAAGCTATAATTGCAGTCATTTTAACCGAGATTGACAAGGAGAGAGCCCTCTCTCGACCTGGTAGGGCTAGCTACCAGGTTAAAAGTGGTTTGCGGTTATCCTAAGATTGCCTCTCTTTAGCCTAATGTCGATTTAGGTTCTAACATAGTGGCAACCATACTGGGGAACGTAGTGTTATGTTCCTTAGAAAAATGTAGCAAGTTTAGATCTGATTGTTGATGGTGGACAACGATCACACATCTGAAGGCTGAAATGATTCACCTGGCGACTCTGAATCAGTTTCAACATCAGATTCAAGGACTCCACTGGAGGATGAACTTAACTAGCAAAAACATGAAAGGAAATATGGAAAGCTCAGGTATTCAAGTTTGAATTTCATCCAAGACATTATCTTCTTGTTATAAATTATTTCTTCTTTTTTCTCGAGAATATCAAGAAGGCTTTGAAAAGTATATTGTATTTGAGAAAAGACCCTAGACCTGCATTTGATTCTTTCCCTTTGAAGATTGCGAATACAAAATGTTCCCATGCCCTTCGTCTTGATCATGACCCTTCTTCTGAATCTTTTGATGACCATCGTCAAACTGATGAGCCTCAAGAGACTAAGACTAATTCTACACCTTCTGTACATATTCCTATACCTTGTAAAATTCTAGATCAATATAAACTTCTAATTTTACCTCTTATATCCCATGCTTTCCCTAAAAATCATGACCTATATCTACCAAGATTTGATGGTGAATGCGACGACATCACTACTAAGAGACATGTACTAAATTTTGAGTCTTTTCTCAGCCTTTTTGAAGTCGATGAAGAGGATGTTAGTATTAGGCTTTTTGCTTTTTCTTTGCAAGGCAAAGTCAAGAGTTGGTTCAAAACCCTGCCTGATGTGAGCATCTCAGATTTCCACTAGTTCATCAAAGTTTTCCTCGAAAAGTGGGTGGTCAGAAAAAACCCTTTCTTGATTCTAGAAGAATATAACCAACTAAAAAGACTACAAAGGGAGATAGTACAACAATTTTCTGCTAGATTTAACCAAGTCTATTTTTCGATGTCGGTTAATATAAGACCTCCTCCTGGATCTACTCTCTTGCACTTGTTGGAAATAATACTGAGAGGGGGGGTGAATCAGTATTATCAGATCAATAAAACCTTTTCAATTTCACACTCAGAAACATATACGCTACTTCAGTTAAGTGAACCAGCGTGTACACGCGACTGTGTCTAAAGCAACTAGCGTATATGCAGATATCTTATGATTCAGTTAATCTTATCTTCAGTAAATGCATCAGAACATTATTAAGCAATTTAGCAGTAAACAGGTGCAGTATAACAGAACAGAACATCACACAAGAGCCACACACATGAACACCATGATATAAGGTGGAAACCCAATGTGGGTGAAAACCACCTGCTGCAATTCGTCTCTTTCTTCTTTAATGAGAAACTTCTTTTACATTATACTGGTGCAGTCCTTTACCAGTATGCAGGCTACAACCTGCAGAGGGCTACAACCCTCTCTCTCGTTTTCCAACTACTTTTGAAGGGAGCTACAACCCCCTCAGCTCTTGTACTAGCTGATCCATTTACTAGTACGTAGGTGCTGACCCTACAACCTTCAGGGACCACGTTTCATCAATTTTCAGACTGGATCCAAGAGTACAAAGCAAACATTACCGCAATACAATCATCAACTTATACTTGCATCAAAATTCATTAAACAACCCAATACCGAATCACTGAAACCCTGTCATCAAGAACACAGAACCCAAACCAGAATCTAGAACTCTGCAACAACCACCAGAATCAGCAACAACCTGAAATATCAACCCTTATCATGCATACGCTACTTCACTGTACCAAAACCGCGTGTATACGCGCTTTCTCCAAAGGCAACCCGCGTGCAGATCTAGAAATGATTACTTCTGCCTTTGCTGTCAGATCCGACCCTTACCAAGCGTCCCGAACAGATAACCAGCAATACCAGATCCTCTCACTGCGTCAGCCACTCACAATCCATACTACTTTGCCTAGTGATCTTCTCCTTATATAGCCTTAGGCCTTGTTCAATACCAAGAGCCAAAACCATAGAAACACAATACCATCAACCTCGAAACTAGGGATCAACACGTCCGTCGAGACATTATGGTCCAAAAACCATAGGCACAACTTCCAAGGTCTAACTACCACAGACCAAAGGTACTTTTCACATGTACGCGCTTTTAATGAAGCCAACCTGCGTGTACACGCGGATTCTCCTTGCTGAACCTGCGTATATATCTTTCTTGTCCTGCTGTACTGAGATCTGTCCTCTGATCAAGTTGCCATCACCTGTACCAACCTCTGAGCACCTGTACCAACCTCTGAGTGAGTTGCCATCAAGGACAACACTTGAAACATAATGCCAACAATCTCCCCCTTTGGACTTGATGGCAACCACCACACCAAGTCATTCTCCCCCTTTGACATCAAGGGCAAAGGGCGTACCAAGATATGCTCTTCTTTGGTATACCTTCTACTGTCCATACTGCTGTCCATACTCCCCCTGAGTACATGCTGAAGATTCTGATTTGGCTCCCCCTTTGTGTATGCCAAAGTGTACCAATCTATCCACGCTCCCCCTGAGCAGATGCAAGTTCTAAGACCAGCCATTCAGATCTGTATCATAAGCATCAGCCTGCAATACCATTCCTTTGATCAAACAACAAGATGTATCATCAACTTCTTAACCATAGTGCCAACAATGAATTATTTGAAGAATATTCTCCCCCTGAGTGTAAGCCAACCATGTCTGAACCATTTCCTGAGTCTGTTCTGCTTCCCCTGAGCCTGAGCCAACCATGACTGAACCTGGGTCTGTTCTGCTGCCCTTTCTCCATATACGCGACTTTGCAGCCTGTAACTCGCGTATATACGCGACTTGTCTTCATTATATCAGCGTATGCAGGATGGAATACTGAATTTCATCACTTTCAGATTCCCCTGTGTCTGTTATGTCAGCTGTCTGAGTTATCCCACACCTTTCTGTCTCTGTCTTCTTCAATTCCTGCAACTGTGATGATGTATGGTCCCCTTGTCTTGAATTTTGAAATCTGCTTCTGCATTCCCTTGCTTTATGCCCATAGTTGTTGCATGTATAACATCTTATATTTTTCATGTTCCTTTTATCACAATCAATTGCTTTGTGTCCATATGCATTACAGGCAAAGCAATACCCTCTGAAATACCTGGGATGAGATGATCTTTCTTGAACCATTCTACTTCTGCATCTGGCTGCAACATGTCCAAGATTATGACATACATAACATTCAACTTTATTCAGCGGAGGAAATAATCGTCTATCACGTCCATAGTTAGGAGTAAAGGATCTTCCTTGAGGAATTTCTTTCCTTGGTTGTTCCTTGAGCATTTCAGATTTCTCATTAGAGTTTCTTGTCTCACCTTGTGAACTAGATTCACCTTCAACATATTCATGAAAACCAAGACCAGTCTTGATAGCAGGAGATCTTTGACTATTAAGAATATCATCCAAGACTTTAGAACTATCTTGAAATCGTAAAAGCTTATCCTTTTCTTCTAGTTTACCTTTCAAGATATTTACCTCAACTTGATGTTGTTCTTCCTTTTTCAGATACTGCTTCCTTAGGTCTTCTTCAACTTTTCTCCCTTCTTCTACTTGTCGCTTTAGTTTGATCACTTCATGTTCTTGATCTTCAAGATCTTCTTTTAGAGAGAGGATCTTTGATTCAAGTCTCTGAATAGTTGTGCTCTGATCTTTTGCTATATCCTGCAATTTCTCCCTTACCCTGGTTTCTGTTTCCAATAGTTCTTTTAATTTGGCAGCTTCTTCAGTTTCTGCATTCTTCTCTTCATGTGCCATGAGACTTTTAATATCCTCGCTATCATTGGATGAAGCATTCTTCTTCTTGTGCGCCATGAGACTTCTAATATCTTCACTATCATTAAATGAACTTTTAATATGGGAATAATAGCTTCTACCATCTTCTTCATATATCCTTTCTTTGTTATGAGGACATCTAGCAGCATAGTGACCAACTCTACCACATAGAAAACATTTGAAAGGCAACTTATCTTTGAACCGTCCAGTTCCCCGTTCAAGATTCTTGACAAAATTTACCTCATCTTCTTCCTCTGACACTTCGAATGCGGCCTCTGGTGGTACCTCTAGTCGCATTTCAAAAGCAGTTAAGATCCCGTGAAGCTGTGACATGGTAAGTTTTCGCACATTCTCCTTTTCTTCTACGGCAGATACTTTAGAATCAAATTTAGTAGACAGAGATCTCAAAACCTTTTGAACTAAGACAACTTCCTCAAATTCTTCACCCAGATCCCTCATACAATTCACAATCTCATCCATACGCAGGAAATAATTAGCTACGCTTTCATTACTTCGCATCTTAAGAGTTTCATACCGGATTCTGAGAGTTTGAAGCTTTGCTATTTTTACCAGATCATCTCCTTCGTAGCTTGTAACGATTTTGTCCCATATTTCCTTAGCTGATTTGAGATGCATGATCTTCATAAATTCTGATTGAGTCAAAGTACCCAATAGGACATTAACTACTTTGGCATTGAGCTCATATTGCTTTTTCTCTGCTGGATCTGTAGGAGTTGCTGATGGGAATTTGTATCCTCCTTCTATGAGTCCCCAAACTTCTGCTCCAAGAGACTGTAAATATGCAGTGGTTCTTATCTTCCAGTGAGTAAAATTGTTCCCGTCAAAGACTGGTGGCCTGATGTGTGCCTCTCTTTCTGGATTAGCCATTTTGATGGATCTTTTCCTTCAAGCGATCAAGCTTCCTCTGAAGGACCTGCTCCGATACCAATTGTTGGAAATAATACTGAGAGGGGGGGTGAATCAGTATTATCAGATCAATAAAACCTTTTCAATTTCACACTCAGAAACATATACGCTACTTCAGTTAAGTGAACCAGCGTGTACACGCGACTGTGTCTAAAGCAACTAGCGTATATGCAGATATCTTATGATTCAGTTAATCTTATCTTCAGTAAATGCATCAGAACATTATTAAGCAATTTAGCAGTAAACAGGTGCAGTATAACAGAACAGAACATCACACAAGAGCCACACACATGAACACCATGATATAAGGTGGAAACCCAATGTGGGTGAAAACCACCTGCTGCAATTCGTCTCTTTCTTCTTTAATGAGAAACTTCTTTTACATTATACTGGTGCAGTCCTTTACCAGTATGCAGGCTACAACCTGCAGAGGGCTACAACCCTCTCTCTCGTTTTCCAACTACTTTTGGAAGGGAGCTACAACCCCCTCAGCTCTTGTACTAGCTGATCCATTTACTAGTACGTAGGTGCTGACCCTACAACCTTCAGGGACCACGTTTCATCAATTTTCAGACTGGATCCAAGAGTACAAAGCAAACATTACCGCAATACAATCATCAACTTATACTTGCATCAAAATTCATTAAACAACCCAATACCGAATCACTGAAACCCTGTCATCAAGAACACAGAACCCAAACCAGAATCTAGAACTCTGCAACAACCACCAGAATCAGCAACAACCTGAAATATCAACCCTTATCATGCATACGCTACTTCACTGTACCAAAACCGCGTGTATACGCGCTTTCTCCAAAGGCAACCCGCGTGCAGATCTAGAAATGATTACTTCTGCCTTTGCTGTCAGATCCGACCCTTACCAAGCATCCCGAACAGATAACCAGCAATACCAGATCCTCTCACTGCGTCAGCCACTCACAATCCATACTACTTTGCCTAGTGATCTTCTCCTTATATAGCCTTAGGCCTTGTTCAATACCAAGAGCCAAAACCATAGAAACACAATACCATCAACCTCGAAACTAGGGATCAACACGTCCGTCGAGACATTATGGTCCAAAAACCATAGGCACAACTTCCAAGGTCTAACTACCACAGACCAAAGGTACTTTTCACATGTACGCGCTTTTAATGAAGCCAACCTGCGTGTACACGCGGATTCTCCTTGCTGAACCTGCGTATATATCTTTCTTGTCCTGCTGTACTGAGATCTGTCCTCTGATTAAGTTGCCATCACCTGTACCAACCTCTGAGCACCTGTACCAACCTCTGAGTGAGTTGCCATCAAGGACAACACTTGAAACATAATGCCAACAGCACTACCCAGAAGCCTTTGATCTGGAAATGGAATTTAAGTTGAAGGAAAGGAATCTTGCAACACTTGAAGAGATGCAGAACAATGCAGTAGATGTAGAGGCTAATCTGTTGATCAGAAGGGCAAAGTTGAAGGAAGAAGAGAGGAAGAACATAGATCTAGAGGAATCAACATCTTTAGAGGTAAAGCTTGACATTTTGGTAAGTTCAGTGGAAGAGATGATGCAAAAGATAACCACAAGGAATAAGTATGATGTTCAATCCCATGGCTTGCTGATCGAAGAAGAACAAGTGGCTGATCCAAACAATTTTCTTTCTTATCCCAGTTGTCATAGACATGATAATGATTGTTTTATAGATCATCTTGGAGAAGAGATATCTATTGATATGCAATGTATGCTTGATGATTTGTTTTATATTGATGATATCCCTAAGTTTGATCAGTATGATGATGGTTATGTTCTCCAAATAGACGCTAGTCTTGCAGACAAATCAGTAGCTAGTTTGTGGAAGGAGGAAGTTCACTTTCAGCAGTTCGAGTACAGTGATTAGCTGATGCATATCAGCTATGGAAGTGAGGAGGAAAGTGCAGCAAATTTTGAAGTAAGTGAAGGATATTTTCCTTTTTGTTTTTCTTTGTTTCAGTTCATCAGAGACAACTTTCATGCAATCAGAAGTCAATCGTAGATAAGTTTTGATCTGAACCATTTTGAGGGCAATGAAATCCTTGTTCAAGACTTCTCATATCCAAATTTGCAGCCCCTGAAAGCCATTGATTGTCAAGTTGCAGATGAAGACTTGGAAGCTGGAACATATGATCAAATGATGCAAGATGATTCCGTTCCATTCTATTTTGAATCATTTCAGTTTTTGAAAGGAAATTTGCATAGTATATCTTCAATAAAAGATGGGCAGCCTGTAGAAAATCATGTAATCTCATTGGAGCCAATAGAAAATGGGTTGCAACAATCTTTTCAAGTTTTTCACGATCCAATAGCTGATGTGTTGGATGATGTCTGCAGTCAAAGTCCTTCTCCATTAGCTAACTGTGAGCTTGGAAAAAATATTGATACAAACTTGATCTAACAGCCGGTTTCTTTGTCATTTTCAGCAGGAGTCTCGTCACAAAGCTCAGATGAAAGTTTGCATTCATGGTATGAGGAGAAGCAAAGCAATCCATTGGATGAGCTAAGTCCCAGTGCACATGAATTTCAAGATCCTTATGCAGTGTTTTTGGAGTCAGAAAGAGAATCCATGTTATTCAACGGATCCGTTTACATGTTTTCATGGCAGTTGCCCTTCAGTAGTTCTCTCTTGCTGTTCATTAGAAAGCACTTGCGGAGAATTCACACAACAACCAGAATGATTACTTGGTTGCATTGGTTGTTTCATTTAACTTGATCAGGTGATGAATGGAAAGTTAGAGTAGGTTTTATTGAATAAGCTCCATTTTGAGCATATTTTCCAGTTTTTCAGTTGTGTTTAAGTATTGAGTTGGTTTCAAGTTAGTTTGTGTCTTTGAGTCATCAGTATTCAGTCATGTAATTTCGGCTTGAGTTTATTGACTCCATATTGCCCAATGGATAAGGCACTAGTCTGCTTTCCCAAAGATCTGCGGTTCTTGGCACCTCCAAGGAGCTACCATCCCCATTGGAGCCAATGTTAGTGTCAGTATTTGAAGCCTTCCTCCAGTGATCAAACATGCTCTTACAAAGTGATCTTAGGGTGTCAAGGTCAAATATTGTCATTTCAGTGAGTCTTCAAATAAAATTTGGTCACTAGGTATTAGGTCTAGGATTTGCTTTCGCTCCTTTCCAAGTTTTCCAAGTGTCGGTCCATGTCACCATTCAGCTGAGTGTACCATCATTCAAAGATTTTTCATCGTCGGTTCAGGTTCTAATGAGTCATTTTACACCTTGTTTGTGCTTCAATTGTGCTCAAGTATGGCTCATTCCCCTCTCCTAGGGTTTTTTTTTTTAGCAAGGAAAAATGAATTTGGAAAACATGAGAGAGGGTTTTGTCCACAATATTCCAAGGAAGAAAAACCTCCTTCACGTTTTACACAGGTGTCATGGTTTTAGAGAAATTTCAACAATACAGTTTCCTCGGGAGGGTTGTTGCTCCTCTGGAGTGACCTTGGTAAATCAAGATTTCTCCTAGCCCAGTTGGCCAAACGACTTGTTTGATGAGTCAAATGATAACTAGACACAAAGAGTGTTCCAATGAGCTTTCCTGAGCTCAATTTGGAGTTGAGAAAGACCTTCAAAAGTTGACTGCAACAACACTATGAATTTAGGCAGCCTCATTTTGCACATTTTGACCAGTCTTGGGCGATTTGACTTTTGATAGGGAAAATAAACTCCAAATTATAATTTCAAAGATGTTTTGGAAAGCAGACTCAATAATGCTAACAACAAGCTATCCCATGCCCAATTTGGATGCTGAGAAGGCCTCTAAAAGTGGTCTGAAAAAAGGCACTGTGCATTGGATGGTTCCTCTCAATGCAAAATAACACTCGTGATGCGCATTAAATTGGCGCTGTGCACCTGTTGGGGAAGACGAAATTGCTACAAATCTCCTTAAAACTTCTCAAAAATCATTTTGATGCTTGTGCCAAGAAATTTTACCATTCCTCCTTGCTAAGAAAGAAGTGTGCTTGATTTCTTGAGTGTGTTTGGCATCATTTCATAGCAAACCCTATTGGCATTGAAAATTTCTCTCATAAACCCTAAATAAGCTAAAAATACCTTTTATAAGCCACCAAGGGTCATTTTCTGCTCTTCTCCTTCATTTACACTTAGTTTACCAAGTCTTTTTCACTATCCATCAGTCATCAAGCTTCATTTCACTAAACCCTACTTTCTACATCAAACCCTAGCCCTAATACACTATTCGCCTACCCTAATACCAAATTCTTACATTCCCACTATCCCCCATTCCCTTATCAAACTCTATACCCTAACTCCCTCAAGCATTCACACCCTCATCTTACACCTCACTTAACTTATAAAACAAATCTCTTCATACTCATCTTGTTATCACTACAAACCTTCATTTCACATCACTTATCACATCACCAAAAAACCCATGGAGAGAGACATAGACTATGAGAGGGAGGAGGAAACTTTCAGTGAAACTTCCAGAGAAGCACATGTGCCAAGAAAGCCACATAAACGGGGAAAGATCATCTGGGAGGAACCTATTAGTCTCATAGAGTTGCTTGCTTGTCCTCTTGCTATATCTTATTTTAGACATCATTCTTGCTATGAGTTTTGTGAAATGGTGGAGAGGGTAAAGTTTCATCATGAGCTTGCCCAGTTGTTTGTCACTCATCTACATAATGGCCAAGTGAACCTTGCTAGTGTCACCTTCACCTTGTCACCTACCACCATCTCAGAAGCAACAAGCATTCCAAATGTCGGTGAACAGTGGAACAAAGGACAATATGTTGGTAGTATGATGAAGAGGCTTAAGGCTAAGTTGGAAAAGGCCTTAAGAAGCAAAAAAGAACATGATAAACTCAAAATCTTGGCTGAAGCATCATTGGCTCAACAAAGCACCTAACAAGGATCCCTCATGCCAAATTTCAGGAAGTTTTGAGCAATTTTTGTCATTTTTGAATTTTGAAATTGAAAAACAGGCTTTTCCAATAGGTGCGCAATGCCACTGGCACCGCGCTTTTGATGGAGGCATCTTCTTGCAAAACGGCTTACATATCTGGAATCAGCATGGAAAAATATGTAAACCCAGAAATAGTGAGAAATTTTGGACAAGGTCTTGGTCACCAAAAGGGCAAAAAAAACACCCAAAAAGTGCACTCTTTGCCACTTTTTTGCCACACAGGCAATAGTCCAGGTAGAATAAAATTTTGGAGGGGCAAATGAGATCCAAATCAGAAAAATAAAATTGTTCTAGAAACTAGATAGGCAAGGCTTTCCAACAAGCCAACTTGTACCTGATTTGGACACCGATAAGGCCTCCAAAACTGGCCCTGAAATGGCGCTACGCATTAAATTTTTGGCGCTGCGCATTAAACTGATTTTGCCAGTTTTGCTTAAATTTCCAGATTTTTCCTAGTTTTCTTGGAAATTGACTTTTTCCTCATTCCTTGGTAAATGTATGCATGGTAAATGATGTATTTGATGTAAATATGGATGAAAAACACCTCATAGGGTAGATACATCAAGTTTCAAGTGGTTTTGATGATGAATGAATTGGTTTCCTAAGTTTTAGAGGCAAGCTGTTCCACTGCCTACTTTTGTGTTCCTAGTTTAGATATGGTTGAAACCACTCCTCTTCTCATGGATTTGACCCCTAATAGTTAGCATGAATGGTTTGATTCCTATATTATGTACTTTTTCAGTCATTTGTAAAGGTTGGACTCTTGTGGAAGCTCTGAACTCTATTGTATATCTCTACAACAGTTTGGCAAGGAATAAAACTAGTTTTCACAACTATTTTTGTGGGATTCTTGTGACATTGAGTTTATGTATTGTTTATTATTTGTAATGAGTTGTTCTTATGTTTTATATGTATCCAAATCTATCTTTATCTTCTAAAACTAAATGAATCAAGGTGAATAGGCAAAATACACTAATTTACAGTGCTTTGTCTTGGGAATGCATTTGGTTTTCTGTGTTTTTCAACAGTTTGAAGAGGATTCATGCTCCTCATGCCCTCTTCAACCCCTCAGCAGTCTAAATCTACCATATTAACCAATTTCTAGTACATAAATCCTTTGTCTACCTCGCCCCACAGAACATGTTTGTATCCCTGATTTGATTTCTCGAACCCAACCTACCTGCTCCATTTGATCCAGCAACCAATCATCAAAATCAACCAAAAACTCTTGAGCTACTATACCTAGCCTAAAATCTAATTTCATTTCAGTCATCTCAAGTTGTAATTGCAATCATTTTAACCGAGATTGACAAGGAGAGAGCCCTCTCCCGACCTGGTAGGGCTAGCTACTAGGTTAAGCGTGGTTTGTGGTTATCCTAAGATTGCCTCTCTTCAGCCTGAGGTCGAGCTAGGTTCTAACAGGTAGATGATATAAAAACAGACTCCATATGCTCCCAGAATAGTCATGGACTTTGAAGTACTTCTTTAAGCCAAAAAGAAGACTTTTGCTTCTTCACTCTTCTTGATCTCTCCATCAAAGGTAGGGGGATTTGATTTCTTGAATTGATTTGGAATTATATTTTACTCTCGTCCTTTGTTGGTGGTGTCATTTCAGCCTTATAGTTCCTCAATTTATCTCTCAAGCTTTTGAGGGTGTCTATCCAATTAGGTGAATTTTCTTTTGACCTCTTTCCAATTGAATACTCTCCCTTGTTAGGGTGGGTTCTATCCATGCTATACTATATCATTCGACTATTAATTCCTCTATTTGATGTTGTAGATTGTTTCTTATTACATTTTGTTGTACACACAAAATTTTCATCAAATCAAGCATAAACATATTAATCATAACATTGGCATGTCAACACCAATGTGGAATTAAATATGTTCACCCAACCAAAACCCATGTCAATTAAATTCTTCCAGAAAACAACTGAAAAATAAGAATTTTATCTCAGTTAGCAATCACATCAACTACATGTTTAAATTAACATTCATATAACAATTAAATTTGTTCATCCATATAAAGTTTAATTATATTCCGTGTGTGTGATCCCTTTTGAGTCCAATGGTGAACCTTAGTTCTAATACTAGTCTATAACACCTCCCACCCCCTTATGCCATATAGGGCTATGGGAGCGCTACCTATTTGAATCGATCACCAAGCTCTATTATGAAGATCACGTTACACCAACCTATTTTATTGAAATTTTTAGATTCTAAAACAAATGTGTTATAGGCATTTTTGTGCCTTACAGCTCTAAGCATGAAATGTCCATAAACCAAGGGATCCTAAGTCCCTAAAAGTGTTGTTCCAGCCCCTAAAGGAACAAGGTCAACAAATTACAGCATCTCCCAGAAGTTCTCCACCAGAAACTGCTTAGAATCAGTCAAATCAGGATCATTTCAGCTGCTCCACTAGCTAGCTGCGTTGCCTAGCACCCAAGTACACTAGCTAGGTGCGTTGCAACGCACCTAAATGCACTAACAGGGTGCGTTGAGCGGGAAATGACAAATGGCAGTATCATTCCGCGAGGTGGACAGACAACAGAAGCTTCCAGAATCTTCTCCAATGACACTTGCCTCACTGAGTTCGACCAAGGATGAGTAAGAGGCTCTCAGTCTCCAAGTGGAAGCAAGAACTGACAGAGAGAAGCCACTAGTCAAATCATAAGCTGACTCATCCTCTTTGCATACATCTATATATGGATCCCTCATCCCAGAGATCCAGAGGCTGGAATTTTGGACATTGTAGAGAATTGCTGTTGGTTTTGAGATAGATATCAGAGTATTGGGTGATTTATGCTTTGTTGGAGGTGAAGAGGGGATTCCTTTGCTAGGAGGTTGATGCTGGATCAGGAATCATCGGTTGTAACTCCTCCTAGATCTTCTTGTTATATCAATAAAACTATTTGAGTTTCTCCTACATGCTTGTGTTTCATTGATGTTTGTTACATTTGTATGTTTAGCTTAAATCTGATCCTAAGCTATTTATGAATATAAATCCATGTCTTTGTGTAGTTTTGTTCTTCTGTGATCTTACAGGAACTTGGTGAAGCTGGGCAAGTAAGGGAGCAGGTAGCTGGAAGCTGTCAAAGAGGAGAGAGATTGGATCAAAGGACTAGCGCAAGACACAGGTTGGTTCATCCTATTCCTCTTCGTTTATAGTTCATAAAGAAGAATACGAAAGTAGTTTTCCTTGTTTGTTTCTAAGGTCACTGTCACACCTTAGTGGGATAGGGTTGTTCTGAGTAGACACTTTCCCCATTAACAAAATGGCGACTCCGCTGGGGAACGTGTCTAATTAGTTTGTTTGTGTTTCTCTTGTTGTTTGTTTCATAAACATAGAAGTAGCTATCGAACTGCATTTGCCATTAACAAATGCAAAGTAGACATCTGCTACTTCAATCCATTCACTGGATCTGTTTATGATTTGTACAGCTGATTCACAAATGATCTGATTTCCCTTTGTGATAGCTCTTAGACCTCCTTTAAATCTACCCTCTGATTGTGCATTACTGATTGCTTTTACTCGGCCAAAAACCATAGATTAAACTACAAACCGTGACCCAGAACCCGGATATAATTCTCGTTTCTGCCCCAGCGCAGGCTCTGTGAAGAGATTCTGCATTTCAACACAGTTCCCGAGAGGGCTACCTGCGCTGCAATCCAGTTTCTCTGTGTAACAGGTGCGCTGATCAGCCAAGCCCTATGCAGTTAAGGTTCTTTGCTTCATTTTTTCAGTTTTGTCTCTGATTTTTGCAGCCTGTGATCAGTGTGTGTCTGTTTAAAAACCCCTTTTCTTTTCCTTAATTCTTCCTCCTTTGTACAAAAAGACTGTAGATGTTCTTTGTTTGTTTGTTACATCATTTACAGTTTTCCATTGAAAAAGTAGAATAGTCATACTGTCGTCCTTCGATTTAGATCTGTCGTAAGTGTCGATTTTGATCTTAGGAGAAAGTTTATTTGCTGTTGACAGTCGATTATGCTTTTACTTTTGCCTTTGGTTTGAATTTATGACTTTCTAGTGTCGAAACGAGTATTTATTTCAAAATCATAAAGTGTCATAATCATCTCTACCTTTTGATTTCGAAAAGAAGCTTGTTTGTGTTTGTCACTTGAAAGCAAATTCAGATTTGTACATTAACTTTATTTTTAGGCATCAATATTAAGAAAGTGAAAAAAAATACATGCACATGTGCATTTGCATATTGACAGTCTGTTTGGCTTGATTTAGGAAAAGTGCATTTACAGTGTGCTCTTTGCTCTTTGAGAAAAGATTGTGTCTTTCTTTTCCCCTTGTAGCTAGGATTTTCATTGCTGAAAAGAGATAAAAGTTTGCTTATCATCTTTAGATTGCATTTTAGGAATTACATCTACATCTCGTGGTGAACCCAAAAGGCAAACTTCATAAGAAAGATCAACTTAAAATAAATTGAATGAATCTAACAACGCTTTGGAACTTAACACACAACATTTAGAGGTCTAGGCTAGAGACGTATTCCGGCGTCGTAAAGCCTGGTAACTGTTGTCCTCACTGATGTTTGGGTGATTCCTCCACTTTGAGACGATAAGTGCCAGTACGGACTTGTGCTCCCACGTACCGTCGAGTATATATTGGGAGACCCCTATAGGCTTAAAACCTTTTATCCATAGGAAGCCGTGTCGGCCGCCCTACTGATCGCAATGCACCGAACATAGCATTTGGGAAGATTGACTGCCGTACCATAAAAAGTATTCTGCAGTTTTGCGATTGGTTTGGTACTCCCTCTACCTAGATCTCCATAGTAGTCCCTTTCGTTCCTTTTTAGACTCCTTAACGGAAAAGGTCCATCTGAGCACTTGTCACTTCAGGCTCATTAAAAATCGAAGGAGACTAGAGTCATATTTTGTTTTTTCTCGACTCTTTAAAACTGAAAAAACAAGTTGTGTCAAAGCGTCTAAAAATTTATTTTAAACGGAATATTCATACCCTTTTCCTACGTTGATCTTAGGTTGAGAAAATGGAGTCTACCAACCAAGGAATTCCCCTTGGTGGAAATCCTAGTCCCTTCTCCTCTTGGGGAGATGTTGGCGCACCCCATATGGCCACATTGTCGCTTCCAGGACTGACAATTGGCTTGCCAATATGGCTCTTCTCAACCAATGTCGTTCAGAACACCACTATTCCTGAACAATCGAATCAACAATTAGACGAGTCCAGAGTTGCCCACCAACCTTCTACTTCCTCTAATTCTTCCTCTCCTCCTTCCTCTTCGCTTGATGAGGCTGGCAAAGCCAAAAGTCAAGTTCCTAAGGAGAAGAAGGAGAAGAAGAAGAAGGAGCCAAAGGCGAATGGGGGAAAACGAGTGTCGTCTAACGAAAATCCACACACTGCACCGACCAGGCCTAAATCGCCATGTGTCGTTTGCAAAGGAGACCACTTTCACAGAGATTGTCCTTGCATCCCTCAGATTCTAAGGGACTAGTCTCCTCGTTTGCACAATCCGGTGTCATCAACCTCTGATAATCATGTTGAAAGCACACCGTCAACTAGCGAAAGTGAAGCCCCAGGACAAAAAGGGAAAGCTAGATTTCCTTGTAAACTATGCGAAGGCAATCATGCCATCCACCGTTGTCCCTTCTTAGATGAAGCGAAAAGAGTTTTGGATGATCGTCCGGTTTCGCCGTTACGACTTCCTCCTGGATATAAAAAACTCTTGCCGAGTCCGTCGCTAGTTGAGAATCCAGCTGGCCCGCTCAAGTGGTCGGCTGAAGCGCCTATCATTGAAGATAAACCATCTGAATCCATACCAGATGAAAGTCAAAAGGTTGAGGCGGCAGTTGACCCGGTCTTGCCTTCAGAGGTTTTATCTTCGGATGATACAGTCGCTGAAGAGAACAAGGATGACACCATCCAAATTCTCTTCATCAACACAGACTCCGACGAACATGGGGGCAATCTACCCATTCCCTTACCGCAGGAGGGAAGTTCGTCAGAGCCATACTCGGCCGTCTACTCGGTCCCACCTCCAAGCAACCTAGTTGTCTCCTTCGACTGGAATCAACTAGGCAGACCTCGTTTACCAGCAAGTGTACCATTCCGAATTATCGTTCAAATATATAGAATGGTCATGGCTGGTACCATCATAGATGAGGGGGCTTCTGTGAGTATCTTTTCCTCTATTGCTTGGAAAGCGCTTGGTTCGCCATCGCTGTTGCTTGAGATGAGAAATCTGACAGGCTTTGATAAAGGAACCAGTTGACCTTTAGGGATCCTTCCCGATGTGCCCATAACATTGAGAAGGAAGACAGTTCAAATGAACGTAATGGTTGTTCAAGGACCCTTGGATTATAACCTACTCCTTGGACGAGACTATATTTATTGCATGGGAGCCATCGTCTCCTCACTCTTTAGAGTAATGTGTTTTCCGCACGAAGGAAGAGTGGTCAAGCTCGTGGACCAGCTTTCATTTCCCGGATCACGCATGGAAAATAGTCATACACCATCCCTAAATGGTCTCTTCACGCAAGAAATGTCTCAATCCCTAGTCCGTCCTCCCGATGAGCGCGAGTAATTCGGAGGGATATGACTGAAACCCAGGGGGCATGCGTCCTGGTCTTCTTCGGCAGGAAAACTTCGGGTATAGGGTAGGTTTCCGCGGGAGAATATGACTAGTCTGTACCCTGTCCGTCGGTGGAAGAGGGGTTATTCTAGAATAAGATTCTCTTGTCAAAGTTATGTGAGTTGGCGGACGTCGTCACTCACCTTTGTTTATCTCGGTAGACACCGCCGAAGAAGTGTTTTGTTTGCACCGCGAATAGAACAATCGTTGGGTAACCTGTAAGAGGTAGGCCTTTCTCGATAGAACAAATGTTTTGTCGGCAAATTGAGGGGTAACCTTGAAACCATATTTTATACCTGGGGGCATGCAAACCTTTTGGAGTGCAAGCGAGGGGCGGCTATTTATTTTTTAAATTTTTAGGACCTCTAACCCTTTAAACTCGTAGGATTAGTCGTCACCTAACTTGCATGAAGAAAGGATGTGGGGAAAAAATCTAAAAGTTGCCGTTTTATATGAGACATTCTTATCATATGACTGGATTAATCGAGCAGTTTTAGTGCATAGTTCAAGCTCGTTAAAAAATAAACATAAGACATGAGCAAATGTTTCCACCCGCGTTTAAGCTCGTTAAAAAATGAACTATTCCCCGGTAAATAACCACCGTGAATGAAGCATTTCATCCATTAAAGCCTTGGTCATGTTTGCACCGTCACCTCCACTTTTCCATTGGCCGATCATTCACCTCCATTTGATTGTTTACCCATTTTGAGGAACAACTGCGAAGAGTGATTTCACTAGCCATCCTTGTGACACTGCCGTGATTGGAAAATTCCAACCCTTACCTGGAATTAGCTGCTACCCATTTTATCACTTGTTCCTCAAAAGACGAGTCTTCTTTAAGCTCTTTTCAACTGACTCGTAAAATATGAAAAGATTGCCGAGTTTTGGCCTTCCAGCTCGTTAAAGCGACCAGAAGCGTTATCCCTCCTCTAGATTTTAATCTTTTTGGACCTGAGGGATTATTGCACAAAAAGATCGAGCGCTTGTTTTGTTCGGCTCGTTAAAACTATCGAAAATTCATCCCTTCTATATTGTTTTATACTTTTTCGGACTTAAGGGATTAGATGACGAAAAAGGAATTTTGGAGTTACCGTTACGTACCTTTTCAGACTCTCTAAAAATGAAAAGGACTGAGTTATCTTTGTCGTTAAACTCGTTAAAAAGATTAATAGCGACAAACTTGTCTTTAGACGAGAACGAGTTTCACTATCGCTAGGCTCATTAAAACATAGCGATGGGTTTTCCCAAAAGGACAAATTATAGAACAAGCATATGTTATCCTCCTCAAGCTTGACAAAAATAAAGAGGTACTAGTCAGCAATGACTGGGGAAAAATTGGGAAGAAACTCAAAGAATCTTTATTGGTAGCAAGTCGCTCTTGAACATGACACTTCCACTCCGTGCCTGAGTCGGGTTGGGTTGTTTCATTCACCGGTCACATCACCATGGTCACGCCATACCATCCACCTTTGGGGTAAATGCTACCAGTCCATCACATAAGTGTCGCCGACATGTTCAAGAGAAGTCATCCAGAGAAGTCATCCGTGTCCCATCCACTACCATACATTATACTTCATTCTTTCATGACCGCCATCCTGAACCATGTATCATTAGATCGTTTTCACCTCCATCAAAATCATTTGCTCCATTCCGTGTCATTGATGTGGGATTCTTTAAGGCCCTCCTTTGACGGATCACTTCTTGTCGACACCAGCTCATTATCCAAGAAGTTAATCTAGGAACACCCCATTCAGTACTTTGAAGCTTGCATGCCTCAATGGCAAGTTTCTCACTTCCGGCGACAGGTATACATCAATGACCTTCGACCGAAAGATTTTGCGTGGTGTTCGACGCCAAGTCCTTTATTCACACCACATGAATTGTACTGCAGTACCTTGAGTCATCATCATTATCGGTGATTCCTCTCGCGCTTGTTAACAGTTTACATCATTGACTGGTAATCAAGCGATGTCTTTCCATGTTCGACTTCAAAACATTTCTCACATGGATCGACTTGTACTTCGAGTGAAGATAGGACGAGATTGAAGACCCCGGATCTAGTTTCATCCATCTGGGCTGCGATATATATTCAGGAAAATAAAGACATTGAAATGTACAACATTGCAGCACAGATAATCATCCTACCAAAAGGATGATGGCTCTATCAGAATCATCAGTCTACCATCAGACGATTTTCTGTCCTATGTACATGAAAATGAATTTATAAAGCTGAGCATGGGAATGCCCGCCTCAGCTAGATCGTGAAAACAGTATGAAGATAATGTATTGTATTGTATCTTATTACAGGTCTCCTCCCAGCATTGAAAGAACTTCGGATCCTCCTAATAAAGCATTTCACCCGATAAACGGCCTCATACTTTAGGGGGCAACTGTTATAGAAATTTTTGTGCCTTACAACTCTAAGCATGAAATGTCCATAAACCAAGGGATCCTAAGTCCCTAAAAGTGTTGTTCCGGCCCCTAAAGGAACAAGGTCAACAAATTACAGCTTCTCCCAGAAGTTCTCCACCAGAAACTGCTCAGAATCAATAAAATCAGGATCATTTCAGCTGCTCCACTAGCTAGCTGCGTTGCATAGCACCCAAGTACACTAGCTAGGTGCGTTGCAACGCACCTAAATGCACTAACAGGGTGCGTTGAGCGGGAAATGACAAATGGCAGTGTCATTCCGTGAGGTGGACAGACAATGGAAGCTTCCAGAATCTTCCCCAATGACACTTGCCTCACTGAGTTCGACCAAGGATGAGTAAGAGGCTCTCAGTCTCCAAGTGGAAGCAAGAACTGACAGAGAGAAGCCACTAGTCAAATCATAAGCTGACCCATCCTCTTTGCATACATCTATATATGGATCCCTCATCCCAGAGATCTAGAGGCTGGAGTTTTGGACATTGCAGAGAATTGCTGTTGGTTTTGAGATAGATATCAGAGTATTGGGTGATTTATGCTTTGTTGGAGGTGAAGAGGGGATTCCTTTGCTCGGAGGTTGATGCTGGATCAGGAATCATCGGTTGTAACTCCTCCTGGATCTTCTTGTTATATCAATAAAACTATTTGAGTTTCTCCTACATGCTTGTGTTTCATTGATGTTTGTTACATTTGTATGTTTAGCTTAAATCTGATCCTAAGCTATTTATGAATATAAATCCATGTCTTTGTGTAGTTTTGTTCTTCTGTGATCTTACAGGAACTTGGTGAAGCTGGGCAAGTAAGGGAGCAGGTAGCTGGAAGCTGTCAAAGAGGAGAGAGATTGGATCAAAGGACTAGCGCAAGACACAGGTTGGTTCATCCTATTCCTCTTCGTTTATAGTTCATAAAGAAGAATACAAAACTATTTTTCCTTGTTTGTTTCTAAGGTCACTGTCACACCTTAGTGGGATAGGGTTGTTCTGAGTAGACACTTTTCCCGTTAACAAAATGCCACAATCATGTTCAACTTGAAGAGAGATTTCGAATGATATAATTTTTACCTCAATCTGAAACCCTAGTATAAGTTGATGCCATTTAGAAATTAATTCCATTAAAAGAGGCCACAACATCTAGAGGGATCTACGTGGTAGCCATGTGGTCACACTTAGCCCACTAGTTCCATGTCACTGTCAGGTGGGGTTCACATCGAAAAACACAAAACTCTCACCATATTATATCGAATATATTTGAGCAAATCATTCATGCTATATTTCACACCTAGCACCCAGTATCCCAGTACACTAGCCTTGAGTTATCCATATTACGCACTAGATTCAAAACTTATAAAGCTTAAAATATATGAAAACCCTAATATCACAATTTCGGGCCCACTATTTCCATGTTAGCTCTATGCTGACATGTCTTGAGGAAACATGGTGTAACTCTGTAATTCCATATGCCATTTTATTTTGACCATTTTATACCCATAAAATAACTTTTTCACATGACACATGTCATGCACGTGGCCATCCATGTCATCCTCCCACAACATTCTGTGATGTCAACCGCCTTTGTCACCTTTGATTAGCATGGACTTTCCACATAATATTGCTATCATGTTAATCAATTGTGATTAACATTAATCACAATTGTTTATTTAAGTTCTTTATGATTAGCACTCATGATTAACGTCGTTATTTTCCTAGAAAATCCTTTGTTTCTCATTTTAAGACTTTGTCTAATTTGATACCATACTAATATAAGCACACACATTTATCATCCTCAACATTATGGTTCCTGATACTACCTTTCCCTAGGACAATGTTCTAATACCTTCCCCAAATCTATGTTCCCTGATGTCACTCTACTCCATGTCATGTTTCCCAGGTCACTTCCCTCGACACCTTATTTCCCGAAGTCACCTCCCTAGTACCATGACCCTCAGGATTACTAATCTTGGTACTATAGCTTCCAGAGCCTCCTTCCTCGATACCATACACCTCAACACTATAATATCCTTTCCCTAGCGTTGTGTTTTTTCTGTTATTACATACTTAGGTGGATAGGTTTAGACCGTGTTTAAACATTGATTAACACTAATTAAAACCTTAATTAGTGTCTTAATTAAAGGGATTACTGATTAATCCCATGCACACTATTCATGAGATTTTATGTAGAAGCGTCTTATTTCAAGGACTCCAATATATATATATAT
>CM062820.1:344825648-345005648 GCA_031772625.1 Pinus tabuliformis
TTGTTTTGACTGCCTAGATTTTAGTGCTCAGTTTAGAATTAGTTGAAACAGCTCCTAGAAGGATGAGCTCGACCCCTAGAGGCAAGGGAAGAGGTTGGCTTGCCTATATTATGTATTTTCTTAATCATTTTCAGGGGTTGGAAGGTTGGACTCTTGAGGGAGAAGCTATCATTGTATTATTCACTGTATCTCTGCAATTTTTGGCTAAGGAAGACCAGGGTTTTGCAGTCCTCTTTGGGATTCTTGTGGACTCATGTGTTGATGGTGTGTTTCTCAATGTTCTTGTAAGATTGTTATGTGATTCATTTCCTTTCTTTTACTTCTGCACATTAAACAAATGAAGTGTTAAAGTAAGAATTCATGCTTGCCATGCTTTGCTTTTAAGTTTGTTTAATTTCAATGTTTTCTTTTGTCTAAAGAGAATTCAAAGTGATTGTTTGCTCTCTTTAGCTCCTCATCTTTCATTCCTGACCATTCACCTCAGTTAAAGGTATCAACGCTGTCTCCTACCTCGCCCCAAGGAACCCCCTGCAGAAACTGTGTCCAATCCCCGCACCCAAAATTGCCCTCTCCTCAATTTGCCACCAAAAACCCAAAAAACCCCAAATCAAACTCTTTGATCAGTTTACTAGCCTAATATCAGTGTTACCTTATTAGTCATCTCATCTATTGAAGATTTCACGAGATAGACTGGAGAGAGCCTTCTCCTGCCCCGTAGGGCTAGCTACGAGGCTAAATGGTTTGATGTTGCCTTGAGGTTTACCTTTCTCAGCCTGAGGTGAAATTTCAAGCGCTAACATACTGGCGACCATACTGGGGAGAACAAACTTGTTTGTGGATTGATGTGTTCGTTTCATAAGTCTTAGACGGAGCCTGAAGTTATGCCAGGTAGCCTTTGAAACGCTTTTGCTTTGCATAAGCGGAAGTAGATAAACGCTGCTTCAGTCAATCTCCGTGAGCTTGTGAATACAACACTTCGATTGCATTTTACCCCAGTACATGTATCAAGTTTAGATCTGATTGTTGATGGTGAACAATGATCAGACACTTGAAAGGCTGAAATCATTCACTTGGTGACTCTAAATCAGTTTTGAGATCAGATCCAAAGACTCCACTGGAGGATGATCCCGACCAGCAAAAACGTGAAAGGACAACATGGACAGATCAGGTATTCAAGTTGGAATTTCATCCAAGACATTTTGTTCTTTGTCATAAATTATTTCTTCTCTTTTCCCACGAATGTCAAGAAGGCTTTGCAAAGTATATTGTATTTGAGAAAAGATCCCAGGCCTGCAGTTGATTCTTTCCCTTTGAAGATTGTGAATACCAAAGATTTGCCTGCCTTTGAGCTTGATCAAGATCCTTTTTCCGAATTTTGTGATGACCATCTTCAGATTGATGAATCTCAAGCAACCAAGACTAATTCTATACCTGCTGTACCTACCCCTACACCTTGTAAAATTCCAGATCGGTATAAACCTCTTGTTTTACCTTCTGTTCTCCATGCTTTCCCCAAAAACTATGATCTATACTTGCCGAGGTTTGAAGGTGAATGTAAGAATGTCAACGCTGAGAAACATGTGCAGAATGTTGAGACTTTTCTAGATCTTTTTGAAGTTGATGATGAAGATGTTAGTATAAGGCTTTTTGCTCTTTATTTGCAAGCCAAAGTCAAGAGTTGGTTCAAAGCCCTGCCTGATGCAAGCATCTCAGATTTCCAGCAGTTCGTCAAAGTTTTTCTCGACAGGTGGATGATCGGACAGAACCTTCTCTTGATTGTAGAAGAGTATAACCAGATGAAAAGATTGCTAGGGGAGACAGTACAACAGTTTTCTGCCAGATTTAACCAAGTTTATTATTCGATGCCAGTTGATATAAGACCTTCTCCTAGATCTACTCTCTTGCACTATCTGGGTGCCTTTGATCCGGAGATGGAGTTTTAGCTGAGAGAAAGGGATATTGCAACGCTTCACGAGATGCAAAACAATGCAGTAAATGTAGAAGCTCATCTGCTGATCCGAAGGGCAAGATTGAAGGAAGAAGAGATGAAAAACATAGATCCGAAAAAATCAACATCTCTAGAGGTAAAGCTTGACATTTTGGTAAGTGCCGTGGAAAAGATGATGGACAAGATCAACACAAGAAATGCTTATGATGTTCAAGCCCATGGCTCGCTGATTGAAGAAGAACAAGTTGCTGATCCAGAACATTTTGTTTCTTACCCTAGTTGTCATAGATCTGATAATGATTGTTTTGTAGATCACCTTGGAGAAGAGAGATCTGTTGATATGACCTGCATGCTTGATGATATGTTTTATACCGATGATTTGCCTCAGTTTGATCAGTATGATGATGATTATGTTCTCCAAAAAGAAGCTAATCTTGCAGACGAATCAGCAGCTAGTTTGTGGGAGGAGGAAGTTCATTTTCAGCAGTTTGAAAACAATGTTCAGCCATCACATATCAGCTATGACAGTGATGAGGAAAGTGCAGCAAAGTTTGAAGTAAGTGAAGGATCTTTACCTTTTTGTTTTGATTCATGTCAGTTCATTAGAGACAACTTCCATGAACTTAGAAATCAGCTGTCAACAAGTCTTGATCCAGACCATCTTGAAGGCAATAAAAACCTTGTTCCAGACTTCTCATATTCAGATTTGCAGCCCCCAAATGCCATTGGTTGTCAAGTTGCAGATGAAGGCATGGAAGCTGACATATTTGATCAAATGATACAAGAAGGTTCCCTACCTTTCTGTTTTGAATCATTTCAGTATTTGAAGGGAAAGTTGCATAGTCCATCTTCAGTGAAGAATGAGCAGCATGTAGGCAATCATGTAATCACATTGGAACCAATAGAAAATGGGTTGCAGCAGTCTTTTCAAGTTTTTCATGATCCAATAGCTGATGTTTTGGATGAGGTTTGCAGTCAAAGTTTTTCTCCATTGTCTACATGTGAGCTTGAAACATGTGCTGATATGAATTTGATCCGGCAGCCGGTTTCTTTGTCATTTTCAGCAGGGGTCTCGTCACAAGGCTCAGATCACAATTTGCATTCATGGTATGAGGAAACGAGAAGTAATCCATTGGATGAGCTAAGTTCCAGTGTGCTTGAATTTCAAGATCCTTATGCAGTGTTTTTGGAGGTGCATATAGAAGCCATATCATTCAATGGATCTGTTTCTAAGTTGTCATGGGAGTTGCCTTTCAGTAGTTCTCTCTTGTTGTTCATAAGCAAACACTCGTGGAGAATTCGAACAGCAGATGGGATACTTACTTGGTTGCATTGGTTGTTTCATTTCACTTGATCAGGTGATGAATGAAACTGTTAGAGTAGGTTTTGATGAATAAGCTCCCCTTTGAGCATCATTTTCAGTTTGTCGATTGTGTTTAAGTATCGAGTCAGTTTTTAGTTGAGTCATGAGTCCTTTGTGAGTCAATTTTCAGTCTTGTTGTTAAGTTAGTTTGTGTTGGTTTTCAGTCATGCATTTCAACTTGAGTTTTTGACTCCATTGCCCAATAGATTGAAAGGCACTGGTTTTCTCTCCCAGAGGTCTGAGGTTCTTGGTACCTCCAAGGAGCTACCATCCCCATTGGAGCCAATGTTAGAGTCGGTCTTGTAGCCCTCCATCAGTGATCAAAGCTCTTTGCATTTGCATAAGTAGGTGTCTCATTAGTGTCAATTTTTGCATTCCCATTAGGCATGCCATAACCCTGATGGAGGAGCTGGTGTCTTTGTCCCCCTCTTGGCATTGCTGGATCAAAGTCATTTCAGTCCTTAATCTCTTTCAGGCTTGTCTTGTCTTGTCTTGAGGTCAAATTCCTAGGTCTAGGGTTTTGGTCAAGTTTGTTTACAAGGTCATGTCTCTGAAGGTCAATAAGTGCTCAGCAAGCCAGAGGGATGATTTTAAAGGTGTTTCTTCGCAAATTTCTATCTTGTACAGTTAATTTTCACCTTGGATTTAAAAACCCTGTTTTTAAAGCCAAGGTCAATTTTCAAATTTTTGTAAAAAGTGATGAAATTTCAAAAAGCTTCCAAGGACAACATGTAACCCTGGCTCCCTTGCCAAGATCCCTCAGATGATATCCCTGCAAAAAGCATCAAATTAGTCAATTTCAGGATAAAAGGAAACCATGTGGGTTGTGACATGAAATTAATTCGACAAGGCTATAAAAGCCCTAATTTCCCTCTATCAAGCCTCATTATGCATCCAAGTGATAGAGCAACTGATTGCAAGACAATTTGAGTGAAATTTGTGAGCTTGCCAGGCACGCGACCCGTCAGACCAGGCGCGCGACCCGTCAGAGGTGCGTGACCCGTCAGGCACCCTCCGCCAGTGCAAAATTATAACGGGCGTGACCCATCAGAGGCGCGCGACCCGTTGGGTGAGGCGCGCGACCCATCAGCGCCCTCTTTGTAAAACCGCCTGCAAATTCACCAAGGAGCTACAAATTTCCAAATTTTGCAAGGTAGGCCCTCCATCATGAAAAATTATTGCTTGCTACAGTTCAAGAAGATCATGATTGTATTTTTAAAGGTCTTCATTTGCAAGTAAAAGTCTCCATTGTGCTTTGGGCTTAAAGTTGTCAAAATGCCAAGTCATCTCACCATTTAGCTGAGTCTATCATTATTCAGAGGGTTGTCATCATCATGTCAAGTTCCATAGGGTCATTCTACAGCTTATTCATGCTTCAGTTGTGCCTAGGCAAGGTCATTTCCCTCTCCTAGGGTTTTGAAGGCAATTTCTCTTGGGCGGCCAAATCATCGGCAAAACTCATATCCTAATGTTCATACACCTTCCCCTATCCTTAAAGTACCTTATCAAACACTTCCCATCCCTTAGATCCGCCAAATTCCTCATTTTTGCACAAACCCTAGTTTCTAGCTACAACCTGGCAATTTTCTAGGTTGGGCCTGTGTTTTTCCCTTTTGGACCCCTTTCCCTCACTCAATCCCTGAGATTCCAATTTCCCCTGCTTCCTGACATCCCTCCCTACTTCCAAAAATTTCCCCAAGAATTTAGAAGCCCCCTATCCCCTTCATTTCGCTCCATTTCGACAAAATTCCTTGTTTCACACATCGGGACAAGTCGCACTCAAATGATGTTTCAGAGCAATCAAAGATGAATTTTGGAAAATTGAGAGAGGTTTTTGTCCACAACATGCCAGAAAACAAAAACCACCTTCACTTTTTGCACAGGTTTCATGGTTTTAGAGAAATGTCAAAATTACAATCGCCGGATCTAAGGAGGTTGGCCAAGGCACTAAAACGACGGAAAAGGCCCGATCCACTCCAAATTTTGGTCAAAGCCTCTTTGAATGAGCATGGTACTTTATTGGGGACCCCCAGCCCAAATTTCAAGAAATTTGGAGAAAAGTTTGTCATTTGTGAATTTTTTGTGCCATTTGCAGGTTTTTCCCATTAACGGGTCTCACCCCGCGTGCGACCCTTCATCATGGCAACTCCATTTGGCAAAAACTCAGCATTTCCAGATTTTTCATGCAAAGTTACACATGCTCATGGATGGACTTGAGATTTGGTGAAGTTTTGGGCCTCCAGAAGGTAAAAAAAACTACCAAAAAATGACTTTCTGGCCCTTTTTTGAGTTGCAGAAACCAGTCTTGGGAGAATTAATTTTTGATAGGGCAAATGACCTCCAAATTCAAAAATTCTAGTTGGGTTGGAAGGTAGACTCACATACCTTTCCAACAAGCCCACTTTTTCTCAATTTGGACACCTGCAAGTGCCTCAAACATCGCTCCAAAGGCGCGCGACCTGTCAGGCAGGGGCGCGCGACCCGTCAGGCAGTTTTTGCCAGATTGCATTGTACAGCCCAGAAAACGCAGTTTTGACCCAGTTTTACTTTTTGGGGTGGAAGATGATTATCTTTGATGTAATTATTGTAACTCTAAGACACTTTTACTCTTGTTTAACACTTCTAGAAGATTCATTCATGAAAAGGGTAAATATTAAATGAATGAATTGGTTTCCCTGCTTATAGAGGCAAGTTGTTTTGACTGCCTAGATTTTAGTGCTCAGTTTAGAATTAGTTGAAACAGCTCCTAGAAAGATGAGCTCGACCCCTAGAGGCAAGGGAAGAGGTTGTCTTGCCTATATTATGTATTTTCTTAATCATTTTCAGGGGTTGGAAGGTTGGACTCTTGAGGGAGAAGCTATCATTGTATTATTCACTGCATCTCTGCAATTTTTGGCTAAGGAAGACCAGGGTTTTGCAGTCCTCTTTGGGATTCTTGTGGACTCATGTGTTGATGGTGTGTTTATCAATGTTCTTGTAAGCTTGTTATGTGATTCATTTCCTTTCTTTTACTTCTGCACATTAAACAAATGAAGTGTTAAAGTAAGAATTCATGCTTGTCATGCTCTGCTTTTAAGTTTGTTTAATTTCAATGTTTTCTTCTGTCTAAAGAGAATTCAAAGTGATTGTTTGCTCTCTTTAGCTCCTCATCTTTCATTCCTGACCATTCACCTCAGTTAAAGGTATCAACGCTGTCTCCTACCTCGCCCCAAGGAACCCCCTGCAGAAACTGTGTCCAATCCCCGCACCCAAAATTGCCCTCTCCTCAATTTGCCACCCAAAACCCAAAAAACCCCAAATCAAACTCTTTGATCAGTTTACTAGCCTAATATCAGTGTTACCTTATTAGTCATCTCATCTATTGAAGATTTCACGAGATAGACTGGAGAGAGCCTTTTCCTGCCCCGTAGGGCTAGCTACGAGGCTAAATGGTTTGATGTTGCCTTGAGGTTTACCTTTCTCAGCCTGAGGTGAAATTTCAAGCGCTAACATGCTCCACTTTCAGGAACCACAGAACTGTTGCACCCATCAACAACCATGTTACCTTGCAGCTTGTACAGAGTTCCAATCTAAACTCCCTGCATCTATACCAGTGCTCCCCGAACCATCTTGCAGGTATCCTTCTTGAACACTGTTTTTACACCTGCATCATCCAACTTGCTTACAGAAATCAGATTTATGGCCAATGCACGAATATGCAGAACACCCGGAAGTGTTCTGACCCTTCCACCTTGCAACTTCAACTTTACTTTTCCACGACCAACGATTCTAGCCTTCCTATCATCCCCTAATAAGACATCACCACCATCGTATTTCTCATACTCTCAGAACCACTCTCTATGGGGAGTGAAGTGAAAGGATGCACCTGAGTCAATCAACCATGCCTCATGATCTACGTGGGTACTTGAAGAAGCCAAGTACACATCCCCACCTTCATCTGAGGTGGTTTTTGCCTCTGCAGAAGGAGCATCATCAAATCCCTTTCCTTTATCAGGAGCTTTAGATTTACAGTCCCTTTTCTAGTGCCCTTCCTTTTCGCATTTCCAGCACACCACTTTAACAGGTTTTCCTGGATATTTAGATCTCCCATTCGATGACTTATTTTTGGTTCTGTTCTAGGACCACCCTCATACAGACAAGGCATTACCATTCTGGCTCTCCATATTTTTCCATCTCATCTCCTCCGTCAACAAGGATGAGACTATTTCATCAAACTGCAAGGCAGTTGCATTGCTACCTATTGCAATAACCAGACTATCCCACGAATCTGGTAGAGAACACAACAAACTGATGCACTTATCTTCATCTGAAATTTTAATATCAACATACGCTAACTGACTTACCACAATATTAAATGCGTTTAGATGCTCTGTCACCGAGTCTCCATCTTTCATCCTCAGGTTATATAGCTTTTTCCGCAAGAACAGTTTATTCACCAGAGACTTAGATTGGTACAAAGTCCCTAACTTGTCCCACAAAGCCTTCGTCGTAGCTTCCCCTGATACATTCAACAATACTGAATCTGAGACACACAATCATATTGTGCTCTTTGCCTTCCGATCCAACTTCTTCCATTCTTCATCGAACACTCCCGTTAGTTTAGTACTCGGATCTACCGTGATCCACTGATCTTTATCCACCAATAGATCCTCCATCTTGAGTTTCCACAACTCAAAACTCTGACCATTAAATTTCTCGATCTCTATCTTTCCACTGCTTGCCATCTTCTTTCACCACCAGAATCGATCTCATAGATCTCCCACTGAAAAGGGTCTACCACAGGCCCGAGCGAAACCCCTCAGCAATAAAGGCGTCCCCTTGAAGCCAAAACATCTATGATACCAAATGTAGGTTTTAACCCCGTACAAAAATGACCTGCATACAAATTCTAAAACACATAAAATAAACAATGCAAGAGCATAACATATAAAACACATATACACTGAGATTTTCCCCTGGATCTCAAAACCGGGACTACCAGCTTGATTTTTCATTATATTCCTTTCAATGTTATAATACATATTTATACATGCCTAAGCATCCAATACCATGGACCGAAAACCATCGCTTCCAAAAACATGTGCGAAAGTCATGCACAAAACCATAGGTGGGTCCGCCCAACCTAACATAGTTTCCAAAACCAAAATTTTCTGGGACACTGCCCCAAACCCCATAGAATGGGGTTACCTACACCCCTCAAACCCCCAGTGACCCCCCTGCTACGCAATTGGTGCAACGAAGGGGCGAGCTCCCCCCCCGTCTAAGCCCCCGCTTAACTACGTGGGCTAGTCGTGGAAAGACTATAACACAACCCAACACAAATATGGGAATGTCAAAATTAACTTGTATCTTAAAGGGTGTGGTGCTTCTAGAGTATCTATTGGAAGTTGATGTGTCACCCTCGCATAGCCGCTGAAGGATCTAGGAAAAGTTGTCCATCATCGCGTTCCTTTGTCGCTCGAGGGCTACTTTGAGCAAGATTTTGATAAGATCTCCTGCCCCCTCATCTTTCTTTTCATCCACCATGAGAGTTCGTCGGGATTTGCGAGGCTAATCTTGCAAAGGTTCAACCAGATCGAGCCCTAACTCCTTATATCCTAACCTCGTTGGGGACATGCAAAGATAAACATAGAAAGAGCAAACTGCTCTGATACCACTGCTCCAGATTTAAACAAGAACGCAACAAATTATAGAGATGCAGTAGGAATAACACTTCCTTTCATTAATAAAAAAAAGTACTGAAGTATGCTTACAAACAGAATGGAAATATGACTAGCTCAGGCGATGGCAGCTTATCTCTAAGAAGAGATGTGGTGGCTACATGCCTCTGAATTGAGTTATATTGAGGCTCAAAGGTCTATTTATTATTAAGAAATAATGGAAAACCCTAAACATCCAAAAACCTAACCCTAGGAGATGAAGCGCCAAAATTGTGGGCCCTGTTTGGGTAAATTGGTACATCAAATTCTCGGGGTCATAACTTTGGCATACGATCTTCGTTTGGCTATCATACTCCTCATTTCGAAGATCTCGAAGAGAAGGCCAAAGAAAAACAAGTTTGTTAGTTTGGGACGTTTTCTATCTCTTCGTTTTCCCTAAAAATGTCATTTAGGGCCTCAAAATGGCTCCGAAAGTTCAGGACCCGAAAAACTGCCAAAAGTAGTAAACTATGCTACAATTAAGGAAACTGAAAGAGACAGCGTTGCGGGTCCAAGTGAAATAGGTGGGTTGCCACCAATGTCCACCTGGATCATTCCTCCCACCTTAAGAAGCAATGGTCCCCATTGCGTTGAGTGCCTCCATGAGATGAGGAAATTTCTATTGAATCGGGTCAATGGTGAGATGTTTTGCAATCTCTAATGTTGTTGGCATAGAGTGGGGTTACCTGCACCCTCAAACCCCTAATGACCCCCCCGCTACGCAATCAGCGCAATGAAGGGGTGCGCCCCACCCCCTTTTAACCCCCTGGTTAACTACGTGAACTAGTCGTGGAACGAATATAACACAACCCAACACAAATATGGGAATGTCAAAATTAACTTGTATCTTAAAGGGTGTGGTGCTTCCAGAGTAGCTATTGGAAGTCGATGTGTCACCCTCGGGTAGCCGCTAAAGGATCTGGGCAAAGTTGTCCATCATCGCGTTCCTTTGTCGCTCGAGGGCTTCATCGAGCAAGATTTTGATAGGATCTCCTACCCCCTCATCTTTCTTTTCATCCACCATGGGAGGTCGTCTGGATTTGCGAGGCTAATCTTGCAAAGGTTCAACCAGATCGAGCCCTAACTCCTTATTTCCTGACCTCGTTGGGGACATGCAAAAATAAAGATAGAAAGAGAAGACTGCTCTGATACCACTGCTCCAGATTTAAACAGGAACGCAACATATTACAAATATAACCATAAATACAAAGATGCAGCAGAAATAACACTTCCTTTCATTAATAAAAAAATTACTGAAGTATGCTTACAAACAGAATGGAAATATGACTAGCTCAGTCGATGGTAGCTTATCTCTAAGAAGAGATGTGGTGGCTACATGCCTCTGAATTGAGTTATATTGAGGCTCAAAGGCCTATTTATTATTGAGAAACAATGGAAAACCCTAAACATCCAAAAACCTAACCCTAGGAGATGAAGAGCCAAAATTATGGGCCCTGTTTGGGTAAATTGGTACATCAACTTCTCGAGGTCATAACTTTGGCATACGATCTTTGTTTGGCTATCATAATACCTCATTTCAAAGATCTCGAAGAGAAGGCCAAAGAAAAACGAGTTTGTTAGTTTGGGACATTTTTTGTCTCTCCGTTTTCCCTGAAAATGTCATTTAGGGCCTAAAAATGGCTCAAAAAGTTCAGGACCAAAAAAACTGCCAAAAATAGTAAACTGTGATATAATTAAGGAAACTGAAAGAGACAACATTGGGGGTCCAAGTGGAATAGGTGGGTTGCTACGAATATCCACCTGGATCATTCCTACCGCCTTAGGAAGCAATGGTCCCCATTGCGTTGAGTGCCTCCATGAGATGAGGAAATTTCTATTGAACCAGGTCAATGGTGAGATGTTTTGCAATCTCTGATGTTGTTGGCATTATTATGCATGTGTTGTCCTTGATGGCAACTCACTTGTAACAGAACAATTATATGGTAACTAGATGAATCTACAAGTCAGATCAGAGGTGACAAAATGATGGAAAAGAATAATGGGTCAAATATCTACGAATCAGAATCAGAAGCTTGATACAGGAAATTAGGTGTTGTCTTTGATGGCAACCTACCTTATGAGTTTCCCTTGATGACAACCTATTTGATTAATGGACTACTTGATAAAGGTATAAACAATATGTGATAGAATGCATGGCAGTTGTGTTTACAAATGTGACAAAATACAGGGCGGTTCAAAGAAATCAGTTCATAAATGATAAAGTGATGACAACTCACATTGTAATAGGAAAATTCAGAGGTAACAGAGTAATGGCACAGAAGAACGAGATGATGGGACAAAGGTTCACAGATAAGAATCAAGAAATTGAGAAAAGAGAATGTTTTAAGTTGTATACGATGTTTAACTTAGTCCAAGTCACATATACACGCGAGTTCACAGAATAAAAGGCATGTATATGTATGCACGTAATTTCACAGAAGGAAAAGCGTGTATGGGATGGAAAATTAAGGTTAAAGAATATCAGGGGTTCCTACCATGGTATTGGACCATAGTAATGAGTGCGGCAAATAATATTGATCCAATCAAAGAATACCATCGGCATAACTATGGTTTTGACCCGAGGTATTAAAAAAGGCTAAAACTATATAAGGAAGTGAAGATCAAAGTGTGAGTGTGTGAAAGTGATGAAAATCTTATGAAGAGTTAGATCAAAAGCAAATATGCATGTTATGGGTTTTTTGTGCTTTGCTTGATCTGAACTAAGTATGCACCTGAGTGTTTGATGATGGACGAGATCTAATAGATCTGGAATAATTATTCAATAATTGTGGATCAGGATCATAAGACCCGAAATGACTTATCATTGTATGATCTGATAATGGATAGGCTAGATCTGAGTGCTAACACATGTTTTATCTTTTAAATTCTATGATCTGGTTATTCTGAAATCTTGGAAAGCTGCGAATTTATAAGTCATTATTTGTAGATCTATACACAAGTTCGCCTCAGTGAAGGCGCATATACACGTGGATTCGACACTTCCAAGTAGCATATGCATAGGAAGGGCTTGTTTTTCAGAAATGATTGATCTATCTGATCAGTGTTGTTGTTTTATTGTTGTTTTCCAATAATGTATTCATTAGATCTTAAGTTAAATTGATCGTATAAGGAGACTGAGTCTGGCTGACTAATTGATTAAGTAAGAAGGGTGATCTTTGCTACTATTTGTTTATAACTCTGTAATAAGATAGTAGATCTTGAGAATGTCTTTGGTTGGTACAATTTTTTATTCAGAAGATTTATGATTCAGTATTTTTAGAGGTATATGCAGGTTGAGTTACAGAAAGTAGCATATACACACAAGTTGTCCTCATTGAAGTAGCGTATACATTCTGACATATGATTTTTGAGAGTGCAATTGGTTCTGGTTATTACTACAATGCTCTGAGTTCAGTTCTCTGTACTGGTTACAGTGATTTGATTGTTCTAGTTGATTGGTTGAATTTTGATAAAGTGTCGGTTGATTGGGTTTTGAATGAATGGTTAATTCAGTTGAATCAATGTTTCAGTTGTGCCAAAGGTCTGAGTGATTTTTTGATTCAGTTGTGTCAGGAGTTTCAATGATTGGTTGATTCATAGATTGGTTTGAGTTATGTCAGAGATTGATGATTGGGTTTCAGTGATTGATTGATTCAAATGTGTCAGAGATAAATGATAGTGTTATAGTGATGAGTTATAGTTTGATTTTTGATATTGAGCTTAAATGTTGATAATGGGTCCAATATGAAAATTTAATGAAACATGGCCTACAAGTTATGATGTGTTTGAAGTAGGTGGATCTAGTCTGAAAATTTGATGAAACGTAATATGTGGAGAAACAATGAAGGTGCTAGCCTTCTGTAGGCCGATGCCTACGTAATGGTAAACATATCAACCAGTACAAGGGCTAGGGGGGTTGGAGCTCCTTCTAGTAGCAGATAGAGAAGGAGTGAAGGTTGTAGCCTTTTGTAGGTTGGCGCCTACGTACTAGTAAACATATCAGCCAGTACAAGAGCTAGGGGGTAGTAGCTCCCTTCCAGTAGAAGTTGTAGAATGAGAGAAGGTTGTAGCCTTTTACAGGTGGGTGCCTACGTACGGGTATGAGTTTGTGCCAATACAAGATTGTAAACAACTTTTTCTTTATATTAAAAAGAAGACAAAGACGACAACAATAGATGGTTTTCTCCTGCATTGGGTTTCCACCTGAAATCCTGGTGTGCATGTGTGTTTTTTCTGTGTTACGGTTTATTTTTGTTATTACAGCACATGGTTATTGTTATCTAAGGTTTAATAAAGTACTAATGCACTGGCTGAAGACAAACATATGATGTATTAACTTAATTATAAGTTCACTGAATATACGTTAATTGTATTAAGAACAGTCGTGTACACACATAGTTTCCGTTCAGTAAAGTCGTGTATAGAAATCTGAATATGAATTGTAAAAAGTTATCGATTTGTAAATACTGATTCACCCCCCCCCCCCTCTCAGTATTTTTCCAAACATATGTGTCCAGTAATGGTGGGAAGCATGGTCAAGGGCGGTGCAAGGTAGGGAATGGAGGAATGTTGTGCTCCAAAGCATTGTTTCCCACAACCTTGGTAATGGTGTAAGGACCATATCGGAGTGGTCTGAGATTCCGATGGACTCTTGTAAGGTGTTCTTTCTGTGAATGCAACCAGACTTTGTCGCCCAACTGAAACATGTGTGGCACCCGATCTTGATCATGTCACTGCTTGTACTTGGCATTTTCCACAATGGAGTGATGATATATCGACCCGTTGGGTAGAGGTGCTCTGGCAGTCAGATCAAATGAATGCTTGACCAAACAGTGAAACGTTATCCTTGTGGGTGAGGAGAATATGTCCCTGTATTCTTTCATGACCGTATTTGTTTGCTTCTGTTGTGTGGAGGAACCCTTCCCGGGGACCATGGATGTGGCTATGATCTTCCCCTTACTTTGAGAGCGAACCAAAAAGAAAATAAATTTCTTGGTCTGGGAGATGATCTTACTGCATTTCTTGGCAAAGATCAAAGAGGTGGTGGTATGTGGGGCTCCCTCTGGTATTCTGTATAACATATTACCCAAAGAAATAATCATGGAGTGAGGTCTAGACTCATATACAACATGTCACTTCCACAACTATGGTTGTCCTAATAATACATCACAAATGTCAAGATGAGCAACATCACACAATACCTCATCTGTGAAGGGCTTGATTGTGTAGGGAAGGCAGCACTCCTGGCTGACTCAGAGATCTCGTCCTTGGTGAAGCCAACCGTTGTTATATGGTTGCAGGTCTGGTATTTCTAGTAGGCCCAGCCACTACAGGACCTCTACTGAAATTATGTTCTTTTGGTTGCCACTGTCGACAATGAATAGCAGCGGCGAACCCTTCAACCACATTTGTTAGTGGAAAAGTCGTTCCCCCTCCTCTAGATCATTGGACTCATTCTTCTGGATCTTGGCGGTGGTAATAGTGGCAATGGGCTCCACATCAATAATTTGCTTCCCTTTGTCATTCCTCTTGTCGGGTTCTAACTTAGGGTCAGAACATGCATCTGAGTCTGAAGCCTTCAACTCGGCCACCAGTGACTGCTTGGTCTGACACTCACTTGTGTTACGAGTGAGGCTCTTATGGAACTCACACCACTTTCCTGTGTCCTTCTTTGACTTCATGGTGGTGTTATTTCCTTGCATCTTCGATGGATTTTCTTTGGTCACCCCAGCTTGGCTTTGTCCTTTGTTCTTCGGGTTTGCAGATCCAAAGTCTCACTTCTTTTGTTTAAACTTTTTCTTGATCTTGAAAGTGTATCGGTATCTCGTGCCAAGTGAGGATATGTCCAGGAACTCCATCTCATCTTGGATGTACCTATGTAGGTAGTCGCGATGTTTAAGTACCAAATGCCGCTTTGAATCCTTGATAACCAACTTTGTGCAAATGGTATGAAAAATATTGGTAAACTCTAGCATGTCTTGGTCCCTTCCCTGCCACATCATGGTCATCTTTATGTATTTATCTTATAGCTTCCGACAGGGTAGTACTGCTCCTTGATGGCATCTTGGAATGAATTCCAAGTGGGCGCGGCTGAAAACAATGAGATCATACTTTCATCCTTCTGCTTGCAGTATGTTTCCCACCAGTCCTTGACGTGGGGGGGGGGGGGGGGAGATTTGAGAAGTGCAAAAGTGATATTTTCCAACCTGCAAAAAATCATGAACAAAAAAATATCCTTCTATCAGATTTAACCATTTATCTATGGCATCTATATCTATTTGACCCTCAAATATGGGAATGTCAAAATTAACTTGTACCATAAAAGGTGTGGCGCTTCCAGAGTAGCTGCTGGAAATCGATGCATCGCCCCTGGGTAGCCTTTGAAGGATCTAAGAAAAGTTGTCCATCATTGCGCTCCTTTGTAACTCGAGGGCTTCTTTGAGCAAGATTTTGATAGGATCTCCTGCCCCCTCATCTTTCTTTCCATTTGCCATGGGAGGTCGTCGAGATTTACAAGGCTGATCTTGCAAAGGTTCAACTAGGCGAGTGTCCATCAATATCCACCTGGATCATTCCTCCCCCCTTAGGAAGCAATGGTCCCCATTGCATTGAGTGCCTCCATGAGATGAGGAAATTTCTGTTGAACCTGCCCCCTGGTGAGATGTTTTTCAATCTCTGATGTGTCCCGTAATAGTGGGAAGCATGGTTGAGGGTGGTGCAAGCTAGGGAATGGAGGAATGTTGTGCTCCAAAGCAATGTTTCAAACAACCTTGGCAATGGTGTAAGAACCATATCAGAGTGGTATGAATTTCCGATGGACTCCTATAAGGCGTTCTTTCTGCGAATGCAACCAGACTTTTTCGCCCACCTGAAACATGTGTGGCACCCGATGGTTATCATGTCGCTGCTTATACTTGGCATTTTCCACAATGGAGCGATGATATATCAGTACATTGGGTAGAGGTGCTCCGGGAGTTAGATCTAACGAATGCTTGACCTCACATGGCAACGTTACCGATGTGGGTGAGGAGAATATGTCCATGTATTCTTTCATGACCGTATCCACCTGCTTCTGTTGCGTCGAGGAACCCTTCCCGGGGGACATGGATGTGGCTACAATCTTAACCTTACTTTGAGTCGAGCCACAAAGAAAATAAATTTCCTGGTCTAGGAGATGATCTTACTACATTTCTTAGCAAATATCAAAGAGGTGGTGGTAGGTGGGGCTACCTCTGGTATCTTGTATAATGTATTACCCAAAGAAATTCTCACAGAGCAAGGTTTAGACTCATATACATCATTTCGCTTCCACAAGTATGGTTGTCCTAATAATACATCACAAATGTCGAGAGGAGCAACATCACACAATACCTCATCTGTGAAGGGCTTGATGTTGTAGGGAGGGTGGCACTATCGGCTAACTCGGAGATCTCGTCCTTGGTGAAGCCACCCGATGTTGTACAGCTGCGGGTCTGGTATTGTCAGTAGGACCAGCCGCTTCACGACCTTTGCTAAAATGAGGATATTTTGGCTGCCATTGTCAAAAATGAATTGCAACGGCGAACACTTCAATGAAATTTGTGAGTGGAAAAGATGTTCCCCCCCCTTTGGATCGTAGGGATAATTCTTATGGATCTTGGCAGTGGAAACAGTGGCCTTGGGCTCTACATCAATAATTTTCTTCCCTTTGTCATTCCTCTTATCGGGATCTGACTCAGGGTCGGAACATGCATCTGATTATGAAGCCTTCAACTCGGTCACCAACGACTGCTTGGTCCGATAATCACTTGTGTTGTGAGTGGGGCTCTTATGGAACTCACACCACTTTCCTGTGTCCTTCTTTGACTTTGTGGTGGTGTTCTTTCCTTGCAACTTCGACCGGTTGTCTTCGGTCATCCCGCCTTGGCTTTGTCCTTTATTTTTTGGATTCGCAAATCCAAAGTCTTGCTTCTTTGGTTTAAACTTTTGTCAATATTGACAACATATCGGTATGTTGTGCCAAGCGAGGAGATGTCTAGGAACTCCATCTCGTCTTGGATGTACTTGTGTAGGAAGCAGCAATATTCAAGTACCAAATGCCACTCTGAATCCTTGATACCAAAACTTTTACGAATGGTATGGAAAATATTGGTAAACTGCGGCACATCTTGGTCCCTTCCTTGCTGCATCGCGGTCCACTTTATGTATTTATCCTCATAGCTTCTGACAGGGTAGTATTGTTCCTTGATGGTGTCCCGGAATGAATTCCAAGTGTGTGCAGCTGAAAACAGTGAGGTCGTACTTTCATTCTTCTGCTTGTAGTAGGTTTCCCACTAGTCCTTGACGTGGGGGGCAGCATTGAGAAGTGTAAAAGTGATCTTTTCCAACCTGGAAAAATCATGAAAAAAAAAATATTCTTCTAGGATATTTAACCATTTATCTACGGCAACCGCATCTATCTGACCCTCAAATATGGGAATGTCAAAATTAACTTGTACCTTAAAGGGTGTGGCGCTTCCAGCGTAGATGTTGGAAGTCGATACATCACCCCTGGGTAGCCGCTAAAGGATCTGAGCAACATTGTCCATCGTCATGTTTCTTTGTCGCTCGAGGGCTTCTTCGAGCAAGATTTTGATAGGATCTCCTGCCCCCTCATCTTTCTTTCCATCCACCATGGGAGGTCGTCGGGATTTTGGAGGCTAATCTTGCAAAGGTTCAACCAGATCAAGCCTTAACTCCCTATATCCCGACCTCATTGGGGACATGTAAAGAAAAACATAGAAAGAGTAGGCCACTCTGATACCACTGATCCGGATTTAAACAAGAACGCAACAAATTACATATATAATCATAAATATAGAGATGCGGCATAAATAACACTTCTTTTCATTAATAAAAAAAGTATTGAAGTATGCTTACAAACAAAATGGAAATAAGACTAGCTCGGGTGATGGTAGCTTATCTCTAAGAAGAGATGTGGTGGTTACATACCTCTAAATTGAGTTACATTGAGGCTCAAAGGCCTATTTATTATTGAGAAACAATGGAACACCCTAAACATCCAAAAACCTAACCCTAGGAGATGAAGCACCAAAACTGTGGGCCTAGTTTGGATAAATTGGTACATCAACTTCACAGGGTCATAACTTTGGCATACGATCACTGTTTGGCTATCATAATACCTTATTTCAAAGATCTCGAAGAGAATGTCGAAAATAACCAAAGAAACTAGTTTGGGACATTTTCAATTTCTCCTTTTTCCCTTAAAATGTCGTTTAGGGCCTCAAAATGGCTCCGAAAGTTCACGACCCGAAAAACTGTCAAAAATAGTAAACTGTGCTACAATTAAGGAAACTAAAAAATTGAAAGAGATAGTGTTAGGGGTCCAAGTGGAATAGGCAGGTGGCCACCAATATCCACCTGGATCATTCCTCCCCCCTTAGGAAGCAATTGTCCCCATTGCGTTGAGTGCCTCCACGAGATGAGGAAATTTATGTTGAACCTAGTCCCTAGTGAGATGTTCTACAATCTCTGATGTGTCTAGTAATGGTGGGAAGCATGGTCAAGGGCAATGCAAGCCAAGGAATGGAGGAATGTTGTGCTCCAAAGCATTGTTTCCCACAACCTTGGTAATGGTGTAAGGACAATATCAGAGTGGTATGAGTTTCTGACGGGCTCTTGTAAGGCGTTTTTTTTGTGAATGCAACCAGACTTTGTCACCCACCTAAAACATGTGCGACACCCGATGTTGATCATGTCACTGCTTGTACTTGGCATTTTCCACAATGGAGAGATGATATATCGGCCAATTGGGTAGAGGTGCTCCTAGAGTCAGATCAAATGAATGCTTGACCTGACAGTGCAACGATACACCTATGGGTGAGGAGAAAATGTCCCTATAATCTTTCATGACCGTATCCACCTACTTTTGCGGCGTGGTGGAACCCATCCTGGGGGCCATGGATGTGGCTACGATATGCCCCTTACTTTGAGTCAAACCAGAAAGAAAATAAATTTCCTGGTATGGGAGATGATCTTACTGCATTTCTTGAAAGAGATCAAAGAGGTGGTGGTAGGTGGGGCTACCTTTGGTATCCACTATAACTTATTACCAAAGAAATAATCATGGAGCGAGGTCTAGACTCATATATAGCATGTCGCTTCCATAAGTATGGTTTTCCTAATAATACATCGCAAACGTCAAGAGGAGCAACATCACACAATACCTCATCTGTGAAGGGTTTGATGCCGTAGGGAAGGTGGCACTACTAGCTGACTCGAAGATCTCGTCCTTGGTGAAGCTGCCCGATGTTGTACGACTTTGGGTGTGGTATTGTCAGTAGGCCCAGTAGCTTCACGACCTCTACTGAAATGAGGATGTTTTGGTTGCCACTATTGACAATGAATTGTAGCGCGAACCCTTTGGAAAAGACGTTACCGCTCCTCTAGATCATCAAGCTCATTCTTCTGGATCTTGGTGGTGGAAACAGTGGTATTGGGGTCTGCATCAATAATCTGATTCCCTTTGTCATTCCTCTTGTTGGGTTCTTACTCAGGGTCGGAACATGCATCTAATTCTAAAGCCTTCAACTCGGCCACCAGTGACTGCTTGGTCCGACACTCACTTGTGTTGTGAGTGGGGATCTTATGGAACTCACACCACTTTCATGTGTCCTTATTTGACTTCCTGGTGGTGTTCTTTTCTTGTAGATTTGACGGGTTGTCTTCGGTTACCTCGCCTTGGCTTTGCCCTTTGTTCTTCAAATTCGCAGATCCAAAGTCTCGCTTATTTTGTTTAAAATTCTACTCAATCTTGACATTGTATCGGTATGTCGTGCCAAGCGAGGAGATGTCCAAGAACTCCATCTCGTCCTCGATGTACCTGTGTAGGTAGCCACAATATTTTAGTACCAAATGCCGCTCTAAATCCTTGATACCAAATTTGTGTGAACGATATGAAAAATATTGGTAAACTCTAGCACGTCTTGGTCCCTTCCCTGCCGTAATGTGGTCCACTTTATGTATTTACCTCATAGCTTCCGACAGGGTAGTACTGCTCATTGATGGCATCCCAAAATGAATTCCAAGTGGGTGCGGATGAAAACAGTGTGGTCATACTTTCATCCTTTTGCTCGCAGTAGGTTTCCCACTAGTCCTTGACGTGGGGGCGGGATTTGAGCTATGAAAAAATGATATTTTCCAGCCCAGAAAAATCATGAACAGAAAAATATCCTTCTAGTAAATTTAAAAATTTATCTACAACATATGCATCTATCTAACCATAAAATATGGGAATGTCAAAATTAACTTGTACCTTAAAGGGTGTGGCGCTTTTAGAGTAACTGTTGGAAGTCGATGCATTGCGCTTGGGTAGATGCTAAAGGATCTGGGCAAAGTTATCCATCATCGCGTTTCTTTCTCTCTCGAGGGCTTCTTCGAGCAAGATATTGATAAGATCTCCTGCCCCCTCATCTTTTATTCCATCCACCATGGGAAGCCATCGGGATTTGCAAGGCTGATCTTGCAAAGGTTCAACCTTATATCCCGGCCTCGTTGGGGACATGTAAAGAAAAACAAAGAAAGAGAAGGTCGCTCTAATACCACTGATCCGAATTTAAACAAAAACACAATGAATTACAAAGATAACCATAAATACATAGATGCAGCAGAAATAACACTTCCTTTCATTATTAAAAAAAGTATTAAGTATGGTTACAAATAGAATGGAAATAAGACTAGCTCGGGCAATGGTAGCTTATCTCTGAGAAGAGATTTGGTGGCTACAAGTCTCTGAATTGAGTTACATTAAGGCTCAAAGGCTTATTTATTATTTAGAAACAATGGAAAACCATAAACATCCAAAAACCTAACCCTAGGAGATGAAGCACCAAAATTGTGGCCCCGTTTGGGTAAATTGGTACATCAAATTTCTGGGGTCGTAACTTTGGCATACGATCTCCATTTGCCTATAATAATACCTCGTTTTAAAGATCTCGAAGAGAATACCAAAAAAAAATAACAATGTTGACTTGGGATATTTTCAATCTCTCCATTTTCCCTGAAAACGTCGTTTAGTGCCTCAAAATGGCTCCGAAAGTTCAGGACTTGAAAAACTACCAAAAATAGTAAATTGTGCTATAATTTAGGAAACTGAAAAACTGAAAGAGACAGTGTTGGGGGTCCAAGTGGAATAGGTGAGTGGCAACCAATATGGACCTGGATCATTTCTCCCCCCTAGGAAGCAATGGTCCCATTGTGTTGAGTGCCTCCATGAGATGAGGAAATTTCTGTAGAACCTGGTCCCTCGTGAGATGTTCTACAATCTTTGATATGTCCAGTAATGGTGGGAGGCATGATCGAGGGTGGTGCAATCCAAGGAATGGAGGAATGATGTGCTCCAAAGCATTGTTTCCCACAACCTTGGCAATGGTGTAAGGACCATATCGGAGTGGTCTGAGTTTTTGATGGGCTCTTGTAAGGCGTTATTACTATGATTGCAACCAGACTTTGTTGTCCACCTAAAACATGTGTGGCACCTAGTGTTGATCATGTCCCTAATTGTACTTGGAATTTTCCACAATGAAGCGACAATATATCGGTCCATTGGGTAGAGGTGCTCCAGCAGTCAGATCGAACAAATGCTTGACCTGACAGTGAAACGGTACCCCTGTGGGTGAGGAGAAGATGTCATTCATTGTATTCTTTCACGACCGTATACACCTGCTTCTTCTGCGTGGAGGAACCCTTCCCATGGGCCATGGATGTGGGTACGATATTCCCCTTACTTTGAGAGCGAACCAGAAAGAAAATAAATTTCCTGGTCTGGGAGATGATCTTACTGCATTTCTTGGTAGAGATCAAAGAGGTGGCAGTAGGTGGGGCTACCTATGGTATCTTGTATAACGTATTACCCAAAGAAATAATCACGGAGTGAGGTCTAGACTCATATACAACATGTTACTTCCACAAGTATGGTTGTCCTAATAATACATCACAGACGTTGAGAGGAGAACCATCACACAATACCTCATCTGTGAAGCGTTTGATGTTGTAGGGAAGGTGGCACTGCTGGCTAACTTGGAGATATCATCCTTGGTGAAGCCACCCGATGTTGTAAAGCTGCAGGTGTGGTATTGTCAATAGGCTCAGTTGCTTCATGACCTCTGTTGAAATGAGGTTCTTTTGGCTGCCACTGTCAACAATGAATTGCAACAGAAAACCCTTCACCCACATTTGTGAGTGGAAAAGATGTTCCCCCTCCTCTAGATCATCAAGCTCATTCTTCTGGACCTTGGTGATGGAAACAATGATGCTAGGATCTGCATCAATAATCTAATTCCCTTTGTCATTCCTCTTGTCGGGTTCTGACTCAGGGTCAAAACACGCATCTGATTCTAAAGCCTTCAACCCGGCCACCAGGGACTGCTTGGTCCAACTCTCACTTGTGTTGTGAGTGGGGTTCATATGGAACTCACACCACTTTCCTGTGTCCTTATTTGACTTCGTGGTGGTGTTCTTTCTTTGCAGCTTCGACGAGTTGTCTTCGGTCACACCGCCTTGGCTTTGTCCTTTGTTTTTCGAATTCACAGATCCAAAGTCTCCCTTCTTTTGTTTAAACTTCTTCTCGATCTTGACAGTGTATCTGTATTTCATGCCAAGCGAGGAGATGTCTAGGAAATCCATCTCATCCTAGATGTACCTATGTAGCCACTCGTGATATTTAAGTACCAAATGCCACACTGAATCCTTAATACCCAACTTTGTGTGAACGGTATGAAAAATATTGGTAAACTTTGGCACGTCTTGGTCCCTTCCCTACCACAGCGTGGTTCGCATTATGTATTTATCCTCATAGCTTCCAACAGGGTAGTACTACTCCTTGATGGCATCTCGGAATGAATTCCAAGTGGGAGCGGCTAAAAACAATGAGTTCGTACTTTCATCCTTCTGCTCGCAGTACGTTTCCCACTAGTCCTTGATGTGGGGAGTGCCTTTGAGAAGTGAAAAAGTTGCTGGAAGTCGATGCATCACCCCTGGGTAGCCATTGAAGTATCTGGGAAAATTTGTCCATCATCGCATTCCTTTGTTGCTCGAGAGATTCTTCAAGCAAGATTTTGATAGGATCTCATGCCCCCTCATCTTTCTTTTCATCTTCCATGGGAGGCCATCGGGATTTGCGAGGCTAATATTACAAAGGTTCAAGTAGGCGGGTGGCCACCATTATCCACCTGGATCATTCCTACCCCCTTAGGAACCAATGGTCCCCATTGCGTTAAGTGCCTCCATGAGATGAGGAAATTTATGTTGAACCTAGTCCTTGGCGAGATGTTCTGCAATCTCTTATGTGTTCAGTAATGGTGGGGAGAATGGTTGAGGGCGGTGCAAGCTAGGGAAGGGAGCAATGTTGTGCTCCAAAGCATTGTTTCCCACAACTTTCGAAAATGGTGTAAGGACCATATCGGAGTGTTCTGAGTTTCCGATGGGCTCTTGTAAGGCGTTATTTCTGCGAATGAACTAGACTTTCTCGCACACCTGAAACATAAGTGGTACCTGATGTTGATCATGTCGCTGCTTGTACTTGGCATTTTCCATAATGGAGTGACGATATATCGGCTTGTTGGGTAGAGGTGCTCCGGGAGTCAGATCAAACGAATGCTTGACTTGACATGGAAACGGTACCCCTATGGGTGAGGAGAAAATGTCCCTGTATTCTTTCATGACCGTATCCGCCTACTTCTGCTGCGTGGAGGAACCCTTCCCGGGGGCCATGGATGTGGCTACGATCTTCCCGTTGCTTTTAGTCGAACCAGAAAGAAAATAATATTCCTTGTCTAGGAGATGATCTTACTGCATTTCTTGGTAGAGATCAAAGAGGTGGTAGTAGGTGGGGCTACCTTTGGTATCCTATATAACCTATTACCCGTAGAAATAATCACGGAGCATTTCCACAAGTATGGTTGTCCTAATAATACATCACAAATGTCGGGAGGACCAACATCACACAATACCTCATATGTGAAGGGATTGATGCTGTAAGGAAGGCGACACTACTGGCTGACTCGAAGATCTTGTCCTTGGTGAAGCCACCGATGTTGTACAATTTCCAGTGTGGTATTATCAGTAGGCCCAACCGGTTCATGACCTATACTAAAATGAGGTTATTTTGGCTGCCACTATCGACAATGAATTGCAGCGGTCAACCCTTCACCCAAATTTGTGAGTGGAAAAGACGTTCCCCCTCCTATGGATCATCAGGCTCATTCTTTTGGATTTAGGCAGTGGCAATAATGGCATTGGGCTCCGCATCAATAATCTGCTTCCATTTTTCATTCCTCTTGTCAGGTTCTGACTCAGGGTCAGAACATGCATCTGATTCTGAAGCCTTCAACTCGGACACCAGCCACTACTTCATCTGAAACTCACTTGTGTTGTGAGTGGGGCACTTATGGAACTCACACCACTTTCCTTTGCCCTTCTTTGACTTCATGTTGGTGTTCTTTGCTTGCAGCTTCGACGAGTTATCTTCAGTCACCCCACCTTGGCTTTGTCCTTTGTTTTTTGGATTCGCAGATCCAAAGTCTTGCTTCTTTTGTTTAAACTTCTACTCGATCTTGATAGCATATCAGTATGCCGTGCCAAGTGAGGATATGTCCAAGAACTCCATCTTGTCCTGGATGTACCTGTGTAGGTAGCCACGATATTTGAGTACAAAATTCCACTCCAAATCCTTGATAACCAACTTTGTGCGAATGATATGAAAAATACTGGTAAGCTCTAGCACATCTTGCTCCCTTCCTTGCCGCATCGTGGTCCACTTTATGTATTTATCCAACAGGGTAGTACTGCTCCTTGATGGCATCCCGGAATGAATTCCAAGTGGGTACAGCTGAAAACAGTGAGGTCATACTTTCATCCTTCTACTCTGTTATGCTCTTAACCTGTAAAATGATACCCAAATACAGAATATGCGAAGAAAAGATACCTAGAACACAGAATAATAATGATTTTATTATTCAGAGAATAATGTTCACTTGCCTCTTCGAGGGGGCAACCTCCAATAGAGCAGAGCTCGATTACAAAATAAGACACGATGCTCCTCGTAGGGAGTCTCTATCCTTTATATATGACTCATACATGCAATACCACGGACCAATACCGTGGGTTTTATTAATACCATCTATCTAATACTACGGCCCATTTTCAACTAACTGTGGTTCCGTCATTAATTGCGGATTAACCACTTACAATTATTAATATGGGCTTTATTGACTCTTGACTATGACGTGATCCCATTACATAAATAAGGGGGCTAGGGTGGGACCCTAACATGCCCTCCCCCTTAAGACTAGCCTTGTCCTCAAGGCTGAAGCTACGGAAACTGCTGAAGAATAGTGGCTGGTTCCCAAGTTGCATCTTCCGAAGAGGTGTCTTTCCATTTGACGAAGACTTCCTTAATCATGCGGCCGCGCAGTTGCTTGTCTCGTGTGTCTAGGACCTGTTCAGGTTGAAGCCAGATGGACCCTTCTTCGTCCAATTCAGGTAGACTGGTCTGAATTCTGCAATTGTTCCCAATCACTTTCTTGAGGCATGAGACATGGAAAACTGGATGGATTTTTGTAGTAGGTGGCAAGGCCAACTTGTAAGCCACTTCTCCAATGTGCTGAAGTACTTGATATGGTCCGTAGAATTTGGGAGATAGTTTCTGACACCCCTTGTCTTTGAGTGATGTTTGCTTATATGGTTGTAGCCGTAAAAAGACCTGATCCCCTTCTTGAAATTGGCGCTCGGAGCGATGCTGGTCTACTTGTTGCTTCATGCGGTTCTAAGCTTGATGAAGATTCTCTCGTAGATGGTCGAGCATGGTTGCGCGGTGTTGTAGGAGTTGATCCACTGCTTGTACTTGGCAGAAAAATTGATTCGTTTATTTCATTAGGTAGCTATTGTTATATACATGAATGTGACTGATCAGTTCATCTTCTTGATGATTGTTCACATTCCAAATTCACCCAATCGCAGAGGATTAGGTGTCAACATTCCCCCCTTAATCTGAAGGGATGTTGGTGAGTCCAAGCATCGTTCTGAATCTTTCAAGCTTTTCTCTTCCAAGCGCTTTGGTGAAGATGTCTGCAATTTGCTCATTTGTGGAACAATGATGGAGATGGATTGTTTTGGCCTCAACATGATGTTGGATCAGATGATATTTAGTATTGATGTGCTTTGTACGATCATGGAACTTTAGGTTCTTGGCCAACTTTATTGCAGAGGTGTTGTCAATCATGAGTGGAGTTGATTGTACTTGTTTTACCTGCAAATCTTCAAGAATTTTCCTAAGCCACACAATTTCTTTCGTTGCTTCAGTTGCTGCCACGTATTCTGCTTCTGTTGTGGAATCTGCTGGAACTGATTGTTTGCGTGATCTCCAAGAGACAGCTCCTGATCCAAGACTCATAGCATATCCTGAAGTAGATACTCCAGTTTCTTTGTCTCCATCGAAGTTTGAATCAGAGTATCCAATCAAGCTGAAGTCGTTCACCTGTGTATACTTGATTCCAAGGTCTTGAGTTCCCTTCAAGTACCTTAGAACTCTTTTTGCAGTAGACCAATGTCCCTCACAAGGCTTTTGCATGAACCTGGAGAGGATTCCAACAGTAAATGAAATGTCTGGTCTGGTAGTAGTGAGGTAGATGAGACTTCCTACAAGCTGTCTATACTTTGTTGCATCCTCAAATTCCTTTCCTTCAATAGATGTGAGCTTTAAGTTTTGTTCCATTGGAGTAGAAAGAGGATTGCACTCTGTCATGCCAAATCTGTTTAACAAATCTCCAATGTATTTATTTTGAGAAAGAAATATGGATTTTGGATGTTGGGTTACTTCAATGCCAAGATAGTAATGAACATAGCCCAAATCAGTCATTTCAAAACTTTTTCCTAATTCTTTCTTTATGGATGCAATATAGCTTTCATTGTTCCCTGTCATTAAAAGATCATCTACATATACCACAAGAGATACAACTGTTTTGCCAACTTTCTTGACAAATAAATTTGCATCATCAAGATCAAAATGATTGAAGTTGAGTTTCAGAAGATGCTCAGTTAGTTTTTCATACCAGGCTCGTGGTGCTTGTTTGAGGCCATACAAGGAATTCACAAGTTTGCATACTTTATGTTCATGTCCTTTCACAGCAAATCCTTCAGGCTGGGACATAAAAACATTTTCTTTTAGATCTCCGTTCAAGAAGGCAGTTTTTACATCCATTTGATGGACTTTCCAACCGTTCTGAGCTGCTAGTGCAAAGAGTGTCCGGATGGTGGCCCATTTTGCTATGGGGGAAAATGTTTCCTCATAATTGACCCCTTCCTTTTGTGCAAAACCTTTTGCCACAAGCCTAGCTTTGTGCTTGTCAAGTGACCCATCAGCTTTGTACTTGTTCTTGTAGACCCACTTGCAGCCAATTGGTTTGGTTCCAAATGGAGGATCAACCAGCTTCCAAGTGCCGTTCTTTATGAGGGCATCATACTCCTTTTGCATTGCTTCTTTCCATTCATCATGAGAAGCAACTTCTTTAGAGGAAGTTGGTTCAAAATCTGTAGACAAGTTCGATTCACAATCATAAGAAACATCCATATCAACAGGTGAATTAGAGTTATCTACATCACCTCCATTTTTTCGGTTTGAATTTCTGGTTCCTGTTTTTCCAATTTCATCAGGATGAACACTTTCAAGTGTCTTTGTCAGCCACTTTGGGGGACCTTTTTGAGATGGTCCAAGCTGCTCTGTTGATTGAGTTGGGACTGAATCAAGATTGAGTCTCCCAATTCTATCAATTACATCACTTAAAGCATCATCCGTTGTTGGAGTTTCATGCAGGGGAGATTGTTCTTTAGAAGAAGATTCCACATGTTGATCTAGTATAGGAATCCCCCCTTCAAGATGTGGAATCTGATTATCAAATTCTTGAAATGATTTTGTTTTTGCGAATCTATCCAAGCGATCAAGTTGCCACTCAACAACATTGTCAGATTTGGATGATTCCAGAAAAATGACATCTCCAGATACAACAAACTTTTTATTTACTTCATTATAGAGGCGGTATGCTTTAGAGGTGTTTGAATACCCCAGGAAGATACATTCACGACTTCTAGCACCAAGTTTGTTTCTATGTACCTTTGGTATCAAAGCATAACAGGTGGAACCAAAAATCCTGAGATGTTTTACCAAAGGAACATGTCCATACCACAATTCATAAGGGGTCTTGTTTCTTATAGCACTAGATGGACATCTATTCTTTATATATGCAGCGCATAGAACAACATCAACCCAAAACATTATCTTTACATTTTTGAAGAAAAGCATGGATCGTACCATATTCAAAATTGTTCTATTCATTCTTTCTGCTACACCATTCTGTTGGGGATTATAAGGTACAGTTGTTTGATGTTTGATCCCATGTTGGCGAAGATAGTTTTCAAATTCATTTGATGTATATTATTTTCCATTATCAGTGCGAATAGACCCAATATGAGATTGTGCATCATTTTCAATCCATTTATGAAAATTATTGAATGTTTGAAAAGCATCAGATTTGTTCTTCAATAAATAAACCCAACACATTCTGGTGTAATCATCAATAAATGTCATGATATATTTATTTCCATTTGTAGAAGGAACAAGCATTGGACCACATAAATCTGAATGAATGAGTTCAAGCTTCCTATGTGCTCTTGAATGTGAATCATGAAAAGACTGTTTTCTATGCTTTCCTAAAATGCAAGCATCACATTGCTTATGTTTCCTAGGAATTGTAGGCAAACCAGCAACACCATTTTTCTTCAATAAGCGGAGACTGTCATAGTTTAAATGTCCAAATCTAGCATGCCATAATAAACTTGATGGAAGTGTACCTTCTTCATGATGAGAAATATATGAGAAATGTTGTGCATGAGCAGAGGTTCCTTGCAGTTTGAGAAGCCTTTCTTCTTCTATTCCCCTCATGACAAGTGAGTGGTCAGATGCTTTTCTTACCTCAAGCTTGCCATCAAACATATGAATGGAGTGACCTTGCTGGCGGATGTGGACCAAGGACAACAAGTTTCTCTTGAGCTGTGGGAGATATAGAACATGATCCAGAATAAAGTCTGGAAGACCAGGCAATTTAAGCCTGATTGTGCCAAGCCCTGATGGCTTGATTTTTGACTGATCTGCAAAGTATACTGCTCCATCAACATTGTCAGTGAAATCTTCAAAAAAATCTTTCCTATGAGTCATATGACAGGTTGCTCCTGAATCAAGCAACCAATCATTTTTCGAAGAAGCAAGTGAAGCATTAAACAAATCTTCATTTACTCCAATGTTACATTGTGCCTCAATATAGTGAGCGGATTCAGGTGCTTTACCTTTGTCTGTATCATCAGTTTTACCTTTCTGCTGGTTTCTTTTCTGCTCAATTTTGTCCCATGGTATCTTGCATGTGGATGCATCATGTGATCCATTTCTTTTGCAGCGAATACAGTGCAAATCTTCTTTCTCTGCTTGAGAATGTCTGCCCCCCCTGCCTCTGAAGTATCTTCCTCTTCCTCTTCATCCACCTCTTCCTCTTGTAGAATCTTGAGCAGGATGCTTTTCTTTATGAGCAAGGTAAACAGTCTCTTCAGAAGATTCATGGACTGTCTTCTTTCCAAAGGCTTTCTCTCTTTCAGCAAACTTTTTCACAAGAGAGTCAAAGGTTATATCTTTAAGATTTCCATTTTCTTGTAAAGACTCAAGATAATTGGAGTAAGTAGGATAGAGTGCCTTGAGAAAAGCAATAAGAGGGATATGCAGCTCAACCTTAGTGGATTTGATATCATGCATTATGGATTTTACTTCAGATGCAAGAGCAAGAGGATCATTATTTTTCAGTTCAAGAGTGAAGAGTTTAATCATGAGCTGAACAACTTCAAGTGCAGAATGTGAGTCATAGAGTTCTTTCAGGTTTTGTAAAGCTTCAAAGGCAGTTGAATATGATGAAATATGGCGACTTACTTCTTCATTTACAGATGCTTTGCTGTTCTTGTTTTCCCAAATGACAAGCTCTTTGTCTGATGTAGGCTACACTGGGTCATTGTCTCCTTCTCCGACACACACTCCTTTCCACAACTCATTGAAGATGAGGGTGTGTTTTATCATCCGGGACCATTCAGGATAGTTCTCTTTGCCAGTGAGAACTATTCCTACCATAGAGATGATTGAATGCATTCTGTAAAAAAAATACTTCTGCTGATATACAGTGAAATTGTATTAAAAAAAAATCTCTGTGGGAAATAATCAATCATTCACCGCGAGCTCTACAAAGTTGGAGCAGCAACGGTATCAACCGCGAGCTCTACAAAGTTGGAGCAGCAACGGTATTACAATTTTAAAGTTCACTGAAGAGACTAAAAAATCACCATAAATCCCTTTGATTCTCTAGACTTTGAAGCCAGTTGTTATTACTGTAAAACTTCCTTAAAAAGTTTGGACAACTTACATGGTTTCTCAATTCTTGTATCAGTCATGGTCAAGTCATGGTCAAGTCATTTTTATGTTTTAGGGTTAGGTCATAAGGTTATAAGTCTTTCAAGGTCATATCTCTTTTCCATCAAAGTTTGACAGCCTCATTCCATGTCCTAGAAGCCTCACCATGAGTTTGGAAGTCATATCTCACATTACTTTGGGGAAATTTTCAAACTAGCTTCGAAATCACTGAACTAGGAGTTTTCGTAGCGCGCTACGAAACCCCTGTAGCAGCCTGTTTTAGCATAAAAAACTCTGTTTTCTTCTTTTACTAGTCAACTTCTAGAAGGGTTCCTGAGCAGCTGAAAACTTAATTTTGAAAACTGAAAGAGGCTTTTATTCCTAACATACCAAACTACAAAAACCTCTTTCATTTTCTTCAAATACATTCTGAGGTGGGAGGAATTTATGATCAAACTTGCGCTACGAAACTGCTGTAGGTGCAAGTTTTCCACAGGCATATTTCTCTGTTTTAGCAGCCTTTTTCAAGATCAGTTTCTGGTCACATGAAAGGGTATTTTGGAATTCTGAAGGAGGTTTATCTTCATCAACTCTCCTACTACAATAAAATATCTCAATTTATTCATAAGTGTTTTCAGTTGGGAGATAATAAGCTTTCTTTGAAACCCTAATTTCAGAAAACGGATTTTTCCTGTTTGCCACGTGTTTTTCAAGGACAGTTTCTGGACAGATGGAGTAATTTTTTCAAAAACTAGGAGAGGTTTTTGTTCTGGACAACATGGGCTACAAAAACCTCCTTCAATTTCGTAAAATGTGTCATGGATGAAGAGATAAAGGCTCTGTCCCACGTGCCAATTTTCAAGGATCTAAACCTAAAATCAGGGAAACATGTTCCCTAATTTCTAAGGTTTATCTTCAGCAGTCAGATGACCACGTGGGAGGCTTAATCAAATTCGACTTCTTGAGGTTGCAAGTTGTCAAATAATGCTTTAAATGCTTGGATAAGGTTGTTGAATCATGATAAGGAGTTACACTCCTAGTTGTATTAGGTCTCTAGGACTGCTAGTTAGGTGTCATTTGCATTTAATAATTAGTTTTATGTATCAATAGGTGTCATAGTAGGATGAATTCGAATTCCCCTCATGCTGGAGGAGGAATCTCAGTTATGTAAAGAGCTCTATATATAGCAGAAGAGCTGATGTACAAAGGGTTGGAACATTTTATGGAAAAGCTTGTATTTGGCCTATGTAAGACTCATTTTCAGTAATACATGCTTGACTTTACTTCTCAGGATTCATGAAGGGTTTTTTATGTTCAGAATATGTGATGTTGTCCTTTTCTTAATTCTTACAGTGGTATGGATGTATAATCACTCAGAATTCACTGAATGTGCTCTGACTTCCTGTATACATTTATAAACTGTGTGGTCCCATATGAGTTTATGTTCTGAATGTTTAAACGCTGAATGCCCTGACTTCCATGTAGGGTTGAGTTCATTGTTATATTGATGTGTTGTTGACTCCATAAGCCCAATGGATGTTTACTGATCATGTTCAACCATTCATATTTTTCACTTGTTTCATAGAGTTAGCCATCTAATCTTTATCAAAATCATTAACCTTTGAGAGAGCCCTCTCAGGTTGAGGAGGCTAAGCCTCAGCCAAAAGTTGGTTTGAAAGAGTTACATAAGGTCTTCCTGATCAGCAGCCTATCAGGGGCATGATTTTGTGATAACACCAGTAATAAAAATATGGCAGCGTTAAAGTGCTCTTGTGGAGAAAAAAACTTCTGCTGCTAAAAAGGAATGCTATCACTATCATAAAATTTTCACTGCATATAACCTTCAGTATATGCTATGTCACTGCATATAATCCTTTTTTTTTAATTCAGAGAATGAAAAAGAATAGCGCTTTGACAGAGGGGCCGTAGGCACATAGGAAACGCTGAGAATATAAAGGTCTTGCAAAACATAAACTTACTCTTGTACCACAAGCTTATCTTTACTCATATGACATTGCTTCATCATATGCAATTCGAAACTCAGAACCTGGGAAAACCTCAGCTTTCGCAGCAAGCTTTGCAAGAAACTAATCGTAAAGAATATCAAAGCATTTATGTACTATTTCTCTTCATATCAGTGGCTCACACCAGGTCTTCACCTGTTTTTCCATAGTGACACTTCACAAAAATAGCAGCTACAACAAGGTCGTGGCTTCTCTCTTATTACGGTGGTTAGATAGGTTACACCATACCAGCGTTATAAACATTCAAGAGACAGCTTTAAACGATACAACGTTAATACACCATTCATGTGATACAACGTTTATACACCATTTATTCAGCGTTAAACGATACGCAGTAACTCCATTCAATACAGCGTTATACACCATTTAATACAACGTTATAAACCATTCAATACAGCGTTATAAACAGGCGTTCAATACAACACTTCAAATACCATTTAACAGCATTAATACTCAGCACATACCAGCGTTCATACGAGCACATTCAACGCAGTTCAAATGAGCCCTTTTTTTTTTTCAAAAAAATGAAATGGCTCCTTCCACCATTCACGCAGCCTCATCAAACGTTCAGGCGTTAACCAACGGATGCACAATAGCAGGCAGATGCGTTATGGCAGAGTATGGGACAGAGGAGTTACAAGGCACGCCAAAAAAGGAACCTGGGACCTGTGCTCTGATACCATGTCAGGCCAGGAGTAACTCCAGACTTGGCAGAAAAACTGATTCGTTTATTTCATTAGGTAGCTATTGTTATATACATGAATGTGACTGATCAGTTCATCTTCTTGATGACTGTTCACATTCCAAATTCACCCAATCGCAGAGGATTAGGTGTCAACAGTACTTTTGATGACCCCTTGAGATACGAAGTAGGTGAAGGCGGGAGTTGACCATATACTGCTTCATAGGGAGTCATTTTGGTGGTGGCATGATAGTTGGTGTTATACCACCATTCAGCCAGAGGTAACCACTGTACCCAAAGGTGTTTCTTTTCTAAAGTGAAACACCTAAGGTAGGTTTCTAGACATTTGTTGACGGCTTCGGTTTAACCATCTGTTTGCGGATGATAGGAAGTATTGAGTTTTAGTTGAGTGCCTTGTATCCTGAAGAGTTCCTGCCAAAAATTACTGGTGAAGATCGGGTCGCGGTCGGACACAATAGAAGTGGGCATGCCATGCAATTTGAAGATCTGATCCATGAAAGATTGAGCGACCAAAGTTGGTGTAAACAGGTGGGGTAGGGCTCAGAAATGAGCATACTTCGACAGTCGGTCCACAACCACCATGATGACTGACTTGTTCCCTGACTTTGGAAGACCTGTAATGAAATCCATAGAAACCTCCTGTTGTGGGGAAAAATGCCTATGCAGGACGATCCTATCCACCTAAGGTGTGACAGTGCCTTAGCAACAAACAGAGACATCTATTCTGGTTTCTTCCTTTATGAAATGTGAAAGAAGAGAGATCAATAGACTTATCGGTGTCTTCCGTTTGTCCCTCGATCCGGTCTCTCTTCTCTTTAGGAGTTCACAGCTACTTGCCTTCTTGCTTGTCCAGCTTCAACGGGTTCCTGCAAGATCACAAGAGAACAACTACTTGGGACAAGAGAACAACTACTTGCGACAAGAGAAGAACATTACACAAAGACATATATTCACATTCATAACTAGTTTAGGATTAGAAATAAACCAAATACACTAATACATTCATACATCAAAATACATCAGCATATAGGAGAAACCAAGATAGCTTTTTTGATGAATAACAAGGTTCAGGAAGGGATACAACCCAGAGGGCTCCAATCCAGCATCTCCTTCCCAGCAAATGGAATTCCTATCTTCACCCCTTTCAAAGCATTAAGAACCCAATGATTCCAATCTCAAACCAACAACAATTCTTTGCAATGACAAAATTCCAGCCCCTAGATCTCATGGAGGAGAGATCCATATATAGATGTTTGGAGAGAGGATGAGTCAGCTTGAGATCTGACTAGTGTCCTCTCCCTCTGTCAGTTCTTGAGTCCACTTGGAGGTTCTTGCTTCCACTTGGAGATTTGGAACCTCTTACTCATCACCAGTCGAATTCCCTGAGGCAAGTGTCATTTTGGAAGCTTCCTGGGTTTTGACACCTTGAGAAATGAGCCTGCCACATTTCCACTCTCGTTCAGCGCAGGTAGCCAGCGTTCCAGTTGACATTCAACGCAGGTAGCCAGTGTTGGCTTTGACATTCAGCGCAAACAGCTAGTGTAGCCACTGAAATGATCCTGAATTGACTTGTTTTTGAGCAGTTTCTGGTGGAGAACTTCTGTGAATTGCTGTGGTTTGTTAGCCTTGTTCCTCTAGGGGTAGGAACAACATGTTTAGGGACTTTGGATCCCTTAGATTATGGACATTTCATGCTCAATGCTGTAAGACACAAAAATGTCTATAACAGTTGCCCCCTAAAGTATGAGGCTGTTTAGCGGGTGAAATGCTTTATCAGGGGGATCCGAAGTTCATCCAATGCTGAGAGGAGACCTGTAATAAGATACAATACAATACATTATTTTTCATACTACTTTCATGATCTAGCTGAGGCGGGCATTCCCATGCTCAGCTTTATAAATTCATTTTTCTGTACATAGAACAGACAATCGTCTGATGGTAGACTGATAATTTTGATGAAATTATCATCCTTTGAAAAGGATGCTTATCTGCTGCAATGATGTACATGTCAATGTCTTTATCTTTCCTGAATATATATCGCAGCCCGGATGGATGAAACTAGATCCGGGGTCTTCAAACTCGTTCGATCTTCACTCTAAGTACAAGTCGATCCATGTGAGAAATGTTCTGAAGTCGAACATGGACAGACATCGCTTGATTACCGGTCAATGATGTAAACCGTTAACAAGCGCGAGAGGAATCACCGATAATGATAATGACCCTCAAGGTACTGCAGTACAATTCACGTGGTGTGAATAAAGGACTTGGCATCGAACACCACGCAAAATCTTTCGGTCGAAGGTCATTGATGTATACCTGTCGCCAGAAGTGAGAAACTTGCCATTGAGGCATGCAAGCTTCAAAGTACTGGAGGGGTTGTTCCTAGATCAACTTCTTGGATAATGAGCTGATGTCGACAAGAAGCGATCCGTCAAAGGAGGGCCTTAATGAATCCCACATCAGTGACACGGAACGGAGCTAATGATTTTGATGGAGGTGAAAACGATCTGTGACATATGATTCAGGGTGGCGGTCATGAAAGGATGAAGGATAATGTATGGCAGTGGATGGGACACGGTTGACTTTTCTGAACGACTTCTCTTGAACATATGGCGACACTGATGCGATGGATTGGTAGCATTACCCCAAATATGGATGGTATGGCGAGACCATGGATGTGATTGGTGAATGAAACAACCCAACCCGATTGTGGTACGGAGGAAAAGTGTCATGTTCAAGAGCGACTTGCTACCATCAAAGTTTTCTTTAGTTTCTCCCAATTTTTCCCCAGTCATTGCTGACCAATACCTCTTTATTTTTGTCAAGCTTGAGGAGGATAACATATGCTTGTTCTATAACCTGCCCTTCGGGCAAGCCCATCGCTATGTTTTAACGAGCCTAGCGATAGTGAAACTCGTTCTCGTCTAAAGACAAGTTTGTCGCTGTTTAATGATTTTAATGAGTCTAACGACAAGGATAACTCGGTCCTTTTCATTTTTAGAGAGTCTGAAAAGGTACATAAAGTTAACTCCAAAAGTCCTTTTTCGTCATCTAATCCCTTAAGTCTGAAAAAGTATAAAACAATACAGAAGGGATGAGTTTTCGAAAGTTTTAACGAGCCGAATAAAACAAGCGCTCGATCTTTTTGTGCAATAATCCCTCAGGTCCAAAAAGATTAAAATCTAGAGGAGGGATAGTTCTTCCTGTCCCTTTAACGAGCTGGAAGGTCAAGGACTCGGCAATCTTTTCGTATTTTACGAGTCAGTTGAAAAGAGCTTAAAGAAGACTCGTCTTTTGAGGAACGAGTGATAAACAGGGTTAGCAGCTGATTCCAGGTACAGGTTGGAATTTTCCAATCACGGCAGTGTCACAAGGATGGCTAGGTGTAATCACTCTTCGCAGCTGTTCCTCAAAATGGGTAAACAATCAAATGGAGGTGAATGATCGGCCAAATGAAAAGTGGAGGTGACGGTGCAAACACGACCAAGGCTTTAATGGCTGATGATATTACATTCACAGTGGTTATTTACTGGGATAGTTCATTTTTTAACGAGCTTAAACGCGGGTGGAAACATTTGCTCGATCTTATGTTTATTTTTTAACGAGCATGAACTATGTGCTAAAACTGCTCGGATCTTGTGTTTATTTTTTAACGAGCATGAACTGTGTGCTAAAACTGCTCGATGATAAGTTTGCATGCCCCCAGCATAATAATGCAAATCGAGGTGCATGCCCCCCAAGCTTCATTGCATTCAACTCGGTGGTTGGAATGAAGGTTTACCTTTGAGATTTGAAAAGGGGGTTTGTTTCATTTTTTAATGAGTTTGACACAGTAAAAGAACTATCCTCATGACTCCTTGTTTCATTTTTTAACGAGGTTGACACGAGATAAGAACCGTCCTCGGAGTCCAAATCCATTAGATATAGAAGGTTTCATATTCCACTGTGGCCACTTCCGCCAGATTACTCGGAGGCGGTAGGGCAAAAGTACCCATTAAGGCAGGGTTTTTTAGGAGACCTACTCCAATATTTTGGAGCGAATGATTGCTTCCATGGATCATTGGAATGCTTCCCGTAACTTGTGAACTGTTGGGGAGAAAAGTTTGTTGGTCGACGATTGTAATTCCTCCTTGGAGGGGAAATGCAATCTTCCTGAAGTAGGTCGACACAACTGCGGCCATGGCATAGATCCACGGTCTTCCTAGTAGGATGTTGTAATCAAGATTCCCATCAATGACTTCAACATCTATTTCTACTGTTTTCCCTCCTAGTTCAACTTTCAAGTTACTTAGGATACCATATGGGGTATATGTCCTTCCGTCGAATGCTTTTGATGTCGTCGAAGATCACGACAAGGTTGGAGATCCTAAGGTTTTCCAGCAACTCATCGAAATAATACATGTAGATACCCCCTCATCAATAATCGTTCGATGAACAGTTTTATTGAGGGCTTTCACTTGAACAAGGAAAGCTAATTGAGCTAGTAACTGAGGATTGTACCCTTTATGGTCAAAGGATACAAGATTGGAATTCATTGGGTCAACCCCACCTATTGATGATAATAAAGCTTGCTCTTGGGAGAGGCAATTTAGCGGTACCTCAAGTGTCGGCATAGCGGATGGCGATTTGGCCAGGTCCTCTATCTGTGCTATTTTCGCACAAGGATTAAATGTCGATTTGTGTACTGCTCCCTTTTGCGACTTTATCATTGGCTCAGGAACGATGGGTGGCACAACTTTGGTCAAAGTTGTTTTCGAACTACTAGGTTGTTCATTAGCCTTGTTGTTCGACAGCTTTGGATTCCTGTAATCTTTATTCCTCGTCAAAGCATCATTTTGCTGCTTTGATACAGACAACATAAGCACTTGGGATCGGGAAACATTTTGATTAGCAACCAGTTCGGTTCCCGGGCTTGGAAACGGATCAGTCAACACAGCTGAGGTTTTCGAACTCTTAAATAATCTTTTAAGCTCAGTTTTGTATGGACAATCTGCTGTCCAATGATCCTCATCGCATATATGACACCCCGCAGGGGGTTTCCTTTTTCTCCCTTTCTTTTTCTTCTTGCCCCCTGGTTGCTTCAGTTGTTTGCCCTTGTCGTCCGACACGGCACTTACTTCTGAGGCAAGAAGTTCCTCATTTGCATTTTGACCGGAAATCTTACGGGCCTTTTTAGATATAGCCTTTGTTGATTTCATGTCTGTTGCACCAATCACGCCATCGCCGGCATGAGAGTCATTGTTTGATTTAGGAGGAGGAGGAATTGAGAATTCCGGTCTAGGGGCATCAGGTATTTTGTCGTAGAGCATGCCGGACTGCGTGTAAACCAAGTGTAGATATTGCGCACGAGCGATGACTTGCTCCTCCGTTACGACTCCCCCCTTTGCCACATCTTCTGTGATGGCAGGAAGTAATGACTTGATAAACCATTCAGTTAATAGCTGATCAGGAACGTACGTTTTTACCATCCTACGACGACGTCGCCACTCATGTATATGATCAGATTTGTGAGTGGCCGTTGTCTGTTTGAAGTTGGTTAAGATTTCCGTTCCCGTTTCATACCTTATCGGTAATTGAAAATGGGTTAAGAAAGTCGTGTCTAAGGTGCTGAAGTTGTCGAACAAAGCTCTAGGCAATTCGATGTACCATTTTGTCGTTGGACCCGTTAACGTCCTCTGGAAAAGGTGAAGCCTTATCGAATCATCATTTAGGGTGTTTGATGAACACCATAGATGAAAAGTCATCACGTGATTCGATGGGTCTTCACCTGGATTTCCATTGAATTTAGGAATGTCAGATGGAAGTTTGTGAGGAATCGCTGGCCACCAAGGGGCGTAAGCAATCGGATCATTGGTTAACCGGTGTAAATCGGGTAACTCTAAAGTTGCCACGAATGGTAACTGTTGATTCAGGTTAGGTGAAGCATACCCAGGGTACGATGGAATCGCTTGAGCAGTGGGCCTTTGCATACCAGCATAATGTAATTGATGTTGGTATGATTGATACGGTTGGTGGACTTGACCACTGTAAAGCGGTTGGTTTTGACCGTTTTGAATATACGGTTGTCCACTGTTCGCAAAGATCTACTGCTCGGAACCTTGGTACACTTGCTGGAATTGTGGTTGTTGGTACTGCACCAGCCATGGTTGCGAAGCCATGTTCTGTTGTGCTATACTAACTGTTGGACCAAGGTGTGGGGTGATTGTACCCGTTTGGACCTGTGTCACCCCACCAGTTGGCGATTGTGGTTGTGTCACAGAGTCAAGGGGCTGTTGCATTACAACCTGTGAAATCTGAGGTTGACATACAACAGGAAACGTTTGAACTTGCGACACTGTCACAATAGCCGGTGTGGTCGGGATGTTCGACATAGGTACACACTGTTGCATAGAATATACAACCCTTGGTTGTTGAGGTAGCATAGGTACCCAACCACTTGATGTAATTCCAGTATAACCTGAATATTTGTTGTGACCTCCCGTATGGATACCCTCCCGGAGGGGGTAATGAAAGGGCATACACTGCCCCCCATACAGTAGCAATCCGGAACTCAAGGGGATTGTTTGTCCTTGGGGACTGGATTGCCCAAATTGACCTCCAAATGGATCAATCTGGCGAGTCTCAACATAAGAGTTGCCGGATATTATTCCGGATGAACAAACTGGAACGGAACACACTGTCGAAATAGTCCCTTGGTGGACTCCTTCTAGCGGTTGTGAGCTAGTCGGACTAGATGGTATGCCGGCAAACATTGTCGGAGTGACGGCAGGGGCTTCTGCTGTCGCTGTGTCGTTCGACACAGTCCTAGATGTTGACAATTGTTCAGACATTTTGAGTCTATCCAATAGATTGCCTAGCGATTCTATAGGAACTTCCACTTGTGGTGGATTAACTTATGATGAAGGAAATAGAGTGACCCAAACTCCAAAATGGGTTGGAGTACTTGCTTGCGGATCCTCTACAATTTCCTCTATCGCAATCAAACCCAGTGGAAGAGGAAGACCGTCAGGTCCATAAAATATTTCTGGTGCCGAAGAAGGGATTGAATCGACAGCGACAGTTGTTTGAGGAGCAAGACTCTCTGAACCGGTTACAGATGGAACTGGTTCAGTAACGCAAGTATTTGCTCCCAGACTAGGATCAGTGTTACTATCCTTCTGTGGCTGTTGAACTTCTTCTATAGAGGCAGGGTTTCCAGAAATGTTTGGAGTAACCGGAATCTCAGATGTTGTTGGAACACTTGTTCTAACTTTGATAGGAGATTTCGAACCGGTTAAACGAGTTCGTTTTGTCCGTACTATTTTCGATTCCGGAGACAAAGACGGTTGACTCGTAAGCCTTTGCGAACGACGGGGTTTCAATTGACTTTCTTCCACGATTGCAGATTACTCGATCAACCAAAATACAAAAGGGGAAAGTGTGTTTCCGAATTAAATGAATTTTTTAGACGCTTTTAGACACAATTTGCTTTTTCACTTTTAAAGAGTCGAGAAAAAGCTAAAGATGACTCTAGTCTCCTTCGATGTTTTAACGAGCCCGAAGTGACAAATGCTCGGATGGACTTTTTCCGTTATAGAGTCTGAAAAAGGCCAAAATGAACTGCTCTGGAGTTCTAGGAAAAGGGTGTGCCAAACTTTTCGCAAAACCGCAGAATACTTTTTAGGGTACGGGCGGTCGATCTTCCTGAATGCTGTGTTCAGTGCATTGCGATCGGTAGGGCGGCCGACACGGCTTCCTAAGGATAAAGGTTTTATGCCTATAGGGGTCTCCCAATATATACGCGACGGTACGTGGGAGCACAATCCATACTGGCGCTATCGTCCCTCAGGAGGAATGACCCACCATCCACGAGATCGATAGTCACCAGGCTTAACGACGCCGGAACACGTCTCTAGCCTAGACCTCTATGTTGTGCGTTATGTTGCAAAGCGTTGTTAAGTTCATTCAATTTATTTTAGGTTGATATTTTTAGAAGTTTGCCTTTCAAGGTTCACCACGAGATGTATGATACAATTCCTAAATGCAGTCTAAAGATGATAAGCAAGCTTTATATCTTTTCAACTTTGAAAATCCTAGCTACTAAGGGAAAAGAAAGACACCATCTTTTCTCAAAGAGCAATCAGCACACTCTAATGCACTTTTCCTAAATCAAGCATGCAAACTATCAAATGCAAATGCACAATGCAGGTGTTTGTTTTCCGCTTTCCTAGTATTGATGCCTACAAAGAAAGCTTTTTGTACAACTTTGAATTTGCTTTTAAATGACCAATACAAACAAGTTTACTTTTTCGAAATCAGAGAAGATAGAAGAGATTACAACACTTAACGATTTTCGAAATGAAGACTTGTTTTGACACTTAAAAGAGACAAACTCAAACCAATAAGCAAAAGCAAATGTATAATCAATCTGCAAACAGCCAATGAACTCTCTTCTAAGATCACAATCAACAGATCTGAATCAAGGGCTACAGGATGACTATTTCACTCATGCAAAGGAAAACTGTAAATGATGCCACAAACACATAAAAACACTCACACTCTTTTTGTACAAAAGGAGGCGAAATCTAAGCAGAGAAAAGGAGTTACTAGACTGGTACCTATGCTGGTTACAGGCTGCAAAAATCAGAGATCAAAACAAGGCAAAACAGAGCAGAGAACCCCAGCTGCACAATGGCAAACTGGTTCAGCGCAACCTCAACACAGGGGTTTTGACATTCAGCGCAGGTAGCCTTCACGGGACCTGCGTTGAAATGCATAATCCCTTCACTGGGTCTGCGCTGAAGGAGAAACTCTCGTTTCCCTCAGGTTCTGGGTCACAGATTGCTATTTAATCAACTGTTTCAGGCCAAATAAAAGCAACAAGCAAGGTGTAATCAAAGGGATGCTTTGAAGAGCTACTAAGATCTATCACAAAGGATCATCAAATCATTTGTGAATCCATTTTTCAGATCATAGACAAGTCCAGTAACTGGATCAAAGCAACAACTGTCTACTTTGCATCCGGGAAAGATGCAGTTCGATTGTTGCTGTCAAGTCTATGAAACAAATAATGATAGAAACACAAATAAAATGACTAAACAAATCTCCCCAGCGGAGTCGCTAATTTGTTGTGGGGAAAAATGCCTATGCAGGACGATCCTATCCACCTAAGGTGTGACAGTGCCTTAGCAACAAACAGAGACAGCTATTTTGGTTTCTTCCTTTATGAAATGTGAAAGAAGAGAGATCAATAGACTTACCGATGTCTTCCGTTTGTCCCTCGATCCGGTCTCTCTTCTCTTTGGGAGTTCACAGCTACTTGCCTTCTTGCTTGTCCAGCTTCAACGGGTTCCTGCAAGATCACAAGAGAACAACTACTTGCGACAATAGAACAACATTACACAAAGACAGATATTCACATTCATAACTAGTTTAGGATTAGAAATAAACCAAATACACTAATACATTCATACATCAAAATACATCAGCATATAGGAGAAACCAAGATAGCTTTATTGATGAATAACAAGGTTCAGGAAGGGATACAACCCAGAGGGCTCCAATCCAGCATCTCCTTCCCAACAAATGGAATTCCTATCTTCACCCCTTTCAAAGCATTAAGCACCCAATGATTCCAATCTCAAACCAACAGCAATTCTTTGCAATGACAAAATTCCAGCCCCTAGATCTCATGGAGGAGAGATCCATATATAGATGTTTGGAGAGAGGATGAGTCAGCTTGAGATCTGACCAGTGTCCTCTCCCTCTGTCAGTTCTTGAGTCCACTTGGAGGTTCTTGCTTCCACTTGGAGATTTGGAACCTCTTACTCATCACTAGTCGAATTCCCTGAGGCAAGTGTCATTTTGGAAGCTTCCTGGGTTTTAACACCTTGAGAAATGAGCCTGCCACATGTCCACTCTCGTTCAGCGCAGGTAGCTAGTGTTCCAGTTGACATTCAACGCAGGTAGCCAGTGTTGGCTTTGACATTCAGCGCAAACAGCTAGTGTAGCCACTGAAATGATCATGAATTGACTTGTTTTTGAGCAGTTTCTGGTGGAGAACTTCTGTGAATTGCTGTGGTTTGTTAGCCTTGTTCCTCTAGGGGTAGGAACAACATGTTTAGGGACTTTGGATCCCTTAGATTATGGATATTTCATGCTCAATGCTGTAAGGCACAAAAATGTCTATAACACCTCCGTCCAAATTGATGCCGGAATGGGCAATGGTTGTAATGCGCCTGGTGTGTTGACGGTTTCCCCTTTGTGGCGTTGACATACATCGCATTCTGCTACGAAAGTAAGGATGTCCTTTTTCATTCCTGTCCAAAAAAATGATCTTCTGGTGCGAGCATACGTTTTCTGAAAGCCCGAATATCCTGCAATGGGAGATGAGTGCAATTCTGCCAAAATGTGACTTTTGAGGGTGGATGTTGGTGATATTACGACTCGGTCCTCGTAGCGAAGAATATCATCCTGCCACGAGTAGCCCTTGGTGGAATTTGGATCTACCTGCAATTGAGAAATGAGTTGGGAGAGCCCGGGGTGTGAAAACCATTCCCTGCGAGCCTCTTCAATCCATTCTGGAATGGGGAGGGAAATTGCTAGCAGAGTACTTTTCTCCTCAAATTGGCGAGATAATGCATCTGCTACACTATTGTCTTTCCCTTTCTTGTAAATGATCTCATAATCATATCCCAGCATTTTGGCGAGCCATTTATTTTGTTGTGGGGAGGATAGGCGTTGCTCCAAAAAATATTTAAGACTGTGATGATTTGTGCGGATTTGGAAACGTCGCCCCAATAAGTAAGGTCGCCAGGTCTCGACTGCATGTAATATGGCCATCATTTCCTTCTCGTAGGTAGATTGGCCCAGATTCCTCCCACTTAGTTGTTGGCTTGTGAAGGCCAACGGTCGCCCTTCCTGCATTAAGACCGCCCCAATACCTGTACCCGAAGCATCACATTCAATGACAAAAGATTTGGTGAAGTCAGTTAGTGCTAAGACTGGAGTGGAACACATGGCATTTTTTAGAGCTGTAAAGGCCTGTTGTGCTTCCTCATTCCAGAAGAATGAATTTTTCTTTAGGAGTTGGGTGAGGGGCTTCGCTATGCGACCATAGTTGCGGACAAATTTACGATAATAGCCTGTGAGACCCAAAAATCCTCACAAGCTCTTCAGGGTCTTAGGTTGAGGCCATTCCTGCATTGCCTGGATCTTTTTGGGGTCCACCTTGACACCATCACGCTCCACAATGTGGCCCAAATACTCTACTTCTGCCATGCCAAATGAACACTTGGACATCTTGACAAATAATTTATGCTTGCGGAGCAGTTGCAAGAGTAGATCTACATGCTGAAGATGTGCGGCCCAAGTGCAACTATAGATGAGGATGTCATCGAAGAAGACAAGGACAAATTTCGTGAGATATGGTTTGAGAATGTGGTTCATAAGGCTCTGAAAAGTAGAGGGGGCATTACAAAGACCAAATGGCATGACCAAGAATTCATAATGGCCTTCATGAGTTCTGAAAGCAGTCTTGGGAATGTCGACTTCCTTCATGTGAATTTGGTGGTAGCCTGAGCGAAGATCCAACTTAGTGAAGAATTGAGCCCCATTGAGTTCATCCAGCAAATCATCAACCACCGGGATGGGAAATTTATCTTTGACTGTCAACTTATTGAGGGCCCTGAAGTCGGGACACATCCGCCACTCCCCATCTTTCTTGAGCACCATGACCATTGGGGATGAATAAGGACTGATTCTAGGACGAATGACACCTGCTTCCAGAAGTTCCTTGATGATTTTTTCTATTTCATTCTTTTGGGTGAACGGATATCTGTATGGGTGAACATTTGGGGGTTGGGCCCTTGGAACCAAGGTGATGCTATGATCATGTTCCTCACGAGGGTGGAAGCTCATGAGGCTTGTCAAAGACCGGCAGATGGTTATTTAAAATCTGTTGCATCTCAGGATGAATTGGCAGAGGCTTGGTTTCGCCTGCATGGATGGCATTAAATTGAGATACAACTCCACAATTGCCCTTTTTTAACAATTTTTCCATCCTATGCGAGCTGATGATAGAGGGGGCTCCCGCCTGGAGTCCACGGAGGGTATGTGTGTAGTTGTTCTGCTTAAAACTCATATATAACTCCTGGAAATCCATTATGATTGGCCCAAGAGTGCGGAGCCATTCAGCGCCGAGGAAAATGTCGCAACCCCCCATGTGTATGGCAAACATGTGGGTTTTCAACTGATAATCCCCCATTTGAAGTTTGACATTTTCACAGCGGCCTTCACATTTCATTGTGCCTCGATCTGCAATTTTAACTTGGAAGTTAGAAACTGCTCGTACAAAACAATGCACTGCTTTTGTGACTTTCTGATGGATGAAATTATGTGTACTTCCACTATCAATCAAGACTACTACTGGGCGATGTTTAATAAAACCTCTGATTTTGAGAGTTTGAGGGGAAGAAATCCCTGCCAAAGCATGCAATGAAATAACTGGTTTGTCAAAGACATTGTCCTTTTGGTTGTCTTCTTCTAGCAGCTCATGTTCCTCAAGTAGTGGATCTTCCTCTGTTGAGCTATAGTCAGTGGCATCAATTTGAAAAAATTTGGGCTCCTTGCATTTATGACTTGGGGAGTATTTTTCATCACAGTAGTAACATAGTCCTTGCTTTCTTCTGTTGGCCATTTCCGCTGGGGACACCTTTTGGACCTTAAGTGTTTGAGTCGTGTTGTGAGCCTGTGGGGGGCGACCTTTAGCGGAGAAATTTGGGCGACTGTATTGGGCTGCTAATGCACGTTCCACGTTACGAGCTACCTTGCAAGCCTCCGTCCATGTGGGAGGGTGGTGCAGTAGGACTTGAGCTTTGATGGCTTCTTTAAGACCACTGATAAAACATTCTGTGTAGAACACATCTGAGAGACCCCAAGTGCGGAAGGCTAAGGCTTCAAAAGCTGTAATATATTCATCCACTGTACCAGTCTGTCGGAGCTTAGTAAGACGACCCAAAAAAGATTATTCCTGGTCAAAGCGGTCTTGAAGAGCTTTGGTGAATTTGGTCCAAGTCCTAAAAGGTCCAGTGCAACGTTGATGCCATTCCCACCATTGCCACCTTTCATTGTCCAAGTACATGCTCCCCAACATAAGCTGAGTCTCATCATCTAAGATGTGATTCAGTTTGAAATACTGCTCCATTTGTGCTATCCATGCCGACGGGTGAGAACCGTCAAATTTATGCATATCCTACTTGGGAGGTCGCTGACTGGGTTGTTGGTGGGTGTGCCAGACGTGAGGAGAGTGGCTAGACTCACCCTCATTGTGTCCATTGCCATTATACTCCTCCTCGTGGGCTTGCTCCTTGCCCTTCGGGATTATTTTCTCCACCATGCTACATAGTCCGCTAAGATGACTGTGGAGGGTTTGCACTGATTCTTCAAGTTTGTCCATCCTTTCATTGGCCATCGCTTGAGCTCTAGTTTCTACCATACACCAACCTGATTTTTTGAAAATTGGGACTGCCTAAAAAAAATTTCCACTAAGAAGTGAATGGTACCACAGTTCTCAGCTCGTCGTCCTGATTTTGATGGGCTAGATCACCAAATCCTCAAAATGTCAATGCGGCCAAAAGTCCTGCGAAAATTATACCCCGGTATAGGAACCCTGCACAACGACTCTGATCTGGTGGATCTGAGAGATCTGAATAGCAGATCTGATAGCTCTAGGCGGCGGAACAGATTGCTTCTGCGGATCTGATGGATCTAATAGATCGGAATGGCTGATCTGTGAACTCGAGACTGCGGGACTGATGTCTGTTGCTGCGGCACCCCTTTGCACAAGCGGATCTGGAAGAGATGATGTGTGATCCCCCGATAGAAAAGGGAACTATGGTCTTGAGGAGTGTTAGGTGCTACAGATTGCAATATACATAAGGGTCTGGCAGTAGTACTCGGCCCAATGTTTCAGGGCTCTAACTAAGGAGGATCGACCGTACCCTTAGTCGTACAACCCGACTACCCTATCATACGGGCGAGTAATCTCGCCGACGTTTTATCTATGGCGAGGTTTCAAGGGAGCCTAGGGGGCTTCCGATATACCCAGAGGGTACGTGGAAGACAGTTCGTGTGCGGTTCTGTCTAATGCGCTACTACTCGAAGGGGTACCCACATGGGTTACAAGGGAGTCCAATAGACGTGACCACCTCTTGTATTTCCTGCATGCATGCCTCCCCAAATCCGCAGGTTTATGCACTCAACGACAGATCCCGTGGTTTAAAGACGCCGGAACACGTCTCTAGCCAAAAAAAAAAAAATTGCTAAGAAATGGAGATCCCACCGGCCCTGGAAAGTGCTCTGATACCACTTGTTATGCTCTTAACCTGCAAAATGATACCCAAATACAGAATATGCGAAGAAAAGATACCCAGAACACAGAATAGCAATGATTTTATTATTCAGAGAGTAATGTTCACTTCGCTCTTCGAGGGGGCAACCTCCAATAGAGGAGAGCTCGATTACAAAATAAGACACGATGCTCCTCGCAGGGAGTCTCTATCCTTTATATATGACTCATACATGCAATACCACGAACCAATACCGTGGGTTTGATTAATACCATCTATCTAATACTACGGCCCATTTGCAACTAACTGTGGTTCCGTCATTAATTGTGGATTAACCACTTACAATTATTAATATGGGCTTTATTGACTCTTCACTATGACGTGATCCCATTACATAAGTAAGGGGGTTAGGGTGGGACCCTAACATGCTCGCAATAGGTTTCCCATCAGTCCTTGACATGGGTGTTATCGGGAAATCTAGTGTCTATTCAAAGCTACTAGTCCCACTAAGACGAGAAGCTATCTTAGAAACAAATATATTAAAGTCACTTGTTTTTCCTTTACGAGAGAGAGATGAGAAATAAGTAGAGAGTACCAACCTTAGTGTTCCGCTTGGCTCCTTTCTTGTTTCCTTTCCCCTTTGACAGAATCTCACCACTGCTTCCTTACTTGTCCAGCCTCAAAGAGCACCTGTAGATTCACAGCAGCATAATACCATCAAATCATAGAGATCTTTCACTGTAAACAATATAGGATCAGATATATATTGACCATACAAATGCATATAACAAACACAATATTCAGAGATACACAAGAATATGGAGGAAAACTCAAATAGCTTTATTAGTAAAAGTCGTAGAAGAGAGGATTACAACCACTTGGTTTGACCCAGTGCCATCCTCCCAGCTTGAAAGCCCTCTTCACCTCACACAAAGCAAGATCACCCAACAATGTCTTCAAAGAGAAACCAACAACACCTCTTTGCAAATTACTCAATTCCAACCCCTAGATCTCTTGGATGAGGGATCCATTTATAGATATTTGCAGGGGGGTGAGTCAGCTTCTGGGATTTTTATTAGTGTCATCTCTCTAATAGTTCCTAGTTCCACATGGAGATTTTAGATCTCTTACTCATCCTTGGGTGAACTCAGAGAGGCAAGTGTCAAATGAGCAGTTTCTAGAAGATTCTCTGGGTTTCCACCTAGCAAACTGCTTGTGCCATTTGTCTGCTCTCGTTCATCACACCCTATAGAAGGGCTTCCCAGTATGCATCGCACTTTTTTCATGTGGCAAGTGAGATGCATCGCACCTTTAGCACTGGGCAGCCTGTATGGTCCTGTTTTGACCAATTCTGAGTAGCTTTTCATGGAGAACTTCAGGGAGATGATGTAATCAGATGACCTTGATCCTTTAAGGTATGAAACAACACTTTTAGGGACTTAGAAGCCCTTGGTTTATGGACATATGTGATTTGGGTTGCAATGCCCAAATATGTCTATAACAGTTGCCCCCTAAAGCATGAGGTTGTAAATCTTTTGATGCCGAGTGAAATGCTTTATAATGAGGATCCAAGGTTTTTCACACTGGAAGGTGACCTGTAATAAGATACAATACAATACATTATCTTCATAATATTTTCATGATCTAGCTGAGGCGGGCATTCCCATGCTCAGCTTGATAAATTCATTTTCATGTACATAGGACAGACAAACGTCTGTGTGGAGACTGATGATTCTGGTAGAGCCATCATCCCTTAGTTTGGATGATTATCTGTGCAACATTGATGTACATTTGATGTCTTTATTTTCGTGATTATATCGCAGCTCGGATGGATGAAACTAGATCCAGGGTCTTCAAAACTCATTCAATCTTCGTCTGAAAGTACAAGTTGATCCATGTGAAAAAGCTGTTCTGATGTTGAACATGGAAGGACATCGTCTAATTACCAGCCAATGATGTAAGCCGTTAACAAACGCGAGAGGAATCACCGATGATGATGATGATCCTCAAGGTACTGCAGTATAATTCACGTGGTGTGAATACATGAGTTGATGTCGAACACCACGCAAAATCTTTTGGTTGAAGGCCATTAGTGTAAACCTGTCGTCGGAAGTGAGAAACTTGCCATTGAGGCATGCAAGCTTCAAAGTACTGGAAGGGTTGTCCCTAGGTCGGCTTCTTGGATAATGAGATGATGTCGACAAGAAGTGACCCATCGTATGAGGACATTGATGGATCCCACATCTACGACACAGAATGGAGCAAATGATTTTGTAGAGGTGAAAACGATCTGGTGATACAAGGTTCAGGGTGGCGGTCATGAAAGAATGAAGTGTGAAGGTATTGTAGCGGATGAGACACAAGCTAGGTAGGTGAATTCTCTAAGTGACTTCTCTTGAACATATCGACGACACTAAAATGGATTGGTAGCGTTAACCCAAAAAGTGGATGGTACAGTGGACCAATGGTGATATGATCGGTGAACGAAATAACCCAACCCGACTCAATCATGGTGATGGAGTGAAAGTTTCATGTTCAAGAGCGACCTGCTACCAATAAAGTTTCTTCAAGTTTTCTTCCCAATTTTCCCTAGTCATTTCTGACCAGTACCTCTTTATTTTTGTCAAGCTTGAGGAGGATAACATATGCTTGTTCTATAATTTTCCCTTCGGGCAAACCCGTTGCTATGTTTTAATGAGCCTAGCAATAGTGAAACTCGCTCTTGTCTGAATGGACAAGTTTGTCGCTATTGTTTTAACGAGTTTAATGACAAGGATAACTCGGTCCTTTTTAATTTTAGAGAGTCTGAAAGAGACGAAAAGAAGACTCCAATATTCCTTTTTCATAATATAATCCCTTAAGTCTGAAAAAGTATAAAACAATGCGAAAGGGATGACTTTTCGATAGTTTTAACGAGCCGAACAAGACAAACGCTCGATCTTTTTGTGTAATAATCCCTTAGGTCCAAAAAGATTAAAATCTAGAGGAGGGATATCACTTCCAATCACTTTAACAAGCTGGAGAGGCCAATCGCTCGGCAATCTTTTCATATTTTACGAGTCAGATGAAAAGAGCTTAAAGGAGACTCATTTTTTGAGGAACGAGTGATGTTTTCAAATAGCAGCTGGTTCCAGGTAAGGTTTGGAACTTTCCAGTCATGGCAGTGTAAAAAAGTGGCTAATAGGATCACCCGTCGCAGCTGTTCCTCAAAAAGGGGTAAACAATCAAATGGAGGTGAATTATTGGCAACAACAGAGTGGAGGTGATGGTAAGAACACGACCAAGGCTCAAAAGCTGATGATAATGCATTCACGATGGTTATTTACCGGAGGTGGGTTCATTTTTTAATGAGCTTAAACTCTGGTGGAACATATGCTCATTGCTAGGTTTAATTTTTAACGAGCTTGAACTTCGCGTAAAACTACTCGTGCCAGTCGTATAATAAGGATGTCTCATTGATAGGTTCATTTTTTAGGGAGCTTGCATCATTGAAATTATGCTTCGACTCCTTTTATTATGTAAGCTAGGAACAACCAATCCTACGAGTTTAAAGGGTTAAGAACCTAAAAACTAAGAAAATAAATGGTTTCTTTTCGCTTTCACACAAAAAGTTTGCATGCCCCCACGTATAGAGAAGTAGAGTTTCCAAGGTTACCTCTCAATTTGCAAACAAAACACTTGTTCTATCGAAAAAGGCCTACCTTTTCAGGTTACCCTTCAATTTGCAGACAAAACATTTGTTCTATCGGGAAAGGCCTACCTTCTAACAGAGGTATCTTATTCTGGTCTAATCCCATTTTCCTAAACGGACGGGTGTGTCAGACCAGTCATATATCCTCTGTGGAAACCTACCCTATACCTAAAGTTTTCCTGCCGAAGCAGGCCAGGGTGCATGCCCCCTAGGTTTCAGTCTTGACCACTGAATCACTCGCACTCATCAAGTGGACGGACTAGAGATTGATGAGACATTCCTTGTGAAAAAAGACCTGTTAAGGATGGCATTTGACTATTAGCTATGTGTGAACTGGGGAATGAAAGTTGGTCTACAAGCTGGACCACTCTGCCTTCATGCGGAAAACACATTACTTGAAAGAGTGAGGAGACGATGGCTCCCATGCTATAAGTGTAGGCGCGCCCAAGGAGTAGATTGTAATCTAAAGGTCCTTGGACTACCATTACGTTCAGATAAACGGTTTTCCTTCTCAAAGTTATAGGCAAACTTGGAAGGATCCCTAACGGTCGACTGGTTCCTTTATCGAAGCCTGTCAGATTTCGCATCTCAGGCAAAAGCGATGGTGAACCAAGCACTTTCCAAGCAATTGAGGAAAGGATATTCACAGAAGCCCCTTCATCTATGATGATACCGACCATGACCATTTTGTAAGTTTGCACTATGATTCGAAATGTTACATTAGATGGTAAACGGGGTCTGCCTAGTAGATTCCAATCGAAGGAAATGACTAGGTTGCTTGGAGGTGGGACCGAATAAATGGTCAGATACAACTCCGACGAATTTCCTTCCTGCAGTAAAGGAATGGGTAGATTGCCCCCATGTTCATCGGAGTCTTTGTTTATGAAAAGAATTTGAATGGTGTCGTTCTCATTCTCTTCAGTGACTGTATCATCTGAAGGTAAATCTTCTGAAGTCAAGATGGGATCGAGTGTCGTCTCGACCTGTTAACTTTGGTTCGATGTGGACTCAGAGGTTTTATCTTCAATGATAGGTGCTTCGACCGACTCCAAAGGTGGGTCAGTCAAATTTTCAACTAGCAATGGATTCGGCAAGAGTTTCTTGTACCTAGGAAGGAGTCGTTGTGGTGATACAGGAAGATTATCCAAGACTCTTTTATCTTCATCCAGGAAGGGACAACGGTGGAGGGCATGATCGCCTTCACACAATCTGCAGGGAAATTTAGATTTTCCTTTTTGTCCGGTGACTTCACTTTCACTAGTTGACGGTGTACTTTCAACATGATCATCAGAGGTTGATGACACTAGATTGTCCAAGCGGGGAGACCAATCCCTTAGGATCTGTGGGATGCAAGGACAATCTCGGTGATAGTGGTCTCCTTTGCAGATGACACATGGAGATTTAGGTTTGGATGGTGCAGTGTGTGGATTTTCGCTAGACGATGTACGGTTGCCCCTTTTTGTCGTTGGCTCCCTCTTCTTCTTCTGCTTCCCCTTCTTCTTCTTCTCAGTTACTTGGTTTTTAGTTTTACTATCTTTACCAAGCGAAGAGGAAGAAGGAGAGGGAGAGACAAACGAAGTAGAAGGTTGGGGGGAAACTCTGGTATCATCTAGTTGTTGATTCAATTGTTCAGGAATTACGGTGCTTTGAACGACAGAGGTCGAGAAAAGCCATACCGGCAGGCCAATTGTCAGTCCTGGAAGGGACAATGTGGCCATATGAGGTGCACCAACATCTCCCCAAGAGGAGAAAGGACTAGGACTTCCCCCAAGGGGAAATCCTTGGTTGGTGGACTCCATTTTCTCAACCTAAGACCAACGAGGGAACAGTGACGTTATTCCGATTAAAATAAATTTTAGACGCTTTGACACAACTTGCTTTTTCAATTTTTAAGAGTCGAGAAAAAGCTAAAGATGACTCTAGTTGCCTTCGATTTTTAATGAGCTTGAAGCGACAAGCGCTCAGATGGAACTTTTCCTTTAAGGAGTCTGAAAAGGAACGAAAGAGATTGCTATGGAAATCTAGATAGAGGGATTACCAAACCAATCGCAAAACTACATAATACTTTTTACAGTACGGCAGTCAATCTTCCCGAATGCTGTGTTCAGTGCATTACGATCGATAGGGCGGCAGACACGGCTTCCTAAGGATAAAGGATATAGCCTATTGTGGTCTCCAAATATATACTCGACGGTACATGGGAGCACAAGTCCATATTGGCACTTGTTGTCTCAAAGAGGAGGAATCACCCAACCTACGGTGAAAGCAACAGTTACTAGGCTTTACGACGCCGAAATACGTCTCTAGCCTAGACTTCTAGATGTTGTGCGTTAGGTTCCAAAGCGTTTTTATGTTCATTAAATTTATTTTACAGTTGATCTTTCTTAAGAAGTTTTCCTTTAAGGTTCACCGTGTGATATAGATATACAATTCCTAAAATGCAATCTAAGATGATAAACAATCGTTTAATCTTCTTTTTGCAATGAAAATCCTAGCTACTAAGGAAAGAGAAATGAAATCCTTTCAACATAGAGCAGAGAGCACACACTAGATGCACTGTCCTAAATCAAAATCAACAAGCAGTCTAAATGCAAATGCACTTGCATGCTTTTTTTTTTCGCTTTCTTAATGTGTGAATGACAAAAAGAATGCTAAATAAAAATCTGAATTATTTCTTCTTTCAGAGCGACAGTACTAACGATTTTCTTTTCAAAAAACGATGGGAATACAAGACGACACTTTGCGACTTTGAATCGAAAACTGCTTTCGACACTTGAAATACTTACAAATTCAAATCAAATACAAGAGTAACAGTGTAATCAACTATCAAAAAGAGAAGTATTATTTTCTTTGACTGAAAACGACACTTGCGACACTTCCAAATCAAAAGACAACAATTCGATTAAGCTACTATTTTGTAAAAGAGAACTATAAATGGCGCACAATACATAAAAACATTCACAATTCTTTGTACAATAGAGGTTGGATGATGCAAATAAGGGGGTTTCAACAGTGGTCTACTGATCACAGACAACAAAACTCCTGAATAAAACTGAAGACAGTGAAGAAAAAACCAAAATCTGGAGGCAGATCTAGTCTTGTCTGATCATCGCACCTGTAACACAGGGAAACAGGGATGCATCCCACCTACTGCACACGGGAGGTGTGATGCATCTAGATTTCCTAAAGGAGAGGGTGTGATGGTCAAGGAACGAGACTTTAACTTGGTTTTTGGTCACAGTTTGCAGTTTAGTTCAGGGATTTAGGCCGAGAAAATGATAGTCAGTAACTACAAAGTATAGGGCTGATCTAATGAGGTTACTCAAGCTACCTCTAAGGCACTTAGGATGTTTGCAAGTCAATTGTTCAGTTCATAAACAAACCCGGAGATTGACTGAAGCAGCGTTGATCTACTTTGCACTTGCATAGCAAATGCAGCTCGAAGGCTAGCTAGCTTGACTTCGGTCTCCATCTGTGATTTATGAATCAAACAAATAGAGAAAAGCAATCAAACTAATCACTCCCCAGTGGAGTCGCCATTTTTTTATCGGGAAATCTAGTGTCTATTCAGAGCTGCTAGTCCCACTAAGATGGGTAGCTATCTTAGAAACAAACAGATTAAAGTCACTTGTTTTTCCTTTACGAGAGAGAGATGAGAAAGAAGCAGAGAGTACCAACCTCAGTCTTCCGCTCGGCTCCTTGCTTGTTTCCTTTCCCCTTTGACAGAATCTTGCCACTACTTCCTTACTTGCCTAGCCTCAAAGAGCACCTGTAGATTCACAGCAGCATAATACCATCAAATCATAGAGATCTTTCACTGTAAACAATATAGGATCAGATATATATTGACCATACAAATGCATATAACAAACACAATATTCAGAGATACACAAGAATATGGAGGAAAACTCAAATAGCTTTATTAGTAAAAGTCGTAGAAGAGAGGATTACAACCACTTGGTCTGACCCAGCGCCATCCTCCCGGCTTGAAAGCCCTCTTCACCTCACACAAAGCAAGATCACCCAACAATGTCTTCAAAGACAAACCAGCAGCACCTCTTTGCAAATTACTCAATTCCAACCCCTGGATCTCTTGGATGAGGGATCCATTTATAGACATTTGTAGGGGGGTGAGTCAAGTTCTGGTATTTTGATTAGTGTCATCTCTTTGATAGTTTCTGGTTCCACATGGAGATTTTAGATCTCTTACTCATCACTGGGCAAACTCAGAGAGGCAAGTGTCAAATGAGCAGTTTCTAGAAGATTCTCTGGGTTTCCACCTAGAAAACTGCTTGTGCCATTTGTCTACTCTCGCTCATCACACCCTATAGAAGGTATTTCTAGTATGCATCACACTTTGTGCATGTGGCGAGTGAGATGCATCACACCTTTAGCACTGGGCAGTCTGTATGGTCCTGCTTTGACCAGTTCTGAGTGGCTTTTCATGGAGAACTTCAGGGAGATGATGTAATCAGCTGACCTTGCTCCTTTAGGGTATGAAACAACACTTTTAGGGACTTATAAACCCTTGGTTTATGGACATATGTGATTGGGGTTGCAGTGCCCAAATATGTCTATAACAATGGGGGTGGATTTTAGAAGTGCAAAAGTGATATTTTGTAGCCTGGAAAAATCATGAACACAAAAATATCCTTCTAGCAGATTTAACCATTTATCTATGGCATCCATATCTATTTGACCCTCAAATATGGGAATGTCAAAATTAACTTGTACCTTAAAGCGTGTGGCGCTTCTAGAGTAACTATTGGAAGTCGATGCGTCGCCCCGGGGTAGTCGTTGAAGGATCAGGGAAAATTTGTCCATCATTGCATTCCTTTGTCACTTGAGGGCTTCTTCGAGCAAGATTTTGATAGGATCTCATGCCCCCTCGTCTTTCTTTTCATCGGCCATGGGAGGTCGTCAGGATTTTCGAGGTTGATATTGCAATGTTTCAACTGTTGAAAATGCAACAAGATGATGGAGCTTAGTGGAAAGGATTCGCCTTCACTAAGTGGGCCCGCAGGCTATTTTTGGCGCAAAGTCTATTTTTAGACATATGGATCATGGTCTATGAGTTGCAGGATGCTGTTTATGGATGATTGGTCATGTTGGGAAAAATAGATGGACTTCTACTTTTGGTTCACAACGGAGTGATCAGAGTCTATTTTTAGACTTCCAGGTTAAAAATAGAAACAATCAAATATTATTAGCCCTTAGTAATATTTGGACTCTAAACATTATCTTATTCTCTTGGAGCACTTCAGTTCGAGCTACGGATGTGGCACATGTAGCTGACAAAAGGAATCACGTGGTTTCTTATGTGTTAGTTGAGCTATTGTATGGAGGACTTCAATTAGAACTCATGCATGTGAGTTCTGTGGAGTTGGATGTGGAGTTGATGGAGTTGTGTTCAGTTTGACTTAGTTGAACTAGTTGTATTTATTCTAACTAAAGAATACACTAGTGATGAGTTGTGTGAATTAAATATTAATTAATTCACTAATTATTAACTCATAAAGAAACTAAATAATACATAAGTTAACTCGGTGCATGGACAGTTCAACAGAGACAGGTGTTAGAGGTAAGTGAAAGGGTGAGTTGTGACTATAGTTGTGCATGAGATCTTGCAAAATCAATGGGATTGAGTTATGCCATTGAGGACTGTGCAGTGTGGGCCAATACCAAAGAATTATAGCCTGTGCTCACATGATTTTCACCAAGCACTGTGCAATGGAGGCAGGCAAAGCAACGAAGGAGATTTGAACCTGTGACTTGTTCGGATCTGAGCTAGTTTTGTGTGTAACAGGTGGAGATAGTATTGAGTACTTGTGAGGAGTATTGTACTATGTATTGTTACATGTTCTCAATCATTATAATATATAGATAGTGTGGGGTTTTCAGCTGTATGCTTTCCCCGGGTTACATACTGTGTTAATGTGCGCATGCGATTGATGTTTCATTGTTTTTAATGCTGCTAAATTGTTGATCAACGTAGAGGAGGTTATGTAATATGCATGTATTCCGCAATACTGTATAATCGGGATAATCTCTGTGAATAAGTGTTTATTATTCAAAATTTCTACATGGTATCGGAGCTGTTGATCATCAGATCTATTATTCAAAAAGTGTTTACATTCTATTTCTTCAGGCAGAGTCTGTAATCGGGCCAGGTAGCCTCTGGATTCATCCTTCTTTTGGAAGGTGAGATAACCGGTGAATGCCCATACAATCGATCTCTGTACAAGAAATACTTTGTTCTCACGAATTTTAGATCAGAAGCGGTTGAGTTTGGAGCTAGTGGAATTCGAATTTGCAGCAGTGTTTTCTTGGTATCAATGTGGCAATGTCTTTCAACGGATTTTGATTAGAGTATGCTCTTGAGGGCAGCTCAAACTATATTGCATGGAAGGACAGGATGGAGGCAGTGTTGGATGATAATGGGCTGAAGGATTTCATAGAGGCTGATGTCCCAAAGCCTATTGATGCTGCGCAGTTTGATGCTTGGCAAAAGAAGACAACAAAGTGTCGAAGGATTCTATTGGAGGGCGTGAAGGATCAATTGTGTCCAGCCTGCATGGTAAGGCTTATCCATACTTGATGTGGAAAGCTTTGACAGATCTATTCCAAAGCAAGAGTGATCAGAGGAAGCTAGCACTCAAAGATAAACTCAGAAACATCAAATGTGAGAAGGGAGACAGTATGCCCAAGTATCTCACGAAGTTCACTTAGTGCAGAGATGAACTGGGAAGTGTGGGGGTGACTGTCGATGATGAGGACTTGGTGAGCTTGGCTCTCCTTGGTCTTCTGAAGAGTTGGCATTCCTATCAGGACTCTGTCAATGGTCGGGAGAAATTGCCAGGATGGGAGAGACTTTGGTCGGATCTTGTGCAAGAGGAGATCAGGCGGAATACCAGGGATGGATCTTCATCAAAGGCATATGATGAAGAATATTGCGCTTTGGCTGCCAAAGCAAAGAAGGGGAAGGATAAGGGTTCTCTTTCTGAATCCAGGTCTTCCAATGATGGGAAGAAGGTTGACAAGTCGAAGGTGAGATGCTTTCGTTGTCATGATTTGGGCCATTATGCTACTAATTGCCTAAAGAAGAAGTCCAAGAAGGGATCCAGGGAAGGATCTAAAGGTGAGGCACTTGCTTCACAGCTCGAGTTGGATTTCACACTCTTCGCATGCATGGTTTCATCCATGGTGGGAAGTGGTTGGTTTCTTGACAGTGGAGCTTCTTTCCACATGACCGGTGACAAGGGTTTGTTAAGTACTTTGGAGGAAAAAGATCTCCTGATACTCATAGCAATGGGTAATGATGAGAAGTATAATGTCTCAGGTGTAGGCACGGTTATTTTTCAGAGGGAGCATGGAGCTCGCCTTAACTTGACCGATGTCAAGTATGTACCAGGACTGAAGAGAAACTTGGTGTCAATCGCAATGCTGGAAGACAGAGGCTGGGATGTAGTCTTCAGTAAGGGAAAGGTTTTCCTTAGACACATCATCACTAGACAGGTGAAGCAGATTAGTTCACGGGTCAAGAACCTGTATGCTCTTGAGGTTCAAGATGCATGCAAAGCCTTTAGCAATGAGGCAATTGATGGAGACTTGGTGGTTGAGAGGGAGTGTATATTATCTCTCAACATGTAGAGCCAGAAGAAGTCTCAGACGATTGTGGAGGAGCCATGACTGGTGCAGCAACTTCAGGAGGTTGTGGAGCAGCCACAACAAGGGACGCTGAGAGGAGATCGAGTAGAGACATCTACCCATGCAGAGACCTATAGTAGGGGGAAACTTCAAGCCAGGTGGGCAGAGGGATCGCATGCATCCATACCTCCAGGTAGGAGGTGGGGTGATGTGGATTGATCGTCCCAAGGAGGAGGGGTAGGATCCTTGAGGTACCCAACCTCTTGGATGAGACTTTGCTACGGGAGCCCAAATGTGGAGTAGCAGGAACTGATTGATTGGGTAATGGAGCGGCAGAGAGAGCGACAGTGTAAGGAATCCCAGGACAGCGCATAGCTAGCAAGCTGGAGCAATGCGAGAGGCACAAGTGTTTTGCACAGTGCTAGGTGGCATAGAGAGGTGTGCAATGGTGCGAGATGCATGGAGATGTTGCAGTAGCGCAGATGTCAGAGAGGGAGCACTTGTCAGCAACAGGTAGAGCTTCAGCATCAGAGTATGTTCCTAGCTCAACAGAGTGGTCAGTTGGGAGTGTTATTGGAGCAAGTGGACCGGGAAAATGTGTTGCATGCAGAACATTCCAGAGTTGCAGGATAGGGATTGCAGATAAGCCATACTTGTTGAGAGGGAGTGTTGAAAATGCAACAAGATGATGGATCTTAGTGGAAAGGAGTCGCCTTCACTAAGTGGGCCCGCAGGATATTTTTGGCGCAAAGTCTATTTTTAGACATATGGATCATGTTCTATAAGTTGCAGGATGCTGTTAATGGATGATTGGTCATGTTGGGAAAAGTAGATGGACTTCTATTTTTGGTTCACAGTGGAGTGATCAGAGTCTATTTTTAGACTGCCAGGTTAAAAATAGAAATAGTCAAATATTATTAGCCCTTAGTAATATTTGGACTCTAAACATTATCTTATTCTCTTGGAGCACTTCAGTTCAAGCTACAGATGTGGCACATGTAGCTGAAAAAAGGAATCACGTGGTTTCTTATGTGTTAGTTGAGCTATTGCATGGAGGATTTCAATTAGAACTCATGCATGTGAGTTCTGTGGAGTTGGATGTGGAGTTGATGGAGTTGTGTTCAATTTGACTTAGTTGAACTAGTTGTATTTAGTCTAACTAAAGAATACACTAGTGATGAGTTGTGTGAATTAAATATTAATTAATTCACTAATTATTAACTCATAAAGAAACTAAAGAATACATCAGTTAACTCAATGCATGGACAGTTCAACAGAGACAGGTGTTAGAGGTAAGTGAAAGGGTGAGTTGTGACTATAGTTGTGCATGAGATCTTGCACAATCAATGGGATTGAGTTATGCCAATGAGGACTGCGTATTGTGGGCCAATACCAAGGAATTATAGCCTGTGCTCACATGATTTTCACCAAGCATTGTGCAGTGGAGGCAGGCAAAGCAGCGGAGGAGATTTGAACCTGTGACTTGTTCGGATCTGAGCTAGTTTTGTGCGTAACAGGTGGAGATAGTACTGAGTACTTGTGAGGAGTATTGTACTATGTATTGTTACATGTTCTCAATCATTATAATATACAGATAGTGTGGGGTTTTCAGCTGTATGCTTTCCCCGGGTTACATATTGTGTTAATGTGCGCATGCGATTGATGTTTCATTGTTTTTAATGCTGCTAAATTGTTGATCAACGTAGAGGAGGTTATGTATTATGCATGTATTCCGCAATACTGTATAATCGGGATAATATCTGTGAATAAGTGTTTATTATTCAAAATTTCTACATCAACCAGATCGAGCCCTAACTCCTTATATCCCGACCTCGTTGGGGACATGCATAGAAAAATAGAGAAAGAGCAGGCCACTCTGATACCACTAATCTGGATTTAAACAGGAACACAACAAATTACAGATATAAACATAAATATAGAGATGCAGCAGAAATAAAACTTCCTTTCATTAATTTAAAAAGTATTGAAGTATGCTTACAAATAGAATGGAAAGAAGACTAGCTCGGGCAATGGTAGCTTATCTCTGAGAAGAGATGTGGTGGCTACATGCCTCTAAATTGAGTTACATTGAGGCTCAAAGGCCTATTTATTATTGATAAACAATGGAAAACCCTAAACATCCAAAAACCTAACCCCAGGAGATGAAGCGCCAAAACTGTGGGCTCGTTTGGGTAAATTGGTACATCAACTTCCCAGGGGCGTAACTTTGGCATAAGATCTTCGTTTGGCTATCATAATACCTCGTTTTGAAGATCTCAGAGACAAAGCCTATAAACAAATGGTTTGGCCAATTTGAGAAGTTTTCAGTCTCTCGGTTTTCTCTAAAAACCTCGTTTAGGGCCTCAAAATGGCTCTAGAAGTTCAAGACCTGAAAAACTAAAAGAGACAGTGTTGGAGGTACAAGTGGAATAGGCGGGTGGCCACCGATATCCACCTAGATCATTCTTACCCCCTTAGGAAGTAATGGTCCACATTGCATTGAGTGCCTCCATGAGATGAGGAAATTTCTATTGAACCTGGTCCTTGTGAGATGTTGTGCAATCTCTTATGTGTCTAGTAATGGTGGGAAGCATAGTCGAGGGCGGTGCAAGCCAGAGAATGGAGGAATGATGTGCAACAAAGAATTGTTTCCCACAGCCTTGGCAATGGTGTAAGGACCATATTGAAGTGGTCTGAGTTATCGATGGGCACTTGTAAGGCGTTCTTTTTGTGAATGAAACCAAACTTTGTCGCCCACCTAAAACATGTGTGGCACTTGATGTTGATCATGTGTTGTTTGTACTTGGAATTTTCCACAATGGAGCAATGATATATTGACCTGTTGGGTAGAGGTGCTCCGGGAGTTAGATCGAATGAATACTTGACATGATAGTGCAACGGTACCCCTGTGGGTGATGAGAAGATGTCCATGCATTCTTTCATGATTGTATCCACCTTCTTCTGTTTCATGGAGGAACCCTTCTTGGGGGCCATGTATGCGGCTACGATCTTCCCCTTACTTTGAGAGCGAACCAAAAAGAAAATAAATTTCTTAGTCTGGGAGATGATCTTACTGCATTTCTTGGCAGAGATCAAAGAGGTGGCGGTAGGTGGGGTACCTCTAGTATCTTGTATAACGTATTACCCAAAGAAATAATCACGGAGCGAGGTCTAGACTCATATACAACATGTTGTTTCCACAAGTATGGTTGTCCTAATAATACATCACAAACATCGAGAGGAGAAACATCACACAATACCTCATCTGTGAAGGGCTTGATGTTGTAGGAAAGGCGACATTGTTGGCTAACTTAGAAATCGCATCCTTGGTGAAGCCACCCAATGTTGTATGGATGTCGTAATGAAGCCACCAGATGTTGTTCTTCAGATTCGCAGAACCAAATTCTCGCTTCTTTTGTTTAAAATTCTGCCCAATCTTGACAGCGTATCGGTATGCTGTGCCAAGTGAAGAGATGTCCAGGAACTCCCTCTTGTCCCAGATGTACTTGTGTAGGCAGTCACAATATTTTAGTACCAAATGCCGCTCTGAATCCTTGATACCCAACTTTGTGTGAATGGTGTGAAAAATATTGGTAAACTCTAGCACGTCTTGGTCCCTTTCATGTCGCATCATGGTCCACTTTATGTATTTATCCTCATAGATTCTAACAGGGTAGTATGGGTGCGGCTGAAAACAGTGAGGCTGTACTTTCATCCTTCTACTCGCAGTACGTTTCCCACCACTCCTTGACATGGGGGGCGACTTTGAGAAGTGCAAAAGTGATATTTTCTAGCATGGAAAAATCATGAATAGAAAAATATCCTTCTAGCAGATTTAACCATTTATCTACGGCAGCCGCATCTATCTGACCCTCAAATATGGGAATGTCAAAATTAAATTGTACTTAAAGGGTGTGGTGCTTTAAGAGTATCTGTTGGAATTCAATGCATCGCCCCTGGGTAGTTGTTGAAGGATCTGGGCAAAGTTGTCCATTATCGCGTTCTTTTATCGCTCGAGGGCTTCTTTGAGCAAGATTTTGATAGGATCTCCTTCCCCCACATCTTTCTTTTGATCCGCCATGGGAGGTCGTCGGGATATGCAAGTCTTATCTTGCAAAGGCTCAACCAAATTGAGCCCTAACTCCTTATATCCCGACCTCGTTGGGGACATGCAAAGAAAAATAGAGAAAGAGTAGGTCGCTTTGATACCACTGATACGGATTTAAACATGAACGCAATAAATTACAGATATAGCCATAAATAGAGAGATGCAGCATAAATAACACTTCCTTTCCTTAATTAAAAAAGTACTGAAATATGCTTACAAACATAATGAAAATAAGACTAGCTCAGGTGATGGTAACTTATCTATGAGAAGATATGTGGTGGCTACATACCTCTGAATTGAGTTACATTGAAGCTCAAAGGCCTATTTATTATTGACAAACAATGGAAAACCCTAAAAATCCAAAAACCTAACCCTAGGAGATGAAGCGCCAAAACTGTGGGCCCAGTTTGGGTAAATTGGTACATCAACTTCCTGGGGTCGTAACTTTGGCATACTATCTCTATTTGGCTTTCATAATAACTCGTTTCGAAGATCTCGAGGAGAAGGACGAAAACAAATTTGTAATGGGATATTTTCAATTTCTTCCTTTTCCCTAAAAACATCGTTTAGGGCCTCAAAATGGCTCCAGAAGTTCAAGACCTGAAAAACTGTTAAAAATAGTAAACTGTGCTACAATTAAGGAAACTGTAAAACTGAAAGAGACAGTGTTGGGTGTCCAAGTGGAATAGGCGAGTGGCCACCAATATCCACCTGGATCATTCCTCCCCCCTTACGAAGAAATGGTACCCATTGCGTTGAGTGCCTCCATGAGATGAGGAAATTTCTATTGAACATGGTCCCTAGTGAGATGTTCTGTAATCTCTGATGTGTCTAGTAATGGTGTGAAGCATGGTCGAGGGTGGTGCAAGACAAGGAATGGAGGGATGTTGTGCTCCAAAGCATTGTTTCCCACAGCCTTGGTAATGGTGTAAGGACCATAAAGGAGTGGTCTGAGTTTCTGATAGGCTCTTGTAAGGCGTTATTTTTTCGAATGCAACCAGACTTTGTCGCCCACCTGAAACATGTGTGGCACCCGATATTGATCATGTCACTGCTTGTACTTGGAATTTTCCACAATGAAGCGATGATATATCGACCCATTGGGTAGAGGTGCTCCATGAGTCAAATCGAACGAATTATTGACCTGACAGTGCAACGGTACCCCTGTGGGTGAGGAGAAGATGTTCGTGTATTCTTTTATGACCATATCCACCTGCTTCTGCTGTGTGGAGGAACCCTTCTTGTGGGCCATGGATGTGGCTACGATATTCCCCTTACTTTGAGATGGAACCAAAAAGAAAAGAAATTTCCTGGTCTAGGAGATGATCTTACTGCATTTCTTGGCAGACGTCAAAGAGGTGGTTGTAGGTGGGGCTACCTCTGGTATCCTGTATAACATATTACCCAAAGAAATAATCACAGAGCAAGGTCTAGACTCATATACAATATTTCGCTTCCACAAGTATGATTTTCCTAATAATACATCACAAACGTCGAGAGGAGTAACATCACACAATACCTCATTTGTGAAGAGTTTGATGTTGTAGGGAAGGTGGCACTGTTGGATGACTCAGAGATCTCATCCTTAGTGAAGCCACCCGATTTTGTATGGTTGTGGGTTTGATATTTGTTATCACCTGGATTGAACCTCATGCTGAAGGGAGGCAATGCCAGGGTAACCACAAACCATGCTTAGCCAAGTAGTTAGCCCTACTAGGCCGGGAGAGGGCTCTCTCCATAAGGATCTCAGTCAAGATGACTGGATCAAGTAAAGGATTTTAGGCTAGGTATAGTAGCACGGAAGTTTTTATTAGATTTTGTAGGGGTTTTGCCGAATCAGGAGGAGCTGGGCAGTTTAGGTCTGGGAAATTAGGTCAGAAATGCAGGGTGTTCTATGGAGCAAGGTAGGAATAGGCTTTAGCACTTTTAGGCTTTACAGGGTGAGATTTTTAAGACTGGTGAGAAGCTAAGAAGGGCATGTGACAATCATGGGTCCTTCCTGGACTGCAGAAAACATGGACTGGTGAATGATTTCCCAAGGCAGAGCATTGATGCAATGGATTCTACCTATCAAACTTGAAAACATTCAACTAGAAGCAATGAAATGAATGTTGGCATACATAAAACATATAAACATATAATCACATAAGAAGAAACTGTACTAAAACTCCATACTACAGGGATCCCATAAAAATAGCTGCAATTCTTATTAATCTCTTTGCCAAACTACTTACAAAGGTGTACAATCAAGGTATGAGCATCCAACTGAGTCCAACCCTCTACAATGAAGAAGAATAAGAAGATATAGGCATTGTTTCAACCTCCTCCCATCCTCAGGGGTTGAATTCCCAAGATGAGGAGCTAATCTAACCAACACTGAACAAGAAAACAGGATTATATACATCTCAACGACTTGCCTCTAAAAGTGAAAAATTGCTTCATTTGGGCTCAAACTAACTCCTAATAAATGAATATACCTTCTATTACTATTTTTCCATCATATTTACAAGCCATGACATCATTTACATAGTTAAATTATCCACCATGAGAGACAATCCATGAAAAACAGTCAAAAATTCAGAAAAATGATCATCCTGAGCAAAATTGCCCAACGCACAGTGCCACTTTTAGGTCCATTTTTGAGACCTTACCAGCATCCAAATTGATCCCATGATAGCTCATTGGAAAGGTATTCAAGTCTACTTTCCAAACCACTTGGAATTTCTGCATTTGGATCTCATTTGTCCCCTCAAAACTTGATTCTCCCAAGGTTGCTTTTGTGTGTCCAAAAAGTGGCAGAATGGTCATTTTTAGGGTGTTTTTGGACCTTTTGGTGGACCATTTTTGCCCCAAAAACTTTGAAACTTGAGAGGGTGCATGTCCTCACTGATATAAATCCAAAAATTCAAGCCATTTCCTCATTGGGTGCCCCTAGGAAAAGCGCAACGCCACAGGCAGTTTTCCTGTGTGTGCAATTTCAAAATTTGCAAATGACCAAAATTTCTCCAAACTTGTCCAAAATTGGTGTGAAGAACCACCATCATGTTCTTTGATGAGCCAAGGAGGCTTCAGCCAGCATTCTAAGTCTATACTCCTCTTTCTTACCTTTCAAGGCCCGCCTTAGCCTAACTTTCATTTTCCTGACCCTCATGTTGCAAATCTTGTTGCAGGCCTTAATGATGGGCCATGTGTCTGACCATCTTGTTGTATCTGTTAGCCTTCCATAACAGCTTCTCAAGGTGTAGGTTGAATCTCTTAAGTCAAGCCTCCCTATCAATTTCAATATCCTGCTCAATAGGAGTCAATGTGACTTGTGTCTCTTTGCCACTTTGCCTTTTTGCCTTGAGCATTTCTAACTCCATGAGGACTTGTTTGTCACTCAATTGTTTGTTTTCTTGCTCCAAGTATGTGATGACATACTTAGCCCTCTCCAAATTGTCCATCAATGCTTGGACTTGAGCCTCCTTTTCTTGTATGATGATGTCTTTGATTTTTTTTCATCCCGAGTCTCTAAATCAATGGTATGAGTATCATATTGCTCAAACTCATCATGCTCTGCTAGATCAAAGTCTCTTTCCTCCTCATCATTAACGTCTTCCTCCTGCATCTTTTCCTTCCCTTTTTACAACTGTTGTACCTATACCTGTTGTGTTGATGAAGAAGGAAAAGCCCCTTCCACATCCTATGGAGCAAACATTTTCCTATGGGCTGATGAAGAAGGCAAGGCCCCTTCCACATCCTGTGGAGAAAACACTTGCCTATCTGCTACAAATAATCTCCTAGTGCCTCTCTGATATGTCAAGTAAACAAGCACCTCAATAGTTCTTGTCTCCTTGGCCTCCTCATCTATTTTCACCTGGCTAGAAAGTCCTCCTGCTTCTTGAGACACTGGTGAAGGAATTTGAGGACCCCTGAATATGTCATGAGCAATAAATATCTCCCAAGAGATGTTGAGGAGACTAAGATGATGGAGAACAATGATCTTGATCAGAGAGTAATGATAAAGACTACTCATCTGCTGAGGGTATGGCTTCTTCTGCACAAAATTAGCCATCTTCTCGATGTTTCTGAACACGAAATAAGGGAGGTTCAACATCTTCACCCTGGTAAAATGCATGAGAAGCTTGATGTGATATGTGTATAGGCTGGAGAATATGTCGTCACAAGTGAAATATTTCATGATGATTTTCATCATGGGGACATACTTGTTCTCAAGAAACCTGAAAGGAAATAGTCTCTTCACCTGATTTCTGTACTGGGGTTTGATATAAGGCTCATAATAGTGTTCATCTAGGTCTTGGGCCTTGTACCACTTCTCACCAACATTAGGAATCCTGGTTGCATCTAAAATGATGGAAGGTGAGACTGTGAATGTCACCCCAGCAAGAGTGACTTTGTTGTTCTAAAGATGAGCTACAAAGAGTCTTGTTACACAAAAATATCGTCACCATGATTATTTGCAGTCAGTATGGGTTTATCATCACTTGTACTGTCCTCCTGAGCAAGTCTAGGACCTCAGCTCTTCAAATCAAGCTTTGGAAATGGGAGAAAGACATTAAAAATCAATGTAACTCTGGTTCCGCACTGTCTCTCATGGTCACCTGTGGCACCGCACCTTATGTGTACAAAAGCTGCATACCTACCCGCTCTATCCCTAAGGGTGTAGGTGCGGACCCCTGTGAAAGTCAAAAGGCGCAAGTTTTATCTTAAAAAACTCACTTTGGGTTAATTCTAGAGTTTTCTAGAAGGAATTTTGATGTGGATTGTTCGCTCTGAGGTGGTTCATGCATCCCAAAAGAGAAGGAGCTAATCCCTTGACTAAAGGAGCTATCTCTTTGAAGGAGGGCTTTATCCCTTTGAAGGAGGATCTAGTAACTTCCCTCCATTGCACTATAAATACAGGCATTGGGGTGAGGACTAGGGAGGTTAGAAGCTGAACATTTTGAGGGTAAATGCTGGTGAAATTAAGACTTCCTAGTTGAGCTTAAGAGGAGAGATCACATACCTTTTTGGCTTCATTGGGGAGTGAGTGAAACTTGTCAAAGTAGAGGAGACTTCTTGTTGGACCCTGGGAGGAGCTTGTACAGCGTCAAGGCAAAGGTTGTAAGGTTCTTCTTCTTTTGAATGAATACAATCAAACTCATTTTTCTCAACAAGTATCTTATGTTATTTGTTTCATGGACTCCTTGACTTTCATGTTAAATATGTTTTATGCAATTGGTTTTTCAGGTGCTATTTAATTTTTTTGCCTTGTTTGTGTTTGTAGATTCGCGAAAAGGAGCTCATTTGGATCAAAGGAGCGAGGGCATCCACAAGCTTGCGTTGGACCAAAGGTAGGCCCTAAAAACACTTGTTTGCTATTGTTTATTAAAGCATATTTAGAGAAAGATAGTGTCTGGTTGGTTTGCTTGTCATTAGGTCTTCTTTAGATTCTAGGAAGGTCTATCTTGTCCGCAAGATCGACTCATTCCGTGCGACAAAATGGCGACTCCGCTGGGGAATGGATTGTTTTCCTTGTTTATACTTTGAACTGAGAAACTGTATTTCTGTTTCTGTTTTTGACTTGATGATTGTGGGATTGGGTGAATTTAGTTAATTTTGAGTCAGTTTTTAATTTTCATAGTTTTGGGAGAAGTACGCACCCTCTGAGTTAAGCACAGTGCGTACCTTTACGCACCTTTTCTTTGTACACAGAGCGTGAACGCACCTGGGTAAACAGGCTGCCTGCGTACCCTGTCAAAAATTTGAGAAATTTTAAATTTTTCTCTTTTTTATCAGTTTAGAATTTGTTTATAGGTTTTAGCCATTGCCCAGACTTGCTTGTTCCCTGTCAAAAACTTTCCTTGGTTTAATTTCATTAGTGTTAGGGTTTTAGGTGGAATTCCTAGGAGTTTTGCTTGTTGGGTTTGTTTTTCGTTTTTGGTTGTGTAGTGACTCTGAGCTTAGAAGCTGTAGGGACCTCAGATTACCTTGGTGTCTACCAGTCTTCTTATGAGTGTGACCATTTATGAAATCTCCCCTTATTGAGGAATCCGCTTTGTGTTTTCTCATTTCAAAATTTCGAAAAACTTGTATTTGAAAGTTTGGATTTTTCATTTTTAAAAAGAAAATGAAAGATTGGTTGTTTTTTGACTAATTGTGATTCTGCATAAATTAGTCCTTAGCTCACATTTAGCTAAGTAAAACATCCTCAAAAAGACACTTTGTAAGCTTTGACTTCAAATAGGTTTTTCTAGTTTGTAGAACTCAAGATTATTCATTTTCATAGTTTTGAGTGTCTTATGAAAAATATGAAAAAAAAAATCTCTTTTGGAAAAAGTCTGATTTTGTAGTGGTTGAGTGCTTTGAAAAGAAAAGGGAAATTTTTGTGAAATAACTAGTTGTCTCGTTTTGAGTGCTTTGGAAAGGAAAAAGCTCTTATTTTAATTTGTTTAATTGAGAAAGATTTGTGTTTACAAAGTATTTGCATTCTCAAACTCTTTCTTAGTTTAGAAGTTCATCGAAGAGAAAAGATTGTTTAAATCATCTTAGGTGCATCTTTTTAGTGATTTCGAGTCAAGTCTTTACACCACGAGTTTCATCTCCGCCATCTCTTGACTTAAACAAAAACCACTAAAATTAACGCTTAAAGTAAAATTCACCTAGTAACATTTTATTTCTAGGGCTCTGATACACCAACTTAGCTTAGGCTAGTGTCTTGGAGTAGGAGAGTAATTAACTCTCCAAGACAGTAAAAACAAACAAGTATTTGTATCTTGTGGTAGGAACAAATCCAATTGTTGCATTTATGCTCTAGGAAAGCTCCTCTTAAAGGAGAAGCACGAGATCGTGTCCGAACCAGTGTGGGAATCAATCCTTCCTCATTGGGAATGATGCCAGATATTCACGTATTAAAAACGGTAAACCTCGGATTAACCATTGTCGAGGAGCCTAGGGTCACTTGTTGGTAAACCTTGGATTATGTCAAGGAGCCTTCAAGGGGATTGAGCTTGCTACTCTGCCCTTGCGTGCGTATCAGACCGTAGACTATTCCCCCAGGTGTATTTGTCTCAGTTGGTAACCTTAGTGGCCATATTCTTTAGGATTCTTCCTAAGGTGACAGTGGTGGGAAGATCCCACTATACCTGGAGCAGACGTCGGCTAGACTCACTTGGATTTTCTGGGGGGTTCACTTCACTTGAGACGGTTAAGTGGAGGAACTTGGTCCAGTCTATTCATTAAGCAGGTTGCCGGGGTAACTGTTCCAACCGCCATTTCTGTACTGAATTCTGCGACGTTGGATTTCATTACCAACTAGCGTTTTCGGTCCGGAAAGTTACTATTTGTGTGTGTTTCATCTCTAGATTCTTTAGGTGTGTGATTCAAATTTGTTTGGTTCTTTAGAGGCTTTAGGTGTTTTTCATTGAGATTTTACTTTGTTTGCGTGTGAAGTAGTTAAAAGTTTTTAACTGTGGCTGAATTACCAAGACAGTCCCGTAGACTTCGGGGCCAGTCTCCTGAGTTTGTAACCGTGGCTGATTTATTGAGGAAGTCCCGTAGACTTCGGGGCCAACCTCCTGAAGAAGTCCCGAGCCAGCTTGAAGGCTTGAAAGTCCTCGTAACTCCTAGTGGTAGTAAAGTTGGGTCACCTGAAGAAGGAGAGTCTTCATTGGTTGTACATCCTGATTACCAAACTTTAGTAACAGGTTACGATCTGCAATCGATTTCAGTTTCCGAACTTGTTGGTAGCTTTTCATCTACTAGTGATATAGGTGAAGAACCTGAGATATCTGAACCTGTTACTCCAACATCAGGGTTTGTCTCTCCAACTTCTAGTGGTCCTGATTCACCTAGGGTAGAAAGAGTAATTACCAAAGATCTTCCTTCTGGACTTATTGGTATTGAAGAACTTGCTCCGGAAGAAGAAGTAGGCATCCCTATCCCTGAAAATCAACCTGTTCTTGATCTAAGGGAACGTGAATCAATTTTTTACAGTCTGCCTAGGAGTACTACTTGGTATCTTTCTTTGACTAATTATTTGGAAAACCCAGGGTTAAGTTTTTCACCACCTCGTGCTCCTTATCATCCTAGAGGTTTTTATACTCCCGTAAATATGTCAGGTCAGTCGTCCATGTTTACTCAATCGCCTGAATATTTTTTGTACGGCAGTCCTTCTGTTCCCTCTGGGTATCAGTCACTTTCGGGTACTTTTTCGGGAGCATCTCCTCAACCCATTGAGCAAGGGTTATTAACTGGAAATAATGGTACAAAGCCGTTGAGCGTAGAAGACATTATTATGATGTCAGGTTCTATTCCCAATTCTCAACCTCAGGGTGGCCAGTTACCGCCTGGGGGCAGCCTCAATTAACGCCTGGGGGGCAACCTCAAGGTACACAATTTGCATCTGGGGGGCAACCTCAAGGATAGTATGTACCTACGGTACAGTACGTTCCTCAAAGTCAATCCCAGACTCAATATGTACCCCAAGGTCAACCCCAGTATCAATTTATACCTCAAGGTCAACCCCAGTATCAGTACGTGCCTCAACGCTATCTACCCCAGGGTCAGTACTCGAACCAAGGTTTCCAACCACCCCAATTTCAATCTTATGTTCAAGGAACGAGAAATGTACCTTTCAATTATCAATCCTACCCTCAACCTGGTTATGGTCCTCAATATTCTCAACCTGTTATGGGTCAGTAATCCGGAATGAACATAGTGTGGGATCCATCGCAAACCCAACATGTGTTGCAGCCAAGTGTACAGTTGTCATCCCAAACTGGACAACCCTTAGTTTCTGGTACACCCCAGCAACCAATCCAGTCTAACATTCAAACTTCTGTACCTTCGATAGTTTCTCAGTCTGGGCCTACTGCGCCTCGTACTCCATCTCAAACGACTGCTGCAACTGCTGCAACATCTGTTCAATCTACCCCACCTACTTCTGGAGTATCGACATCTCCGGTTTCTACTATTCCTGTATCTACTCCTCAGACATCTTTACCACCGTCTGGATCCACGATTCAAACTACGGTTCAGATGCCTGTAGGACAACCTGGTTTAAGTAAGGTTGTCACAAGTCAACCACAATTCACCTATCAACCGTACCAGGGACAGTACCAATTCGGTCCTGCTGTCCAGTAGCCAGTTTATCAATATCAACCGTATCCTGGGTACACTTATCAACAACCCCAGTACGGTCCGGTTAATCCTGATTTTCCGGGAGGATACAATATCCCGAACGCGATTCCTATTCCTAGTTATCCCGGATATCCTCCTCCTGGGGCTAGTCTCATGACCCAGAGTTTTAGGGATCCTAATCGGCAGTTACCGTTTATCGCAACTTTGGAATTACCAGACTTGTCGCGCCTAACGAACGATCCCATTAATTATCTTCCGTTTTGGCCGCAAATGCCGAATAAGTTGCCCAGTGACATTCCCAAGTTCGAAGGTAAATCAGGAGAGGACCCGTCAAACCATGTGATGACTTACCACCTCTGGTGTGTGTCTAACTCCATCATAGATGATTCGATCCGTCTTAGACTTTTCCAGCACACTCTAATTGGTCTCGCGGCCAAGTGGTACATTGAGTTACCGCGAGGCACTTTTTATAATTTTAGTCAGTTAGCTACCTCGTTTTTAACTCATTTCCAGTTGCCAGTCCGATATGACAATGGCACGGAATTGTTAACTTCGCTAAAATAGTCGACATCCACGTACATTTTAGGTCATATTCATGAGTGGAGACGTCGACGTCGTTTAGTGAAGGTATTTATTCCGGATCAAATCTTGGCCAAGTGGTTTGTAAAATCTTTGTTGCCAAGGATCACTGAAGATGTTACTAAAGCCGGAGTGGTTACTGAGGAGCAAGTCATTGCTCAAGCACAGTACCTTGACTTGGTTTATACTCAGTCAGGTACGTTACACGAAAAGATCCTCGATCTTCCCAAGTCAAATCAAATCGCTGTAGCTCCTTCGGGATCTCATGCCGCTGATGGTATGATTGGCACGGTTAACACTAAAGGTAAGAAGAAATCCTCCAAGAATTCTTCTCCTATTATAACCTTGCCTGATTCCCCAACAGGAGATTCTTCTGCAGAGATTTCCGCCGATATTCACGTTGTAGAGTCATCTACAGCTAAATCAAAATCCGGTGGGAAGAAGAAAGGAAAGAAGAAGAATAAAACGGACAAAAGTTCAAAGGAGAAACCTGAAAAGGCGGAATCTAATGATGAAAAGCGCAAACCTCGTTATCCATGTCTCATTTGTGACGATGAACATTTTACAAGAGACTGCCCTCCTCGTGCAGAGGTTGTGAAGATCGTCAAAGGTTCCCAAACTCCTGCTGTTTTGAAGGATCCATTTCCAAGTCAAGACAGCAAGATGATAGGTTCTTCCTCGAGTGCCAATGAAGAACCCATATTGATGATGTCCCATGTAAGGATTGCGACTCGATCACAAGATTATGGTAGTAAAAGTCCTGTTGATGGTAAAGAAGCAGAATCTTCTCATTCTAACCCATCAACCTCAGCTCCCAGTTCCGATACACTACAGATCGAGAAACCTAACCCGGACTTGGTAATCAAACCGCCCGCCAAGGGTATACTTCGAAAGTCAGCTTTCAATCCACATGCGAGAGCGGCTCAGAACTATAACATTTTTGAGGATTTTGATGTTTCACCCTCAGCAATGTCGGCTTTGGAAGTGCTGCAATCATGTCCAGCACAGCGTAAATTACTTTTGTCGGCTATAGGAGCTGTTGACGTTCAAGACCCGAACCTAATAATTTTCAATCTAGAAAATAGTACACCGCGTCTCCCTCATCAAATGGCTTTCCAGATCTCAGTGATAGTCAAAAACAGGCCTATTCATCGGACTGTAATTGATGAGGGAGCCTCAACGTGTATTATGTCAATACATGTCATGCGGAAAGAGTCGATAATGCGGACAAAACCGACCTCCCTAGAAGCAAATGCTTTCTAGTGACAAACAAGACAAATAAACACTACCTTTCTCTAAACATGCATTGAGAATACAAGTAATCAGGTGATTTTAACATACCTTTAGTCCAACGCTTTGTAGTAGTCCAGCCTCGCCGATCCGAATGAGCTCCTCCTTCTCTTCGAAACCTTCATTCACTAACAAGCCAAAAGATTAAATAGCACCTGATAAACTCATAAAACAATACATATCCATCATACAGACCAAGGAGTATATGAAACAAATCATGAATAACAATCTGTTGAGAAAAATGAGTTCATTTGTATTAAGTGGAAACATAAGAAACCATTACAACCTGAGCCTTGGTATTGTGCAGGTCCCTCCTAGGGTCCAGTAAGAGTTTTCCTTTACTTTGATCAGCTCACCCACTCTCAAATAAGGCTAGGAAAGGATGGGAATCTCTCCTCTCAAGCTTTACAAGGGAGTCCTAATTCCAGCAGCATCTACCCTTAGGAATGTTCAGCTTTCAACCTCTCCTCCCTCTGTGTTACACTAAAAAATGTCACCATGACTATTTACAGTTAGTATGGCTCAATCAACAGTCATGCTACCCTCTTAGGCAAGTCTTATGCCTCTGCTATCCATCTCAAACTCAAAAAAGAGAGAAAGTCTTGTAAAAAATGTGTTTATCTCTGGGGACGCAGGTTCTCTCAAGCCTTACCTGCGGGGACGCTCACAATGTTCACAAAGACTGCGTCCTTGGACGCTCTGTATGTTAAGGGACAGGTGCGTCCTTCTGTAAAAGGAAAAATGCGCAAGTTTCATCTTAAAAAAGTTACTTGTGGTTACTTCTAGAACTTTCTAGAGGTCGGTTTGATGAAATGGATGCGCCTCCAGTTGGTTCATGTATCCCTATTAAGGAGGAACTTATCCCATCAATAAGGGAGCTATCCCACCCAAAGAGGGGGATTATCCCATTGATGGTGGACCTGAATAACCTCTTTACAGCACTATAAATAAAGGCATTGAGCCAGAGGGAGAAGAGGTTGAAGCTATACATTTTCTTTGGGTAAATGCTGTAGGAATTAGGACTCCCATTTAGAACCTTGTGAGGAGAGATTGTCTTTGCTTGATTCTACTTGGAAGTGGGTGAGCTTTGTCAAAGTAGAGGAAAACCCTTGATGGACCCTGGGAGGAACTTGCACAACACCAAGGCCAGGTTGTAAGAGTTTCTTTGTTTCGTTATTAATACAAACTGGTTCATTTTTCTCAATAGCTTGTGTTAATGAGTTATTTCATGTGTTCCTTGGTCTGCATGTTGAATATATGTTTTATTATATGAGATGCAAGTGCTTGGTAATTGTTTGATTGTTTGTGGTTGCAGGAATTGATGTGAAGGAGGAGCTCATCCGGATCGGCAAGGACGGACTACAACAACAGCGTTTTGGAATAAGGTAAGCCTAAACACTTGTAGTTTTCATGTTTTAAAAGGTGTATTTAGAGAAAGATCGCTCCATTTTGTCTTGTTTGTCGCTAGAGAGTTTAGACTCTTAGGGAGGTCAGTTGTGTCCGCACAAACGACTTTTTCCGCCATGACAAATTGGCGACTCCACTGGGGAATCCATTAATGAGAAAGTCTTTTCCTTTGTGTGAACTTTGCTCTGAGAAAATCATTTTTATTTTCTGGTTTTTGACTGTGAGAATTAGTATTTGGGTGGCTTAGCTTTAGATTTAGTTAGATTTGGTTTTTCTTAACTTTTCCAGAAGGACGCACCCTCTGAGTACTGCACAGTGCGTCTTTGGACGTGCTGTTGCCGTTTGCACAGAGCGGGCCCGCGCCTGTTATAACGAGTTGCCTGCGTCTTCCTGTAAAATTTAGGAAAATTCCATTTTTTGCTTTAATTGCTTTTAGATTTTGTTTTTTCTTAGTGTTTTCTGCCCAGATCCTTTAGTACCCTATCAAAAATTTTCACCTGAACTTGTTTTGTGAGCTTTGAGTGTTTTAGTGGATTTCAACGAAGTTTAGGCCTAGGGTTTGATTTTTGGATAGGTCCTGTAGTGACTTTGACGGTAGAAAGTTGTCCAGCCTTAGATCTCTCTGGTTTGTCAGCCTTCTTAGAAGTCGGGCCTGTCGTAAAGTCTCCTTGTGTGAGCAGCTTACCATTTAAGTTGTTTTGGGTCAAATTTCGAATTACTTGTTTATAAAGTGTTGATTTCCATTTTACAAAAGAACAAAAAGATTAGAGTTTTGTTTTGGCTAGTTTTTGGTTCTGCAATAAGCTAGTCCTTGATTTGATTGTGATCAAGTAAAACACCTTAGAATAATCATTGTTGGTTTTGGCCTCGTTAAGATTGCTTAGAGTAAATTTACCTTTTAGTTTGCTTATGAGTGAATTTTCATAGATTTCATAGTTTGCAATTGATTTTTATTAAAATAGATTTATGTTTTTCGTTAAATAAGAAAAATACAAAAAATCTCCTTTTAAAAGTTTTGTTTCAAGTAGCATTTAAAGTTTTTGGAAGAAAAAGAGTTTTTTCGTGCAAGTAAAGAGCAGTCATGTTTTTATGTTTGGAAAAGACCAACGAATTGTTTCTTTGATTGTCTTTAATTAAGAAGTTGCTTTTATAAAAATTGCATTCTCTCAACTTTTTAGTTAAGCAATTCATCGAAAAAGTAAAGTAGTGGGTAAATCATCCTAGGTGCATTTTGTAGTGGTTTCGAGTCGAGTCAACACACCACTGGTTTCACTTCCATCACCTTTTGACTTAAGAAACAACCTTAAAAGTAACGCTTAAATTAAAATCAATCTAGTAATTTTTTATTTTTCTAGGGCTCTGAAACACCAACATAGCTTAGGCTAGGGTCTTGGAGTAGGTGAGTACTTAACTCTCCAAGACTACAAAACCAAACAGATAGTTTATCTTGAGTAGAATAAATCCAATTGTTTCAGTTGCACTCTGGGAAAGCTCCTCTTAAAGGAGAAGCACGAGCTCGTGTCCGAACCAGTAAGGGGATCATTCCCCCCTCGTTGGGAACGACGCCAGACAGTACGTATTACAAACGGTAAACCTCGGATTAACCATTATCGAGGAGCCAGGGGTCACTTATCGGTAAACCTTGGATTATTGTCAAGGAGCCGGTAAGGGGATTGAGCTTGTTACTCTGCCCTTGCGTGCTGTCGGAGTTTAGACTGTTCCCCCAGGTGTAATTGTTGTGATTGGTAACTTTAGTGACCATAATCTTTAGGGTTCTACCGAGGTGACGGTGGAGGGAAGGTCCCACTGTACCTGGAGCAGACGTCGGTTATACTCACTTGGATTTTCCGGGGGGTTCACTTCACTTCGAGACGGTTAAAGTGGAGGAACTTGTGCCGGTCTATTCATTAAGCAGGTTGCCGGGGTAACTGTTCCACCCGCCATTTCTGTACTGAATCCTGCGAGGTTGGGCCTAATCACCAACTAGCGCTTTTGGTCCGGAAGACTACTGTTTGTGTTTGGTTTGACGCTCTAGATTATTTAGGCGTGTGCTTCAAATTTGTTTGCTTCTTTAGAAGACTTTAGGTGGTTTGATTTGAAATTTTTACTTTGTTTTCGTGTGTTGTAGTTAAAAATCTTTAATTGTGGCGGAATTACCAAGACAGTCCCGTCGACTTCGGGGCAAGTCTCCTGAGATTGTTACCGGAATAGATTTGTTAAGAAAACTCCGTAAATCGCGGGGTGAATCTCCTGAAGACATTCCGGGTCAGTACGAAGGGTTAAAGGTCCTTGTAACTCCTCCTAGTGACAGTAGAGTAGGTTCACCTGAAGAAGGAGAATCTTCCTTGGTAGTCCATCCAGATTACCAAAGTTTAGAGACAGGTTATAATCCCGAAGCTGTTTCAGTTTCTGAGCTTGTTGGTAGTTTTTCGTCTGCTAGTGATACAGGCGAAGAACCTGGAATTTCCGAACCTGTTACTCCAACTTCTAGTGTCCCTGATTCACCGAGAATAGAAAGAATTATCACCGAAAATCTTCCTTCTGGTTTGATTGCTATAGAAGAACTTGCTCCAGAAGAAGATATAGGTGTCTCTCATCTTGAAGGTCAACTTACTATTGATCTAAGGGAGCGTGAATCCATCTTTTACAGTCCTCCTAGAAGTACTTCTTGGTACCTTGCGTTAACCAATTTTTTAGACAACTCAGTAGGTTTTTCTACACCTCGTACTCCTTTTCCACCTGGAGGTATTTATACTCCTGTAAATATGTCTGGTCAGTCGTCCGTGTTTACTCAAAGTCCTGAATCTTTTTTACACGGCGGTCCTTCTGTTCCCACTGGGTATCAGTCACTTTCTGGTACCTTTGCGGGGGCATCTCCTCAACCCGTTGATCATGGGTTATTTGCTGGAAACAGTGGTAATATACCATTGGGTGTAGGAGACATTTACATGATGTCAGGTTCAGTTCCCGTTTCCCAACCTCAAGGTGGCCAATTACCGCCTGGGGGGCAACCGCAGTTAACGCCTGGGGGGCAACCTCAAGGTACACAAATCGTGTCTGGGGGGCAACCTCAAAGTCAGTATGTACCTATGGTGCAATACGTGCCTCAAGGTCAACCTCAGCCTCAATATGTACCCCAAGGTCAACCTCAGTATCAATATCAACCTCAAGGATGGCAACCCCAAGGATGGAAACCTCAAGGGTATCAACCCCAAGGTTATCAACCTCAAGGGTACCAACCTCAAGGTCAAGGTCAACCCCAGTATCAGTATTTACCTCAAGGTTATCAACCTCAAGGTCAATACTCAAGTCAAGGTTATCAACCGCCTCAAGGTCAGTCATATGTTCCAAGTATGGGAACTGCACCTTACAATTATCAATCCTACCCTCAATCTGGTTATGGATCTCAGTATCCTCAACCTGTTACGGGTCAATACCCTGGAATGTTAGTGTGGGATCCATCACAGGGTCAACAGGTGTTGCAGCCAAGTGTACAGATGGTTCCTCAAGCTAGACAACCTGTAGTTTCTGGTCCAACCCAGCAACCGCAACCTGTCCAGCCAAATGTTCAAACTTCTGTAGCTTCGGTAGTTACTCAGCCGTCAATTGCACCTAGTACTCCATCTCAAACGGCTGCTGCAACTACCGCTACATCTACCATACTTACTTCTGGAGTATCGACGGCTCCAGTTTCTACTGTCCCTGTTACCACACCTCAGACATCTTTACCGTTGTCTGGATCTACGATTCAAACCACGGTCCAGATGCCTGTAGGTCAGCCTGGTATAAGTACGGTTGTCACTACTCAACCTCAATTTGTTCAACCTCCGTACCAGGGACAGTACCAACATGGGCAAGCTGTCCAACAACCGGTTTACCAGTATCAACCGTATCCTGGGTACACTTATCAACAACCTCAACAACCCCAGTACGGTCCGGTTAATCCTGGTTTTCCAGGAGGATATAATATCCCAAATGCGACTCCTGTTCCTAGTTATCCTGGATATCCTCCTCCTGGGGCTGGTATTGTGACCCAGAGTTTTAGAGATCCTAACCGGCAGTTACCGTTTATTGCAACTTTGGATTTACCCGACTTGACGCGCCTAACTAATGATCCAATTCAATATCTTCAGTTCTGGCCGCCAATGCCAAATAAGTTGCCCAGCGACATACCCAAGTTCGAAGGTAAGTCTGGAGAGGATCCGTCCAATCATGTGATGACTTACCACCTCTGGTGTGCTTCGAATTCTATCTCAGATGATTCCATCCGCTTACGTCTTTTCCAGCGTACACTCATTGGTCTCGCGGCCAAGTGGTACATTGAGTTACCACGGGCCTCTTTTTACAACTTTAGCCAGTTAGCTACCTCGTTCTTAACTCACTTTCAGTTGCCGGTCAGATACGATAACGGCACGGAGTTATTAACTTCACTAAAACAATCGACGTCCACGTATATTTCTGATCACATTCATGAGTGGAGACGTCGAAGGAGATTAGTGAAAGTTTTTATCCCGGACCAAATCTTAGCTGAATGGTTTGTCAAATCATTATTACCGAAGATTACTGAAGATGTAGCTAAGGCCGGAGTAGTTACTGAGGAGCAAGTCATTGCTCAAGCGCAATACCTTGACTTAGTTTACACTCAGTCGGGTACGTTACACGAGAAGATTCCGGATCTTCCAAAGTCGAATCAAATCGCTGCTGCTCCTTCGGGATCTCATGCCGCTGATGGTATGATTGGTATCGTGACTACGAAGAGCAAGAAGAAGTCTTCCAAGGCTTCAACTACTCCAATTATCACTTTGCCTGATTCTCCGACAGGAGAGTCTTCTCCTGAACTCACCGCCGACATTCACGCTGTAGAGTCATCTACGGCCAAATCAAAAAACGGTGGAAAGAAGAAAGGAAAGAAGAAGGCTAAAGCAGACAAGGCTCCAAAGGAGAAAACTGAAAAGTCGGAAACCAATGACGAAAAACGCAAACCTCGATATCCTTGTCTTATTTGTGAAGAGGATCATTTTACGAGAGATTGCCCTCATCGGGCCGAGGTTGTGAAAATAGTCAAAGGTTCTCCCACTCCTGCTGTGTTAAAGAATCCATTTCCAGAGCAGGAGAATAAGATGATAGGTTCTTCTTCGAATGCCAGTGAAGAACCCATTTTGATGATGTCTCATGTGAGGATTGCGACTCGATCGCAAGATTATGGTAGTAAGGCTCCTGTTGATGGTAAGGAAGCAGAATCTTCTCACTCTAACCCATCAACCTCAGCTCCTGGTTCCGATCCACTACAGATCGAAAAACCTAACCCAGACTTAGTGATTAAGCCGCCCGCCAAGGGTGTACTTCGAAGGTCTGCTTTCAATCCACATGCGAGAGCAGCCCAGAATTACAACATTGTTGAGGACTTAGCTGTTTCACCTTCAGCAATGTCGGCACTTGAAGTGCTGCAATCATGCCCAGCACAACGGAAATTGCTTTTGTCGGCTATCGGAGCTGTCGATGTTCAGGACCCGAACCTAATGATCTTTGATCTAGAAAATAGTACGCCACGTCTCCCCCATCAAATGGCTTTCCAAATTCCAGTGATAGTCAAAAACAGGCCTATTCATCGGACTGTGATTGATGAGGGAGCTTCTACGTGTATTATGTCGATTCAATGTTGGAGATCGCTTGGTTCTCCTTCGTTGAACCAATCCCCCACCATCCTTAAGGCCTTTGATGGCCGTGGGTTCCGTCCGTTTGGTATTCTACAAGAATTGCCTATAGGGGTTGAAGGTAAAACCGTTAGTCTGGATGTGGAAGTGGTTGATGCCCCTCTAGACTACAACCTTCTTTTGGGTCGAAGTTGGTCATATGCTATGACAGCGGTCGTTTCATCGGTCTTCAGAGTAATTAAGTTTCCACATAACGGTAAGATCGTGACTATTGATCAGCTGACATACTTTTCATCCGACCCAGCCTCTTCAGAGAGTATCCAGCATGTCGGTAAGACGACAATCCCTTATAGGGACGTTGGTGTAGGTTTAGTTAAGGATTCCGGTTTACTGGGAACTTTTCCTCTCCCTCCACTCAGCGCAGATCCTTCGTTTGCAACAATTCATATGATTACATCAGAAAACATTATTTATGATGATCCTTGGTTCGTCCCATCTGACTCTGAGATAGACTCACTCGGTAATGCTATGCCTTTGAGTCCGTATGAAATTGCTTATGAAGCTCTCATGTCTTTTACCGACTTTCATTCAACCGAAGTCGACCAAATGAATGTGGTCAGTGAAGAGTCACTTTTCACCTCACCCTTAGAACGGATAACGTTTCCCGAAGTCGTGTCATCTGACGAACAACTTCGCGAAATCCTAAGTGTAGACGATCTACCATGGGAGGATCTCCATCACAGATCTTCGTTTTTACCTAAGGATGATGCATTTGAAAATGATTTTTCATCTATCTTTACCGCTGAATATGTCAAAGACGCTCAGGATCCAACGAAACATTCTGATTCAGAGTTGAATTTAGGGAATATTTCTCGTACTATTCCCATTGATATTTCAGTGAAGCCCGGAATCGAGGAAAACATTCATATAGGTGCCGCTTGTACAGAAAATGAAATCCAAACTTACAAGGCCCTATTCCAAGAATTCCGCGACGTGTTTGCCTGGTCTTACGAGGAAATGCCGGGAATTGATCCTGCCATTGTTGTTCATGAAATAAAGACCTACCCGGATGCTAAACCCGTCCGGCAACGGTTGCGTCAAATTCACCCTCGAAAAGCGGCTGCGATTAAAGCAGAAGTCGAAAAGCTGTTGAAAGCAGGTTTCATTTATCCGATCCCGTTAACGGATTGGGTATCGAATATTGTTCCGGTCAATAAGAAACAAGGAACAATAAGAATCTGTATCGACTATAGGGATATAAATCGAGCTTGTCCAAAAGACAACTATCCTACGCCTTATATCGATCAAATTATTGATGATTGTGCCGGAAGTGAAATGTTTTCCTTTATGGATGGTTTTCAGGCTATAATCAAATCAATATTCTACCTGCCGACCAACCAAAAACGGCATTCATTTGTCCATGGGGGACATTTGCTTATTGCAAGTTACCTTTTGGGCTTAAGAATGCCGGGGCCACTTTTCAACGGGCGATGTCTTATGCATTTCATGACATCAAGCACATTGTGCAACCCTATCTCGATGATTTGCCTGCTCATTCTTTACATCGAGCTGATCACCTTGTCCACCTACGAGCAATCTTTATGAGGTGTAGGCATTATCGAATTCGGTTGAATCCCCACAAGTGTGTTTTCTGTATAGAAACAGGTCGATTGCTGGGATTTGTTGTTTCAAAAGCCGGCATTCGCGTCGATCCCTCGAAAGTCGAGGCTATCATCAAATTGCCTCCTCCTTCGAGTTTGCGCCAACTCCAAAGTTTGCAAGGGAAAGCGAACTTTTTACGCCGATTCATCCCAAACTACGCCGAGGTCACTAAAGGTTTTACACGGTTGTTGAAACAGAACGCACAATTCTTTTGGGACGAGATTGCCCAACAATCTTTTGATGCACTTAAACACGCGTTGACCCATGCACCGTTATTGCATCCTCCCAACTACAACCAGGACTACTTCTTATACCTCGCAGCTTCGCATTCCACCATTGGAATGGTGTTAGTTCAAGAAGATGAATTCGGAGCAGAGCATGTGATATATTATCTTAGTAGGACCTTGAATCCCACTGAGCTAAAATATTCGCATGTGGAGAAATTGGCCCTGGCAGCCGTTCAAGCTGTCCAGCGTTTTCGTCACTACATTCTTCTCCGTAAAACTACAGTTATTTCGGATTGCAACCCTATGATTTACATTTTGACAAAACAATTGCTAGGGGGCAAGTACTCTAAATGGATCGTTATCCTGCAAGAGTTTGAGAAGTCCAAGTCTAAGAAATCCTTAGTTTTCGCGGAATTGATGTGTGATTTCCCGAGTGCTGACACAGAGACTGTGGCAGAAGAGTCCATTGCGGACGAATCTTTGTTTCTTATCAGTACTGTAGATCCGTGGTACGGGGATATAATCATCTATCTCCAAACCCAAACCTTTCGGCCTGAAGCTTCCAAAGCGGAACGTCGAAAAATTCGGTTTCAATCCCAGCCATACAAAATTATTGGAGATACACTTTATCGCCGGGGGGCAGACTTAGTTTTTCGACGTTGTTTAACTCACGAAGAGGCTGAGAGGGTTTTGAATGATTGTCACTCTGGAGCATGTGGCGGTCATATGTCTGGGTATGCCACAGCTCAGAAGGTGTTGCGCGCTGGCTATTTCTGGCCGTCTATGTTTAAGGATTGTATCATTGCAGTCAGGAAGTGCCACAACTGTCAAGTGTTTGATCGCAAGATGCGCGCTCCACCTGCTCCTCTCCACCCTATAATTGCCGTTGGTCCATTCGCCAAATGGGGTATCGACTTTATTACTTGTAACCCTCACTCGGCCGGGGGGCATGCGTATATCATCCTTGCGGTTGATTATTTTACTAAGTGGGCCGAGGCGATGCCTACATTCGACGCAAGCGGCAAAACAGCTGCAGTTTTCGTATTCAATCATATCATAACTAGGTTTGGTGTCCCACAAGCAATCATTACTGACCATGGGAGCCATTTTCGAAACGTCATGATGACTGAGCTTACAAGCCAGCTTGGTTTGCGCCACGATAGCTCTACTCCTTATTATCCGCAAGCCAACGGTTTGGTTGAGTCTATCAACAAAGTTCTAGTTATCATGATCCGACGAACCATTGGTGTTCATCGGTCGAATTGGCACAACATGTTATTTTCAGCGCTATGGGCATACCGAACCTCAGTGAAAAATTCAACAGGGTTCACTCCTTTCCAGCTAGTTTATGGCTTAGAAGCTGTGTTACCCATTGAATGCGAAATCCCATCACTTCAAATGGCTGTCGAATTACTTCCAGCTACTTCCGAAGAGGAGAAACGTTTATTGTACTTGGCTAAATTAGATGAGACTCGACGTGACGCTACATTGGCAATCGAGACTCACGCGAAACGAATGAAAGCTCAGTATGATAGAAATGTAACCCCTCGAAGTTTTTCGGAAGGAGACCTAGTACTATTATATGATCAAGCTAACGATAAGCTAGGTGCCGGAAAATTCGTTCCCATGTGGCATGGGCCCTACATTGTAAAGCGAAAGCTAGCAAAAGGGGCTTATGAGCTAGTTGACTTTGATGGGGACTCTTTGGGTAAACCCAGAAATGGACTTTACCTAAAGAGGTATTATGCTTAAATGATGGGTATGGAGAAATTTTTAGATAGGTTAGATTTTCTTTCTAGCTAGCAAGTGTGTTAGTTTAGTCAGTGTGCTTAGCTTAGAGAGTGTGGTTTTTCGTCGTTATTCTGGCTTATCTTGGTTTTACTCTTGATATTGCAGATGTCGACGCCTCTCCAAACATACATTGGATTTGCTGATGGTGCTTGTCGTAGTACACGGAATATCTCTTCCGCAGCTTGGGTTATCTATTCGCCCTCTGACGAGTTAGTTTCTATGCATGGGGTAAGCCTCGGTCAAACAACGAACAACATTGCAGAATACAGTGCAGTGATCGAATTATTATCCGAATCTATTTCATTTGGAATTCGACGTTTGATAGTGAGGTTAGATTCTGAACTTGTTGTATTACAGCTTAATAGAGTTTATGCCATTAGAAATCCTGTGTTATTAAGGTTGTTTTTGAGAGTGCGTCTCTTGGAACGTGAATTTGATTACATTGAATATCAACATATTCCAAGGTCTTTGAATACATTAGCAGATGCAATTGCTTCTCGAATGTTGGACAGACATTTACAATAATCATGCAAGTAAATTTAAAAACATTTCATCACATATGTTAAACAGGATAAGCCGGTAATAGTGATATATATAGATAGAAGTGTGTCAAAAAATATATACATCGTCTTCGATCATAGGTTGAAAACACCTTATGATCGGCAAAATGATAGTACAAAAAGTCAAAATGTCACATGTGACTACAAAAGTGACTAGTCAATCACTGGTGGTGCTCTCTGTATGACACCACTGCGCAGGCTACCTTACGCAAAAATCTCCTAAACGGTCCAGGGACCGCGACTACGAAGCGCTGAAGCCTGGTAGGAATGTCGTCCATAGTAGTCTCAGGTATATCTGCCGTGAGACGCTCTAGATCATGCTCCAACTCAGCTAGTACTTCTGCAGCCGCGTCCTGTGGGGCCGGTACCGGTGCAGCTGGATGAAGTCTATCAAAAGGCCGGAGGTTGGCTGGACGCTGTGGACCAACATCTGCATTTTGAAAGTTTTACTGTTAGTTTTGAGACGATATATATGAAAAATAAAAAAATACATAATTAGAAAACTTGTGAAAATAAAAGTACCTCTGTCATCCCATTGTTCTCCCGGTGGAAGAACCATGTCCGGATCACCTCTAAAATCCACTCCGGCATACGGAAAGTCCTGTATCGAAAAAACCTGGTCCTCTAACCAGTGAAAGTAACTATCTGAGAATCGAACCACTGTCTCACCCTCGTCAGGATGCCGGGCCATCACCGCAACCCATCGTATCAGCTTTGGCTCCCGAGGACCCAAGATATCAACAGTGAGTTGCTGAGGGATCAGCATTGGAACTCTCTCCAAGGCAAAGCTCACGACTAGAGGCCCATATCCAAAAGTCTTTAGTCGTCCGTTCTTTGCCTTGGTCAGTTGGCTCTTCATATGAGCCGACACAGCTTCACACCAGTTGAAAATGGTGCCTTGGTAACAGTCAATTGCCATCCGCATTTGGGATCCGGAAGCAATGTGTAAAGCGGCCGCGCCGCAAATTCTGGTAACCGTAAACGCTATGACTTTGAGTTCACGTAGAGTGATGTGTTTTATCTCTATGCCTTTCGAATGGTGAGCCCCAGGTGTGCACCACTCGTCGCGGAGACTATCAAGGGATTGGCCACCCGGCCTAGTCCCCGCAAGACTGAGTTGCTCGCCTCTGTTCGGCAAGCCAGTGAGAAAGTATACATCCGAGGGCTCTATCTCGAGCTGGTGCCCTCCTATGTAAAAACATTGTTCTTGAACGTTCCATCGCTCAACCAGCCATTCCAAGAATCTTACCTGGCCCCTCATGCCCGGTATGGTCCAGTATTTGTATAACCCGCATGCTCTTAGGGCATCCAGGGAAGGTTGATGATTTATTGCAACTTCATCATCCTCTACATGCTCTCTTTCTCTCCAATCTAACATGGTTAATGCCCTGCACACGAGAAATAGTCATTAGAAATTGATTTGGGGATTTTTAGATAGTTATTTGAGGGGGTTGGGGTTTTGAAATGCGCGTTTCACGGAAGACGCACCCCGCCTTTACAGCACAGGGCGCCCGGACGCGGCTGGCCTGAAGGCGGACTGCGTCTTCCGACCGTTTTCCTGTATAGGAAAAAGTCGGGGGACGCGGGTCACCCGAAGGGCACCCGCGTCAGCCGAGAGGCGCATTCCAAAACCAAAACCCCCCCAAAAAATGAAACTAAGACCTAAAAATTAATTCTAAACGGATAGAAATGCAGAGTAGGATGTGTAAAATACCTGGATAAGACGGCGTTCGATTCCGACGGTCGGATTTTCCGCAGCGACCACGGGAAGTTTCTTGTCAAAAGCTCCTTTTTCAACCTCAACAGTCAAACGGTAAAAATGACATGGTAAAAGGTCTTTTTATAGGTTTTTTGGATGAATTAGTTCATTTTTTACCATGAAAAGATATTTTTCGATGTATTTTTGCCTATTTTAAACAGGTATGAGTAATGTGTTGCTTTTGTGCAGGACAAAGGGATTTCGAGGGAAATTGTCATTTTTCACAAACAAAAATATCAGAGTCATCTTTTAAGCCCTTTTCTGACTCCTAAAACATGAAAAGATCGCCGAGCGTTTCTTTTACACTCGTTAAAACGGAATTAAAAGACGGTCCCCTTTTAGCTCTTTTCTGACCGCAAAATCAGGAAAAGATTGCCGGGTTTTTGTCGTTTCAAACTCGATAAGGAAATAAAACGACGTGTCCTTGATCGCTTTTTACTTTTCAGGTCAACGACACTATTATGAAAGTACTCCTTGGTCGCAAGATCAAGCGGTTCCCCCAGGTATTATTTTATACTTTTTCGGGCTTGAGGGACACAAATATACGAAAAAGTTCAACGTGGAGTCTCCTTTTGTTTTTCAGACTCTCTAAAATTGAAAAACGCCGAGTTTCTCCTATACTGGGCTCGTTAAACTTTTACAGTAGAGGACCTGTTCAATTACAAACAGGAACGAACCACTCCTTCCTAGGGTTCGAATTTAAACTAGGTTGGACTCGTCCGAAGGATGAGCTTATAATCAAGCATATGTTATCCTCCTCAAGCTTGTTAAAAATAAAGAGGTACTTGCCAGAAATGGTGAGAGAGAAGAATGAACCTGTTTGTTACCTTTTGTCTCAAAAGAAACTTTATTACCACTCTTGAACACGACACTTTTTCATTCACCTGGGTTGGGAAATCTTTTACCTCACAGTTGATCAAACCACTTTGAAAGTCTTTAACCGGGTTCCGGGATTAACTTTGAGTTATTCGTCACCAAGCCATCTGTCGTGTCGTTATGTGTTCAAGAGGTCTGCAAGCAAAACTTTCATCTGCAAAATACTTGTCATCCATTTGACCATCCCTGAGTCAGTCCTTACAGCAACATTTCTTCAACTTGAACAATGATTTCGTGTTGCGGGCTTGCCTGCAACGGGTCGCTTTCTATCGACATCGACACATTATCTAGAAATATGACTTAGGAATCGACAGTACCTTGAAGTCTGCATGCATCAATGGCAGGTTTCTCGCCTTTGACGTTAGTTTACATCATTGACTTTCGATCAAAGGATTCCGTGAAGTGTTCGACATCAAAACATCTATTCACATTTCACGGGTTGTGCTTGGTACTTTGAGAACCATTGACATTACTGGTGGTCTCTCTCACGCTTGTTAACAGTTTACATCATCGACTGGTAATCAAGTGGTTTCTAACATGTTCGACATCAAATCATTTAATCACATGGCTAGAATCGTACCAATTCGGGAAGTAGAAGTGAAGACCCTGGATCTAGTTTCTACCATCCAGGCTGCGAGGAGTTTTGTATTCATTATCTATGTAGACTAATCATAAACAGATGGCTGCGTCCATACTGTGTCTACAAAAGTCTATAAAATGATGTACTGCAAGATCATTCCTGTATCAGAGTAGTTAGTCCATTAGTTAAAGTTTTAAATCTGAGTATGGGAATGCCTACCTCAGTGATGATATAATCTTATACATGTATTTTGTGTTGAAAATTGCAGGTTCCAACCAGGTCGTCCACAAGACAATCCTTGAAATGATAAAGCGCTTCACCCTTCCTAGAATTACAAAACCCTAATCTATTCCAGGCTTCGCACTTTAGGGGGCAATCTGTTACACTAAAAAATGTCACCATGACTATTTACAGTTAGTATGGCTCAATCAACAGTTATGCTACCCTCTTAGGCAAGTCTTATGCCTCTGCTATCCATCTCAAACTCAAAAAAGAGAGAAAGTCTTGTAAAAAATGTGTTTATCTCTGGGGACGCAGGTTCTCTCAAGCCTTACCTACGGGGACGCTCACAATGTTCACAAAGACTGCGTCCTTGGACGCTCTGTATGTTAAGGGACAGGTGCGTCCTTCTGTAAAAGGCAAAATGCGCAAGTTTCATCTTAAAAAAGTTACTTGTGGTTACTTCTAGAACTTTCTAGAGGTCAGTTTGATGAAATGGATGCGCCTCCAGTTGGTTCATGTATCCCTATTAAGGAGGAACTTATCCCATCAATAAGGGAGCTATCCCACCCAAAGAGGGGGATTATCCCATTGATGGTGGACCTGAATAACCTCTTTACAGCACTATAAATAAAGGCATTGAGCCAGAGGGAGAAGAGGTTGAAGCTATACATTTTCTTTGGGTAAATGTTGCAGGAATTAGGACTCCCATTTAGAACCTTGTGAGGAGAGATTGTCTTTGCTTGATTCTACTTGGAAGTGGGTGAGCTTTGTCAAAGTAGAGGAAAACCCTTGATGGACCCTGGGAGGAACTTGCACAACACCAAGGCCAGGTTGTAAGAGTTTCTTTGTTTCGTTATTAATACAAACTGGTTCATTTTTCTCAATAGCTTGTGTTAATGAGTTATTTCATGTGTTCCTTGGTCTGCATGTTGAATATATGTTTTATTATATGAGATGCAAGTGCTTGGTAATTGTTTGATTGTTTGTGGTTGCAGGAATTGATGTGAAGGAGGAGCTCATCCGGATCGGCAAGGACAGACTACAACAACAGCGTTTTGGAATAAGGTAAGCCTAAACACTTGTAGTTTTCATGTTTTAAAAGGTGTATTTAGAGAAAGATCGCTCCATTTTGTCTTGTTTGTCGCTAGAGAGTTTAGACTCCTAGGGAGGTCAGTTGTGTCCGCACAAACGACTTTTTTCGCCACGACACTCTGGCCCAATGCATGTATTTATAGTGTTCTAGGGGAAGTTATTCAGGTCCACCATCAATGGGATAAGCCCCTCTTTGGATGGGATAGCTCCCCTCTTGATGGGATAAGTTCCTCTTTCATAGGGATACATGAACCATCTGGAGGCGCTCCATACACGTCAAACAAGCTTCTAGAATGCTCTAGAAATGACCACAAGTAACTTTTTTGGAGTGAAACTTGCGCCTTTTGACCTTTACAGGAGTATGCACCCTTCCCTTTACAGACAGAGCGTACAAGTACGCAGGTATTGTGAACTTGGGGTGCGTACACGCAGGTAAGGCTAAGAGAAACCGCGTACCCAGAGATATATATATTTTTAATGACTTTCTCTCTTTCTTGGAGTTTGACATGGAGAGCAGAGGTATAAGACTTTCCAAGGAGGATAGTATGACAGTTGATGGAGCCATACTAACTGCAAATAGTCATGGTGACAAATTTTAGTGTAACAGATTGCCCCTTAAAGTGCGAAGCCTGTAGTAGATAAGGGTTTCATATCATCTAGGAAGGGTGAAGTACTTTATCATTTCAAGGATTATCTTGTGGAGAGCCGAGTCGGAACCTGCAAGTATTCAACACAAAATACATATATAAGATCATATCATCGCTGAGGTAGGCATTCTCATACTCAGATTGAAAACTTTAACTAATTAACTATCTACTGCTCTGATACAGGAATGATTTTGCAATACATCATAATCATAGACTTTTTGTAAACACAGTATGGACGCAGCCATCTGTTTATAGTTGGTCTACTATATAATGAATACAAAACTCCTCGCAGCCTGGATGGTGGAAACTAGATCCAGGGTCTTCATTTCTACTTCCCGAACAGGTACGATTCTATCCATGCGAATAAATGAGTTGATGTCGAACATGGTAGAAACCACTTGATTACCAGTCAGTGATGTAAACTGTTAACAAGTGTGAGAGAGACCACCAGTGATGTCAATGGTTCTCAAAGTACCCAGTACAATCCATGAGATGTGAATGAATGAGTTGATGTCGAACATTTCACGGAATCCTTCGATCGAAAGTCAATGATTTAAACCGTCGTAAAAGGCGAGAAACCTACCATTGATGCATGCAGACTTCAAGGTACTGACGATTCCTAGGTCATCTTTCTAGATAATGTGCTGATGTCGATAGAAAGCGACCCGTTGCAGGCAAGCCCACAACACGAAATCATAGATCAAGTTGAAGAAATGTAGCTGTAAGGACTGACTCAGGGATGGTCAAGATGGATGACGGGTATTTTGCGGATGAATGGTTTATATGCAGAGACCTCTTGAACACATAACGACACGACAGATGGCTTGGTGACATTTGACCCAAAGTTAATACCCGGCTGAAAACTTTCAATGTGGTTTGATCAACTGTGAGGCAAAGGATTTCCCAACCCAGGTGAATGCAAAGTGTCATTTTCAAGAGTGGTAATAAGGCTTCTTCTGAGACAAAGGATAACAAATAGGCTCATTTTTCTCTCTTTTCCCCCACCATTTCTGGCAAGTACCTCTTTATTTTTTACAAGCTTGAGGAGGATAACATATGCTTGATTATAAGCTCATCCTTCGGATGAGTCCAACTTAGTTTTGATTCGAACCCTAATAAGGAGTGGTCTGTTCCTTTTTGTAATCGAACAGGTCCTTTACTGTGAAATTTTAACGAGTCCAGTATAGGAGAAACTCGGAGTTTTTCATTTTTAGAGAGTCTGAAAAAACTTAAGAAGACTCCAGGTTGAACTTTTTCGTAAAGTTGTGTCTCCCAAGCCCGAAAAAGTATAAAATAATACTTGAGAGAACCGCTTGATCTTGCGACCAAGGAGTACTTTCATGATTAGTGCCTCTGACCTGAAAAGTAAAAAGCGATCAAGGACACGTCATTTTATTTCCAGTATCGAGTTTGAAATGACAAAAACCCGGCAATCTTTTCCTGTTTTTACGGTCATAAAAGGGCTATAAGGGGACCGCCTTTTAATTCCGTTTTAATGAGTGTAAAAGAAACGCTCGGCAATCTTTTCATGTTTTAGGAGTCAGAAAAGGGCTTAAAAGATGACTCTGATGTTTTGGTTCGTGAAAAATGATAATTTTCCTTGAAAGTCCTTTTGTCCTGCATAAAAACGACACATTACTCATACCTGTTTAAGATAGGAAAAAATACATTGAAAAATATCCTTCCATGGTGAAAAATAAACAAACTTAGCATTCATTTATCCAAAAAACCTATAAAAAGACCTTTTACCATGTCATTTTTACCATTTTACTGTTGAGGGAGAGAAAAGGGCTTTTGGCAAGAAACTTCCCATGGACTTTGCGGAGAATCCGACCGTCGGAATCGAGTGCCGTCTCTTTCAGGTATTTCACAACATCCTCCTCTTTATTTTCATCCATTTAGAATTTCATTTTAGGCCCTAGTTTGATATTTTGGGGGCTTTGGGGTTTCAATATCCGCTTTTCGGGGTACGCAGGTGCCCCATGGGTGACCTGCGTACCCCGACATTTTCTCCAATGGGAAAATGGCAGGTGTACGCAACCTACCTTCAGAGAAATTGCGTACCCACGCTCTGTTTCTGAACGCGGGGTGCGTACTCCGCGCAAAGCATTTTTAAACCCCCAAATCTCAAATTTGAACCATTAATTTTTGATTTAATGAATTCTAATGGATGTCTTCTGGTGTGTAGATTGCCCACCATGCTTGATTGGCGCGAAAGAGAACACGAAGATGTCGATTTGGCCGCAATAGATCATCAACCTTCCATTGATGCTTTGAAGGCATGCGGTCTCTACAAATACTGGGCCATACCTGGCATGAGGGCCCAGGTGCGATTCTTAGAGTGGCTGGTTGAAAGGTGGAACGTTCAGGATCAATGTTTTTACATCGGAGGGCACCAGCTCAAGATAGAGTCCTCAGACATATATTTTCTCACTGGTTTGCCTAATAGGGGCGAGCAACTGTCTCTGTTCGGGACTAGGCCGGGTGGCCAATCCCTTGCTAGTCTCCAGCTAGAGTGGTGCAATAATCAGCACCAGGAGACGGGGATAGAAATCAAATACATATCCCGACCTGAACTTATGGTAATTGCCTTTACAGTTACCAGACTCTGCGGCGCAGCCGCTTTGCACATTGCCACCGGGTCCCAAATGCGGATGGCGATTGATTGCTTCCGAGGCACCATTTTCAACTAGTGTGACGCTGTGTTGGCCAATATGAAGGGCCAACTGACTAGGGCAAAGAACGGGAAATTAAAGACCTTTGGGTATGGGCCTTTAGTTGTGAGCTTTGCCTTAGAGAGAGTTCCGATGCTGATCCCACAGCATCTCACTATTGAAGTTGGGCCTCCTCGGGAGCCAAAGTTGATGCGATGGGTTGCGGTGATGGCCCGGCATCCTGATGAGGGAGCGGGAGTTGTCCGATTTCCTGCTGGTTACTTTCACTGGTTGGAGGACCAGGTCTTTGTGATCCAGGATTTTCCTTATGCCGGGGTAGATTTTCGCGGTGATCCGAACATGGTTCTTCCACAGGGAGAACAATGGGATGACAGAGGTACTTCATTTTTCACAAGTTTTTTAAATTATCTATATTTTTTTGTTTTTTTTTTTTATATCGTCTCAAAACTGACAGTGACAATTTTCAAAATGCAGATGTAGGTCCACAGCGTCCGGCCAATCTCCGGCCTTTCGAGAGAAGAGTACCAGTTGCACCAGCACCGGCCCCACAGGATGCGGCCGCAGAGACCTTAGCCAAGTTGGAACAGGACCTAGAGCGTCTTACGGTGGACATACCAGAGACGACTATAGATGATATCCCTATCATACTTTAGCGCTATGTGTTCGCAGTCCCAGGACCTTTCAAGAGGTTCTTGTGTAGGGTAGCGCGTGCAGTGGTGTCGTATAGAGAGCACCACCAGTGATTGGCTAGTCACTTTTTGTAGACACATGTGACATTTTGGTTTTTTGTACTTATCATTTTTTCCGATCATAAGGTGTTTTTCAACCTATGATCGAAGACGATGTATATTTTGACACACTCCTATCTATATATATCATTATTACCGGCTTATCTTGTTAAACATGTGTGATGAAATGTTTTTAAATTTACATGCATGATTATCGCAAATGTCTGTCTAACATTCGAGAAGCAATTGCATCTGCTAATGTATTTAATGACCTTGGAATATGATGATATTCAATGTAATCAAATTCACGTTCCAAGATGCGCACTCTCAAAAATAACCTTAATAACACTGGATTTCTAATGGCATAAACTCTATTAAGCTGTAATACAACGAGTTCAGAATTTGACCTCACTATCAAACTTTGAATCCCAAACGAAATAGATTCAGACAATAACTCAATCACTGCACTGTATTCTGCAATGTTGTTTGTTGTTTGATCGAAGCTCACCCCATGCATAGAAACTAACTCGTCAGAGGGCGAATAGATAACCCAAGTTGCGGAAGAGATATTCCGTGTACTACGACAAGCACCATCAGCAAATCCAATGTACGTTTGGAGAGGCGTCGACATCTGCAATATCAAGAGTAAAACCAAGATAAGCCAGAATAACGACGAAAAACACACTCTCTAAGCTAAGCACACTGTCTATACTAACAAACACACCAGCTAGAAAGAAAAACTAACCTAACTAAATCTCCATACCCATCATTTAAGCATAATACCTCTTTAGGTAAAGTCCATTTCTGGGTTTACCCAAAGAGTCCCCATCAAAATCTACCAGCTCATAGGCCCCTTTTGCTAGCTTTCGCTTGACAATGTAGGGCCCATGCCACATAGGAACGAATTTTCCAGCACCTAATTTATCGTTAGCTTGATCATATAATAGCACTAGGTCTCCTTCCGAAAAATTTCGAGGGGTCACGTTACGATCATACTGAGCTTTCATTCGTTTTGCGTGAGTCTCGATTGCCAATGCAGCGTCACGTCGAGTCTCATCTAATTGAGCTAAGTATAATAGACGCTTCTCCTCTTCGGAAGTAGCTGGAAGTAATTTGACAGCCATTTGAAGTGACGGGATTTCGCATTCAATGGGCAGCACAACTTCCAAACCATAAACTATTTGGAAAGGAGTGAACCCTGTTGATGTTTTCACTGAGGTTCGGTACGCCCAAAGCGTGGAAAATAACATGTTGTGCCAATTCGACCGATGAATACCAATGATTCGTCGGATCATGATAACTAAAATTTTGTTGATAGACTCAACCAGGCCATTGGCTTGTGGATAATAAGGAGTTGAGCTATCGTGACGCAAACCAAGCTGGCCTGTAAGTTCTGTCATCATAACGTTTCGAAAATGGCGCCCATGGTCAGTGATTATCGCTTGTGGGACACCAAACCTAGCAATAATATGATTGAATACAAAAATCGCAGTTGTCTTGCCGTCTGCCTCAAATGTAGGCATCGCCTCGGCCCACTTAGTAAAATAATCAACCGCAAGGATGATATACGCATGCCCCCCGGCCAAGTGAGGGTTACATGTAATAAAATCGATACCCCATTTAGCAAAAGGACCAATGGCAATTATAGGGTGGAGAGGAGCAGGTGGTGCGTGAATCTTGCGATCAAACACTTGACAGTTGTGGCATTTTCGGACCGCAATAATACAATCTTTAAACAAAGACGGCCAGAAGTAGCCAGCGCGCAATATTTTTTGGGTTGTGGCATACCCAGACATATGACCGCCACACGCTCCAGAGTGACAGTCATTCAAAACCCTTTCAGCTTCCTCATGAGTTAAGCAACAACAGAAAACCAAGTCCGCCCCACGGCGATAAAGAGTATCTCCAATGATTTTGTACTGTTGGGACTGGAATCGAATTTTCCGACGTTCCGACTTTGAAAGTTCGGGCCGAAAGGATTGGGTTTGGAGATAGACAATTGTATCCCCATACCACGGATCTAAAGTGTTGATGAGAAACAAAGATTCGTCCACAAGGGGTTCCTCTACCACAGTTTCCGTGTCAGTCGCGGGAAATCACACATCAATTCCGCAAAAACTAAAGATTTCTTAGACTTAGACTTTTCAAATTCTAAGTCGAACTCCTACAGGATAACGATCCATTTAGAGTACTTGCCCCCTAGCAATTGTTTAGTCAAAATGTAGATCATAGGGTTGCAATCCGAAATGACTGTAGTTTTACGGAGAAGAATGTAGTGACGAAAACGTTGGACAGCTTGAACGGCTGCCAAGGCCAACTTCTCCACATGTGAATATTTGAGCTCAGTGGGATTTAACGTCCGACTAAGGTAGTAGATCACATGTTCCGTTTCGAGTTCATCTTCCTGGACTAAGAGCATTCCAATGGTGGAATGAGCGGCGGCGAGGTACAAAAAGTAATCCTGGTTGTAGTTGGGAGGATGCAGCAACGGTGCATGGGTCAACGCGTGCTTTAGCGCATCAAAATATTTCTGAGCTATCTCATCCCAAGAGAATTGAGCATTTTGTTTCAACAACCGGGTAAAACCCTTGGTAATCTCGGCGTAGTTAGGAATGAATCGGCGTAAAAAGTTTGCTTTCCCTTGCAAACTTTGGAGTTGGCGCAAACTCGAAGGAGGAGGTAGTTTGATGATAGCTTCGACCTTCGAGGGGTCGACGCGAATGCCAGCTTTTGAAACTACAAATCCCAACAATCGTCCCACTTCTATGTAGAAGACACATTTGTGTGGGTTCAACCGTATACGATAATGTCGATACCTCATAAAAATTGCTCGTAAATGGACAAGGTGATCAGCTCGATGTAAGGAGTGAGCGGGCAAATCATCGAGATACGGTTGCACAATGTGCTTGATGTCATGAAATGCATAAGACATCGCCCTTTGAAAAGTGGCTCCGGCATTCTTAAGCCCAAAAGGTAATTTGTAATAAGCAAATGTCCCCCATGGACAAATGAAAGTCGTTTTTGGTTGATCGGCAGGTAGAATATTGATTTGGTTGTAACCGGAAAAACCATCCATAAAGGAAAATATTTCACTGTCGGCACAATCATCAATTATTTGATCGATATAGGGCGTTGGATAGTTGTCCTTGGGACAAGCACGATTGATATCCCTATAGTCGATACATTTTCTTATTGTTCCCTGTTTTTTGTTAACCGAAACAATATTCGATACCCAATCCGTTAACGGGATCGGATAAATGAAACCTGATTTCAACAGCTTCTCAACTTCAGCTTTAATTGCAGCCGCTTTTCGTGGGTGAATCTGACGCAAACGTTGCCGAACGGGTTTAGCGTCCGGGTAAGTCTTGATTTCATGGACAACAATGGCGGGATCAATTCCTGGCATTTCCTCGTAAGACCAGGCAAACACGTCACGGAATTCTTGAAATAGGGCCTTGTATGTTTGAATTTCATCATCTGAACACGAGGCACCTATATGAATGTGTTCAACAATTCCAGGCTTCACTGAAATGTCAATGGGAATAGTGCGAGAAATGTTTCCTAAATTCAGCTCTGAATCAGGATGTTTCATTGGACTCTGAGCGTCTTTGACATATTCAGCTATAAAGATTGATGAGAAATCATTTTCAAAATGATCATCCTCAGGTAAAAACGAAGATCTATGATGGAGATCTTCCCATGGTAAATCGTCTACACACAGGACTTCACAAAGTTGTTCGTCAGATGACACAACTTCGAGAAACGTTATTAACTCTGAGGTTGACGCGAAAAGGGATTCCTCACGGACCACATTCATTTGGTCGATTTTAGTTGAACTTGGGTCGGTAAAAGACTGCACTGCTTCATAGGCTATTTCATATGGACTCAAAGGCATTGCGTCACCAAATGAGTCTATCTCAGATTCAGAAGGAACGATCCAAGGATCGTCATAAATAACAGTGTCTGAAGTAATCATATGAATAGATGCACACGAAGACACGACGTTGATTGGAGGAAAAGGAAAAGTTCCCAGTAAACCGACATATTTAACTAATCCTACGCCAACATCCTTGTAAGGGATAGTCGTTTTACCGACATGCTGGATACTCTCTGAAGAGGCTGGGTCGGATGAAAAATAGGCCAGCTGGTCTATGGTTACGATCTTGCCATTGTGTGGAAACTTTATTACTCTGAAGACCGATGAAACGACCGCTGTCATAGCGTAAGACCAACTTCGACCCAAAAGAAGGTTGTAATCTAGAGGGGCATCAACCACCTCCACATCTAGACTAACGGTTTTTCCTTCAACCCCAATAGGCAAATCCTGTAGAATGCCAAATGGATGGAACCCACGGCCATCAAAGGCCTTAAGAATTGTCGGGGATTGATTTAGTGAAGGAGAACCAAGCGATCTCCAGCATTGTATCGACATAATACACGTGGGAGCTCCCTCATCAATTACAGTCCAATGAATAGGCCTGTTTTTTACTATCACTGGGATCTGGAAAGCCATCTGATGAGGTAAACGCGGTGTACTATTTTCTAGATCAAAGATTATTAGGTTCGGGTCTTGAACATCAACAGCTCCTATAGCCGACAAAAGTAATTTTCGCTGTGCTGGGCATGATTGCAGCACTTCTAAAGCCGACATTTCTGAGGGTGAAACAGCTAAATCCTCAACAATGTTGTAATTCTGGGCCGCTCTCGCATGCGGATTGAAAGCAGACCTTCGAAGTACACCCTTGGCGGGCGGTTTGATTACTAAGTCAGGGTTAGGTTTCTCGATCTGTAGTGGATCGGAACCGGGAGCTGAGGTTGATGGATTTGAATGAGAAGATTCTGCTTCTTTCGATCCATCAACAAGACTTTTACTACCATAATCTTGCGATCGAGTCGCAATCCTTACATGAGACATCATCAATATGGGTTCTTCAGTGGCACCCGAGGAAGAACCTATCATCTTACTCTCCTGCTTTGGAAATGGATCTTTCAAAACAGCAGGAGTTGAGGAACCTTTGATGATTTTCACAACCTTGGCCCGATGAGGGCAATCTCTTGTAAAATGATCCTCTTCACAAATAAGACAAGGATATCGAGGTTTGCGCTTTTCGTCACTGGTTTCCGACTTTTCTGTTTTCTCCTTTGGAGTCTTGTCTGCTTTACCCTTCTTCTTACCTTTCTTCTTTCCACCATTTTTTCATTTAGCCGTAGATGACTCTACAGCGTGAATATCAGAGGAAATTTCAGGAGAAGATTCTCCTGTAGGGGAATCTAGTAAGGTTATAATGGGCGAAGAATTCTTTGAAGACTTCTTCTTGCTTTTAGTATTTACCGTACCAATCATGCCATCAGCAGCATGAGATCCCGAAGGAGCAGCAGCGATCTGATTTGACTTTGGAAGATCTGGGATCTTTTCGTGTAACGTACCTGACTGAGTGTAAACTAAGTCAAGGTACTGCGCTTGAGCAATTACTTGCTCCTCAGTAACTACTCCGGCCTTAACTACGTCTTCAGTAATCTTCGGTAATAATGATTTAGCAAACCATTCAACTAAGATTTGGTCCGGGATAAAAACTTTCACTAATCGCCGTCAACGTCTCCATTCATGTATATGATCGGAAATATAAGTGGACGTCGACTGCTTTAGTGAAGTTAGTAGCTCCATGCCATTATCATATCTGACCGGAAACTGAAAATGAGTTAGAAACGAGGTAGCTAACTAACTAAAATTGTAAAAAGAGGCCCGTGGTAACTCAATGTACCACTTGGCCGCGAGACCAATGAGCGTACGCTGGAAAAGACGTAAGCGGATTGAATCATCTGAGATGGAATTTGAAGCACACCAGAGGTGGTAAGTCATCACATGATTGGACGAATCCTCTCCAAACTTACCCTCGAACTTGGGTATATCACTGGGCAACTTATTTGGCATTGGCGGCCAGAACGGAAGATAATTTATTGGATCGTTCGTTAGGCGCGACAAGTCCGGTAAATCCAAAGTTGCGATAAACAGTAACTGCCGATTAGGATCCCTAAAACTCTGGGTCACAAGACCAGTCCCAGGAGAAGGATATCCAGGATAACTTGGAATAGGAATCGCATTCGGGATATTATATCCTCCTGGAAAACTAGGATTAACCGGACCATATTGGGGTTGCTGAGGTTGTTGATAAGTGTACCCAGGATACGGTTGATACTGGTAAACCGGCTGTTGGACAGCAGGCCCGTATTGGTACTGTCCCTGGTACGGTTGATAAGCGAATTGTGGTTGACTAGTGACAACCGTACTTAAACCAGGTTGTCCTACAGGTATCTGAACCGTAGCTTGAATCGTAGATCCAGACAATGGTAAAGATGTCTGAGGAGTAGTTGCAGAGACAGTAGAAACCGGAGCTGTCGATACTCCAGAAGCAAGTGTGGTGGAAGGAACAGATGTTGCGGTAGTTGCAGCAGTCGTTTGAGATGGAGTACTAGGTGCAATTGGCGACTGAGTAACTACCGAAGGTACAGAAGTTTGAACATTTGACTCGACTGGTTGCTGGGATGGACCAGCAACTAAGGATTGTCCAGCTTGAGATGACAACTGTACGCTTGGCTGCAATATCTGTTGAACTTGCGATGGATCCCACACTATGTTCATTCCGGGTTATTGACCCATGACAGGTTGAGGATATTGAGATCCATAACCGGATTGAGGGTAGGATTGATAACTGAAAGGCACAGTTCCCGTACCTTGAACATATGATTGACCTTGAGGTGGTTGATAACCTTGACTCGAGTATTGACCTTGAGGTTGATACCCTTGAGGTAAATACTGATACTGGGGTTGACCTTGGGTACATATTGAGGCTGGGGTTGACCTTGAGGAATGTATTGTACTATGGGTACATACTGTCCTTGAGGTTGCCCCCCAAACGCAATTTGTGTACCTTGAGGTTGCCCCCCATGCGTTAATTGAGGCTGCCCCCCAGGCGGTAATTGGCCACCTTGAGGTTGAGAACCGGGAACTGAACCTGACATCATGTAAATGTCTCCTACACCCAACGGTTTATTACCATTGTTTCCAGCTAATAACCCATGTTCAATGGGTTGAGGAGATGCTCCCGCAAAAGTACCAGAAAGTGACTGATACCCAGAGGGAACAGAAGGACCGCCGTACAAGAAATATTCAGGAGATTGAGTGAACACGGACGACTGACCAGACATATTTACAGGAGTATAAATACCTCCAGGTGGAAAAGGAGTACGAGGTGGAGAAAAACTTATCCCTGAGTTGTCTAAATAATTGGTTAACGAAAGGTACCAAGTAGTACTTCTAGGAGGACTGTAAAAGATAGATTCACGCTCCCTTAGATCAATGGTAGGTTGATCTTCAAGGATAGAAACGCCAAATTCTTCCTCTGGAGCAAATTCTTCAATAGCTATCAAACCAGCAGGAAGATCTTCAGTGATAACTCTTTCTACCCTAGGTGAATCAGGTGCACTAGAAGTTGGAGTAACAGGTTCAGATATTTCAGGTTCCTCGCCTATATCACTAGTAGATGAAAAACTACCAGCAAGCTCGGAAACTGCAACAGCTTCGGGATTATAACCTGTTTCTAGACCTTGGTAATCTGGATGGACTACCAACGACGATTCTCCTTCTTCAGTTGAACCTACTTTACTGCCACTAGGAGTTACAAGGACTTTCAAACCTTCGTAATGACCCGGAACCTCTTCAGGAGGTTCGCCCCGAAGTCTACGGGACTTCCTCAACAAATCGTCCACGGTAACAATCTCAGGAGACTTGCCTCGAAGTCTACGAGACTGTCTCGGTAATTCAACCACAGCTAAAAACTTTTAACTACTACACACGCAAACAAAGTAAAATCTCAAAGCAAACCACCTAAAGTGTCTAAAGAACCAAACAAATTTGAATCACATGCCTAAAGAATCTAGGGCGTCAAACCATACACAAACAGTAGCCTTCCGGACCGAAAACACTAGTTGGAGATGAAACCCAACATCGCCGAATTCAGTACAGAAGTGTGGGCGGAACAGTTACCCCGGCAACCTGCTTAATGAATAGACTGGCACAAGTTCCTCCACTTTAACCGTCTCGAGTGAAGTGAACCCCCCAGAAAATCCAAGTGAGTCTAGCCGACGTCTGCTCCAGGTACAGTGGGATCTTCCCTCCACCGTCACCTCGGTAGAATCCTAAAGATAATGGTCACTAAGGTTACCAACAGCAACAAATATACCTGGGGGAACAGTCTACGACCCGATAGCACGCAAGGGCAGAGTAACAAGCTCAATCCCCTTGCCAGCTCCTTGACAATAATCCAAGGTTTACCGAAAAGTGACCCCAGGCTCCTCGACAATAATCCGAGGTTTACCGTTTGTAGTACGTGCGTATCTGGCGTCTTTCTCAATGAAGGAGGATTGATCCCCTCACTGGTTCGGACACGGTCTCGTGCTTCTCCTTTAAGAGGAGCTTTCCCAGAGTACAAATGAAACAGTTGGATTTATCCTACCACAAGATGAGCTACTTGTTTGGTTTTACTGTCTTGGAGAGTTAATTACTCTCCTACTCCAAGACACTAGCCTGATCTATATTGGTGTTTCAGAGCCCTAGTAAATAAAAAGTTACTAAGTTGATTTTACTTTAAGCGTTAATTTTTATGGCTTTTCTTTAAGACAAAAGGTAGTGGAGATGAAACTGATGGTGTGTAGACTCGACCGAAATCCACTAAAAAGATGCACTTAGGATGATTTATACTAATTTTCTTTTTCAATGAATTCCCTAACTAAGAGAGTTGGAGAATGCAAAATTGATATAAAAACAACTTTCTTGGCAATGAAAATCAAAGAAACAAAACTCTTTATCTTTTCCAAAGCATACAACACATGACCACTAATCACTTCACGAAAATTCCTTTTCCTTTCAAAGACTCAAATGCTACCAAAGAAAACTTTCCTTCAAAAGATATTTTTTGTATTTTTCCTAATTAATAAAGCATGTAAAACTTATTTTAACAAAAATCAAAGTTAAAAAAGCTATGGCAATCAAATCAACTCAAAAGCAAATCTAGAGAAATGCACCTAAAAACTAAATCTAACGAGGCAAAAGCCTACTAAAGATGATTCCTGGATGTTTTACTTAGTCAAAATGTAACTAAGGACTAGTTGATGCAGAACCAAAAACCAGTCAAAAACAAAAATCAAAATCTTTTGTTCTTTTTCTCAAGAATAAAATTCAAAGTTCAATCAACAAACTTTTTCGAGATTTGGCAAAGAGAGAACACAAAGGTAGGCTTCTCACAAGGGTGGATTCTATGAAAGGTCCGACTCCTAATAGGACTGAACAAAACCAGGGAGATCCAAAGTTTGACAACCTCTAAAGCCAAATTCACTACAGGACCAGTGCAAAAATCAAACCCTAAGGCAAAATCTCTATGAATTTCACTAAAACTCTCGACACTGACGAAACAAGCTTAGGTGAAGATTTATGGCAGAAAACCAGTGGATCTGGGCAGAAAAAACAAATTAAAAACAAAATCTAAAAGGCAAAAAAGGAGAAAATTGAAATTTTCTTAATTTTGACAGGGTACGCAGGCGACCTGTTTGCACAGGTGCGGGTACGCTCTGTGCACAAAGCTGCAGTGCGTACAGGTACGCACTGTGCTCAACGCAGAGGCTGTGTACTTCTAGCAAAACAAAGAAAAACTAAAATCTAATTTAACCCTAAGCTAGCCCACCCAAAAACACAGTCAGACAGCCAAAAACCAGAAAACAAACTACTTTTCTCAGATCAAAATTTCATACAAAGGAAAAATCATTCACATCAATGGATTCCCCAGCGGAGTCGCCATTTTGTCATGCGGAAAGAGTCGATAATGCAGACAAAACCGACCTCCCTAGAAGCAAAGGCTTTCTAGTGACAAACAAGACAAATAAACACTACCTTTCTCTAAACATGCATTGAGAATACAAGTAATCAGGTGATTTTAACATACCTTTAGTCCAACGCTTTGTAGTAGTCCAGCCTCGCCGATCCGGATGAGCTCCTCCTTCTCTTCGAAACCTGCATTCACTAACAAGCCAAAAGATTAAATAGCACCTGATAAACTCATAAAACAATACATATCCATCATACAGACCAAGGAGTATATGAAACAAATCATGAATAACAATCTGTTGAGAAAAATGAGTTCATTTGTATTAAGTGGAAACAGAAGAAACCATTACAACCTGAGCCTTGGTGTTGTGCAGGTCCCTCCTAGGGTCCAGCAAGAGTTTTCCTTTACTTTGATCAGCTCACCCACTCTCAAATAAGGCTAGGAAAGGATGAGAATCTCTCCTCTCAAGCTTTACAAGGGAGTCCTAATTCCAGCAGCATCTACCCTTAGGAATGTTCAGCTTTCAACCTCTCCTCCCTCTGGCCCAATGCCTGTATTTATAGTGTTCTAGAGGAAGTTATTCAGGTCCACCATCAATGGGATAAGCCCCTCTTTGGATGGGATAGCTCCCCTCTTGATGGGATAAGTTCCTCTTTCATAGGGATACATGAACCATCTGGAGGCGCTCCATACACGTCAAACAAGCTTCTAGAATGCTCTAGAAATGACCACAAGTAACTTTTTTGGAGTGAAACTTGCGCCTTTTGACCTTTACAGGAGTACGCACCCTCCCTTTACAGACAGAGCGTACAAGTACGCAGGTATTGTGAACTTGGGGTGCGTACACGCAGGTAAGGCTAAGAGAAACTGTGTACCCAGAGATATATAGATTTTTAATGACTTTCTCTCTTTCTTGGAGTTTGACATGGAGAGCAGAGGTATAAGACTTGCCAAGGAGGATAGTATGACAGTTGATGGAGCCATACTAACTGCAAATAGTCATGGTGACAAATTTTAGTGTAACAATACAGTGTTGGAGATCGCTTGGTTCTCCTTCACTAAATCAATCCCCGACAATTCTTAAGGCCTTTGATGGCCGTGGTTTTCATCCTTTCGGCATTCTACAGGATTTGCCTATAGGGGTTGAAGGAAAAATTGTTAGTCTAGATGTGGAGGTGGTTGATGCCCCTTTAGACTACAACCTTCTCTTGGGTCAAAGTTGGTCTTACGCTATGACAGCGGTCGTTTCATCGGTCTTTCGAGTAATAAAGTTTCCACATAATGGAAAGATCGTAACAATAGACCAGCTAGCTTACTTTTCATCCGACCCAGCCTCTTCGAAGAGTATTCAGAATGTTGGTAAAACGACTATCCCATATAAGGATGTTGGAGTAGGATTAGTTAAAGATGTCGGTTTACTGGGAACTTTTCCTTTTGCTCCAATCAATGCATCATCTTCATTTGCAACTATTCATATGATTACATCAGACACCATTATTTATGATGATCCTTGGATCATCCCGTCTGAATCTGAGATAGACTCATTTGGTAATTCCATGCCTTTGAGTCCATATGAAATTGCCTATGAAGTCGTGCAGTCTTTTGCCGACCTGGGTTCAACCGAAATTGACTTAATGAATGTGGTCCGTGAGGAATCACTTTTCACATCAACCTCGGATTTAACTACGTTTTCTGAACTTGATGAGCAAATTCGTGAAATCCTATGTGTAGATGATTTACCATGGGAAGATCTCCATCACAGATCTTCGTTTTTACCTGAGGATGATCGTTTTCAAAATAATTTCTCATCAATTTTTACAACTGAATATGTCAAGGAACCTCAGAATCTAATGAAACATCCCGATTCAGAGTTAAATTTGGGAAACATCTCTCGAACTATTCCTATTGACATTTCGGTTAAACCCGGAATTGTTGAAAACATTCATATAGGTGCCTCGTGTACAGATGACGAAATTCAATTATATAAGGCCCTATTTCAAGAATTTCGCGACGTGTTTGCCTGGTCCTATGAGGAAATGCCAGGAATTGATCCCGTGATTGTTGTTCATGAGATCAAGACTTACCCGAATGCTAAACCCATCCGGCAACGTTTGCGTCAGATTCACCCACGAAAAGCTGCTGCAATTAAAGCAGAAGTTGAAAAACTGTTGAAAGCAGGTTTCATTTATCCGATCCCATTAACGGATTGGGTATCGAATATTGTTCTGGTTAACAAAAAGCAGGGAACAATAAGAATATGCGTCGATTATAGGGACATTAATCGAGCCTATCCAAAGGACAATTACCCAACTCCCTATATCGATCAAATCATTGATGATTGTGCCGGCAGCGAAATATTTTCCTTTATGGACAGTTTTTCCGGATACAATCAAATCAACATTCTACCTGCCGATCAACCAAAAACGGCTTTCATTTGTCCATGGAGGACATTTGCTTATTGCAAATTACCTTTTGGGCTTAAGAATGCCGGAGCAACTTTTCAAAGGGCGATGTCTTATGCGTTTCATGACATCAAACACATTGTGCAACCGTATCTCGATGATTTGCTTGCTCACTCTTTACACCGAGCTGATCACCTTGTCCATTTACGAGCAATCTTTATGAAGTGTAGGCATTATCGTATTCGATTGAACCCACACAAATGTGTCTTCTGTATAGAAATGGGTCGATTGTTGGGATTTGTAGTTTCGAAAGCCGGCATTCGTGTCGATCCCTCAAAGGTCGAAGCTATCATCAAATTGCCTCCTCCTTCGAGTCTTCGCCAACTCCAAAGTTTGCAGGGGAAAGCAAACTTTTTACGACGATTCATTCCTAACTACGTCGAGGTTACAAAGGGTTTTACTCGGTTGTTGAAGAAAAACACTCAATTCTATTGGGATGAGATAGCTCAGAAATCTTTTGATGCACTCAAACACGCATTGACCCATGCACCGTTGTTGCATCCTCCCAACTGCAACCGGGATTACTTCTTGTATCTCGCCGCCTCCCATTCCACCATTGGAATGGTCTTAGTTCAAGAAGATGAATTTGGAACGGAACATATGATATATTACCTTAGTCGAACGTTAAATCCAACTGAGCTAAAATACTCACATGTGGAGAAATTGGCATTGGCAGCCTTTCAAGTTATCCAACGTTTTCGTCACTACATTTTACTACGTAAAACTACGGTAATTTCGGATTGCAACCCTATGATCGACATTTTGACCAAACAATTGCTAGGGGGCAAGTACTCTAAATGGATCGTTATCCTGCAGGAGTTCGACTTGGAGTTTGAGAAATCTAAGTCTAAGAAATCTTTAGTTTTTGCAGAGTTAATGTGTGACTTCCCGCGTGCTGACACGGAAACTGTGGCAGAGGAGCCCATTGCGGACGAATCTTTGTTTCTAATCAGCACTTTAGATCCGTGGTATGGGGATATCATCATCTATCTCGAGACCCAATCCTTTCGCCCAGACATTTCAAGGTCGGAACGTCGGAAAATTCGATTCAGTCCCAACAATTCAAAATTATTGGAGATACTCTTTATCGCCGTGGGGCGGACTCTATTTTTCGACGTTGCTTAACTCACGAAGAGGCTGAAAGGGTTCTAAATGACTATCACTCTGGAGCGTGTGGCGGTCATATGTCTGGGTATGCCACAACCCAAAAGATATTGCGCGCTGGCTATTTCTGGCCGTCCTTGTTTAAAGATTGTATTACAACGGTCCAAAAATGCCATAACTGCCAGATTTTTGATCGTAAGATGCGCGCTCCACCTACTCCTCTCCACCCTATAATTTCCGTTGGTCCTTTTGCCAAATGGGGTATCGATTTTATTACATGTAACCCTCACTTGGCCGGGGAGCATGCGTATATCATCCTTGCGGTAGATTATTTTACTAAGTGGGCCGAGGCGATGCCTACATTCGAGGCAGACGGCAAAACAGCTGCAATTTTCGTGTTCAATCATATAATTGCTAGGTTTGGTGTCCCACAAGCAATAATCATTGATCATGGGCGTCATTTTAGAAACGTTATGATGACCGAACTTACAGGCCAGCTTGGTTTACGTCACGATAGTTCAACCCCTTATTATCCACAAGCGAATGGTCTGGTTGAATCCATCAACAAAGTTTTAGTTATCATGATCCGACGAATCATTGGGATTCATAGGTCGAATTGGCACAACATGCTATTTTCAGCGCTTTGGGCGTACCGAACTTCAGTAAAAACATCAACAGGGTTCACTACTTTCCAACTAGTCTATGGTTTGGAAGCTGTGTTACCCATTGAATGCGAAATCCCGTCACTGCAAATGGCCATCGAGTTACTTCCAGCCACTTCCGAAGAGGAAAATTGTTTGTTATACTTAGCTCAATTAGATGAGAATCGACGTGATACTGCATTGGCGATCGAGACTCATGCAAAACGTATGAAAGCTCAGTATGATCGAGATGTGACCCCTCGAAATTTTTCGGAAGGAGACCTAGTGTTATTATATGATCAAGCCAATGATAAATTAGGCGCTGGAAAATTCGTTCCTATGTGGCATGGTCCCTATATTGTCAAGCGAAAGCTAGCAAAAGGGGCCTATGAATTGGTAGACTTTGACGGGGACTCTTTAGGTAAACCCAGAAATGGTCTTTACCTGAAGAGGTATTATGCTTAAAAGAATGGGTATGGAGATTTTTTAGTTAGGTTATTTTTTCTTTCTAGCTAGTGTGTTTTAGTTTAAAAAGTATGCTTAGCTTAGAGAGTTTTTTTCCGTCATTATTCCTGCTTATCTTGGTTTTACTCTTGATATTGCAGATGTCGATGCCTCTCCAAACATACATTGGATTTGCTGATGGTGCTTGTCGTAATACACGGAACATCTCTTCCGCAGCTTGGGTTATCTATTCGCCCTCTGATGAGTTAGTTTCTATGCATGGGGTAAGCCTCGGTCAAACAACAAACAACATTGCAGAGTATAGTGCAGTGATTGAGTTATTATCTGAATCTATTTCATTTGGGATTCGGAGTTTGATAGTGAGGTTAGATTCTGAAATCTTTGTATTACAGCTTAATAGAGTGTATGCCATTAGAAATCCAGTGTTATTGAGATTATTTTTGAGAGTGCATCTCTTGGAACGTGAATTTGATTACATTGAATATCAGCATATTCCAAGGTCTTTAAATACATTAGCAGATGCAATTGCTTCTCGAATGTTAAATAAACATTTGCAATAATCATACATGTAAATTTAAAACCATTTCATAACATGATTTACAAGATAAGCTGGTAATAGTGATATATATATAGGAGTGTGTCTAAAAATACATCGTCCTCGATCATAGGTTGAAAAACACCTTATGATCGGCAAAAATGATAGGTACAAAAAACAAAAATGTCACATGTGCCCACAATAGGCGATCATCCTATCACTGGTGATGATCTCTATCAGAAACCACTGCCCGGGCCACCTTGCAAAGGAACCTCCTAAAAGGTCCCGGGACTCCAATCACATAGCGCTGAAGTCGACGAGGAATGTCGTCTATAGTGGTCTCAGGAATATCCCCTGTCAAGCGCTCAAGATGACCCTCCAACTCGGCCAAAACCTCTGCTGATTCGTCCTACGGGGCTGGCACGGGTGCAACTGGTTGCTTACTATTGAAAGGCTGGAGCGCGGCTGGTCGCTGTGGACCCACATCTACATTTGAAATTTTTACTATCAGTTTTGAGACGATGGAAAAATAAATAAAAAATAAAATAGGAAAAAGTTGAAAAGGATTTTACCTGACTCGTCCCACTGCTCTCCTGGTGGAAGAGCCATGTCTGGGTCACCACGAAAATCTATCCCAGCGTAAGGGAAGTCCTGAATGGAAAAGACCTGGTTTCCCAACCATTGGAAATACTCAGGTTTGAACCGAGCAACCTCTGTCCTCTCGTCCGGGTGACGGGCCATGACTGCAACCCATCGCATTAGTTTGGGCTCTCGAGGAAGCCCAGCTCCAACAGTAAGGTGTTGTGGGATCAGCATAGGAACCCTCTCCAGGCCAAAACTCACGACCAAAGCCCCATAACCAAAGGTCTTTAGTCGTCCGCTCTTGGCCCTAGTCAGTTGGCCTTTCACATTGGCCAGCACAGCATTGCACCAGTTGAAGATGGTGCCTCGAAAGCAATCAACTGCCATACGCATCTGGGATCCGGTGGCAATATGTAATGCGGCAGCTCCGCAAAGTCTGGTGACAGTAAACGCAATCACCATGAGTTCAAGACGGGATATGGTCTTTATGTCTATCCCTTTGTCTCTAGCCTGGCTGTTACAGTACTCTAGCCGGAGGCCATCGACAGACTGGCCACCTAGCCTAGTCCCGTGCAGAGTCAAGTCTTCGCCTCTCTTAGGCAAACCAGTCAAGAAATAAATGTCCGCCGGCTCAATTTCGAGCTGGTGGCTGCCAATGAAAAATCACTGGTCCTGTATGCTCCATCTATCAACCAGCCACTGTAAGAAATCCACCTGAGCCCTCATGCCAGGAATGGTCCAGAATTTGTACAGTCAGCACGCCCTCAAAGAATCAAGTGAAGGCTGATGATTCCATGCGGCAGCATCCACGTCCTCATGCTCTCATTCACGCCAATCTAGCATGATGTACTCTCTGCATCAAGTATAAAGATTAATTAAATTGCTAGAAAATATTTTGATTGGTCCATTTTTGAGAATTTTTGGGTTCAAAACCCTTGCGGCGGGGTACGCACCCTCCGAGTTAGACACAGTGCGTGGGTCCGCACTTTGTCTACATGGAAGGTGCGGACCCAGAGCTTTTTCCCAATGGAGAAAAAGTCGGGGTCCGCGGGTCCGCAATGGTAAACCTGCGGACCCCCGCGCGCGGGTTTTGCGCCTAAAAACCCTCCCAAAAAATGAAATGAAGGACTAAAACAAAAAACTAAACGGTTGAAAATGAAGAGTAGGATGATGTGGATTACCTGGAGAAGACGACGCTCGATTCCGACGGTTGGATTTTCCACAATCTTCACGGGAAGTTTTCTAAGCAAAAGCACTATTTTCTCACCCAAACTCAAACGGTAAAAATGAATCGACAAAGGCCCTTTTTATGTTTTTTTGAGTAAATAAATCGCAAATTTGTTTATGTTTCACTTTGAAAAGGTATTTTGCGACGCTTTTATCTATTTCAAACAGGTATGAGTAATGTTTGTGTTTTGTGCAGAATAAAGGATTATTCAGGCGAAATCTATCATTTTCAATAGAAAAACATGTAGTCATCTTTAAGCTCTTTTCTGACTCCTAAAACATGAAAATATTTCCGAGTGTTTCTTTTAAACTCGTTAAAATGGAATTAAAAGACGGTCCACTTACAGCTCTTTTCCGACCGTAAAAACGTGAAAAGATTGCCGGATTTTTGTCGTTTCGAATTCGATATTGGTTATAAAACGACGTGTCATTGATCCCTTTTTACTTTTTCGGGTCAAGGGCACTAATAACGAAAAGTAATCCTTGGTCATAAAAGATCAAGCGGTTCTCTCAAGTATTATTTTATACTTTTTCGGGCTTGGGAGACTCAAATTTACGAAAAAGGTCAACCCTGGAGTCTTCTTAAGTTTTTTCAGACTCTCTAAAATTGAAAAACGCCGAGTTTCTCCTATACTGGACTCGTTAAAATTTCATAGTAAAGGACCTGTTCAATTACAAACAGGAATGAACCACTCCTTCTTAGGGTTCGAATTTAAACTAAGTTGGACTCATCCGAAGGATGAGCTTATAATCAAGCAAATGCTATCCTCCTCAAGCTTGTCAAAAATAAAGAGGTACTTGCCAGAAATGGTGGGGGAAAAGAGAGAAAAATGAGTCTGTTTGTCATACTTTGTAACCACTCTTGAACACGACACTTTTATTCACCTGGGTTGGGAAATCCTTTGCCTAACAGTTGATCAAACCACATTGAAAGTCTTCAACTAGTTTCTGGTTATTAACTTTGGGTCAATTGTCACCAAGCCATCTGTCGTGTCGTTATGTGTTCAAGAGGTCACTGCCAATAAGCCATTCATCTACAAAATATCTGTCATCCATCTTGACCATCCCTGAGTCAGTCCTTGCAACTAAATTTCTTCAACTTGATCTATGATTTCGTGTTGTGGGCTTGCCTACGACGGATCGCTTTCTATCGACATCAGCTCATTATCTAGAAAGATGATCTAGGAATTGTCAGTACCTTGAGATCTGCATGCCTCAATGGCAGGCTTCTCGCCTTTGACGACAGTTTACATCATTGACTTTCGATCGAAGGATTCCATGATATGTTTGACATCAACACATTTATTCACATCTCATGGATTGTACTGGGTACTTTGAGAGCCATTGACATCACTGGTGGTTTCTCTCACACTTGTTAACAGTTTACATCATTGACTGGTAATCAAGTGGTTTCTACCATGTTCGACATCAACACATTTATTCGCATGGATAGAATCGTACTATTTCGGGAAGTAGAAATGAAGACCCTGGATCTAGTTTCCACCATCCAGGTTGTGAGGAATTTTGTATTCATTATGTTGTGGACTATTCATAAACAGATGGTTGCGCCCATATTGTGTTCACATGAGTCTATACTTGTAATGTTTTACAAGATCATTCCTATATCAGAGCAGTAGATAGTTTTCTAGTTAGTTTTGATCTGAGTATGGGAATGCCTACCTCAACGATGATATGATCTCATATATATATCTTGCATTGAATGTTTTAACAGGTTCCGACCGGGCTCTCCACAAGATGATCCTCGAAATGATAAAGTACTTCACTCTTCCTATATGATAAATGAAATCCTCATCTACTACAGACTTCACACTTTAGGGGGCAATTTGTTACACAAAAATATCATCACCATGATTATTTGCAGTCAGTATGGGTCTATCATCACTTATACTGTCCTCCTGAGCAAGTCTAGGACCTCAGCTCTTCAAATCAAGCCTTGGAAATGGGAGAAAGACATTAAAAATCAATGAAACTCTGGTTCCGCACTTTCTCTCATGGTCACCTGCGGTACCGCACCTTATGTGTACAAAAGTTGCGTACCTACCCGCTCTGTCCCTAACGGTGTAGGTGCGGACCCCTGTGAAAGTCAAAAGGCGCAAGTTTTATCTTAAAAAACTCACTTTCGGTTAATTCTAGAGTTTTCTAGGAGGAATTTTGACGTGGATTGTTCGCTCTGAGGTGGTTCATGCATCCCAAAAGAGAAGGAGCTAGTCCCTTGACTAAAGGAGCTATCCCTTTGAAGGAGGGCTTTATCCCTTTGAAGGAGGACCTAGTAACTTCCCTCCATTGCACTATAAATACAGGAATTGGGGTGAGGACTAGGGAGGTTAGAAGCTGAACATTTTGAGGGTAAATGCTGGTGAAATTAAGACTTCCTAGTTGAGCTTAAGAGGAGAGATCACATACCTTTTTGGCTTCATTGGGGAGTGAGTGAAACTTGTCAAAGTAGAGGAGACTTCTTGTTGGACCCTGGGAGGAGCTTCTACAGCGTCAAGGCAAAGGTTGTAAGGTTCTTCTTCTTTTGAATGAATACAATCAAACTCATTTTTCTCAACAAGTATCTTATGTTATTTGTTTCATGGACTCCTTGACTTTCATGTTAAATATGTTTTATGCAATTGGTTTTTCAGGTGCTATTTAATTTGTTTGCCTTGTTTGTGTTTGCAGATTCGCGAAAAGGAGCTCATTTGGATCAAAGGAGCGAGGGCATCCACAAGCTTGCATTGGACCAAAGGTAGGCCCTAAAAACACTTGTTTGCTATTGTTTATTAAAGCATATTTAGAGAAAGATAGTGTCTGGTTGGTTTGCTTGTCATTAGGTCTTCTTTAGATTCTAGGAAGGTCTATCTTGTCCGCAATATTGACTCATTCCGTGCGACAAGTCTGGTGAGATCCGTGTGATATTGGACTCTCTCTACTTGTTCACAAAACTCATAGTAGCCAAGATATCTAAAACATGAAACAACCAACTGAGAAGCCTGCAATTCCCTAAGGTTTGATGGCTCTTCTCTGATAATCCTGCCTCCCTTATGAGGTTTTCTCTGTTGTCTAGCTCTCTCTACTGAGGTATCACTATCTGTATTTTCCTCCTCATAGTCTCGATCTTCTTTGTCCATGTTTGCAAGGTCTAAGGTTGTACACTCCTAGAAAAGGGATAAGGGGAATGAATAGGAGTGTTTTAGGAGTGAAGGGATGTGTTAGGGTAGACTAGAAAATGAAGGGTAAGATGTGAATTATGAGAGTGAGGGAGAGGGGTTTTAGGATGAGGGGATATGTATGGAGGGGATATGTAGTGATGTAGGGAAGAGATTTAAGTTTTAATGATAGGTGATGGGGACAAACAGAGGGGTTTAGGGTTTATAGGATAATATGGAGTGAAACGGGGGTTAGGGTTTTTAGAATGATATGGAGTAAAACTAGGGTTTGATTTTTAGCATGGAGAATGATGCTTATGATTTCAATATGCAAACCAAAAATGAAGAAAAGGAAGTCAACTTACTGAAATAAGGGTGAGAGAGAGAGAAATCTGGAAATTTCTTGAAGTTTTGAGGGCTTTAGAACCCTTCTCCCCAACGCGCAGTGCCGGTAGACAGACGCATAGCATTGGTCTCAACGCACAGTGCCAATGTAAAAATACACTGCGAAAATCCCCTGGACACACAACACCGACTTGCCTTGCCCAGAAGCGTAGTGCCACTCTGCCAACGCGTAGCACCAAGCTTCCAATGCCCAAAACTCCCTCAAGCTTGCCTCTTCTTCTCACTTTTTGATTTCTTGTTTGCTAAATGAGAATAATGATCTTTGAAAATGAAATGTGAGGGCTTAAATAGGAGAAGATTTTCATTCACTTGAATAAACCCACTTTTCTAATGTTCCTTGTTCTTTTTCAAAACTTTGTTTTAATGCCTTTTCTTCTTGTATCTTTACAGGTGGATAAATGCTCAATTTGACTTGAATTTTGCAGTGTTTCTTTGTCTTGCAGCAAGGAGAGATGATCTGGCGCAGCTGAGATCAATTATTACATATAGGAACTTAAAATTACAAATGAAATACAAATAAACTCAAATACTCTGTTTTCACATCAAAAACATGTTCTTGAGGTGAAAATTACATTAGGTTAAAAGATAATGATTTCAGTAGCTATGACTTACAAGCCATCATGCTTGATTTTTTGATCATCCTCATACCCTTGCTGACCTTTATTTACACTTTGAAATCAGATTCTTGACCTTGGTGATGAAACCCTAAGACTTAATGAAATCATGCCCTATGACCTAATGAAATGATGACTGCAGATTGATCATAAAATCATAACTTAAGACAACCTAAAGAAGGATCAGCAAGTATACTCTATGAGGGAAAAATTTAGATTTTCTGAAGAGAGGACAACCACTGATCACAACATGTCACAGCCTGAACGATCATACGCAAGAGCCTGGTCCATCAACTCGACACACCAGTAGTATGGCGCTGTAGCCTCAGAGGTAACTCGTCGGTCCTCACATCTTGAATGCCGAGAGTGAGACCCTCGATCTGAGCCTGCAGTACTGCCAGGGTCTCCACTAAGTCCAGATTGCGAAGGATAGCCCTCCCTACAGCCTCTCCTGCTAGAGCGTCAGCTACCACCTATGGGTGTACCACTGGTCGCACTGGCCCAATATCTGCACACACATATGAGTTTGATTAGTCTTGATAACATTTAAAAAACACAAAAACGTTAAAAAACTGATAAACAAATATGTGGTCAAATCACTTTACCTATAGCACTTCACTGCTCGCCAGCTGGTAGCGCCAAATCCGGGTCGCCTCAGAAATCCATTCCAACATATGGATACTCCACAAAGACCATCTCCTGACGGTCGAACCACTCAAAGAAGGCATCGAAGAAAGAAATATGTGACTCACCAGCATGTCTGGCCATAAGATCAACCCATCTCTGCATTCGTGGTTCCCCCGATGCTGGAAATCCTAATGAAATGTACTGAGGCTGCATCAGTAGAAGGGAGAATTACAACCCAGCTGCCTGATCCAGTATCATCCTCCCAGCATCAAAACCCTCTTCACCTCATGAAAAGCAAGATCACCCAACAATACAATGCTCTTTCTCAAAGACAAACTATCAGCACTTCCTTACCAATTACAAAATTCCAGCCTCTAGATCTCTCAAATGAGGGATCCATTTATAGATGTCTGCAAGGGTGTGATTCATCTTTGGGTTTTTGATTAGTGTCATTCCACTTGTTGTTCTTGGTTCCACTTGGAGATTTCTTGGATCTCTTACTCATCCCTGGGCGAATTCAGAGAGGCAAGTGTTACAGGAGAAGTTTCTGGAAGATTCCATGAGCATCCACTTAGAAAACTGTCTTGAACATTTTTCCATCCTTGCTCATTGCACCTATCTAGTGTAGAAGTTAGTATGCATCACACCTTGACAGTGGGGCAGTCAGTATGCTCTAGTTTTGGCCAGTTCTGAGTGGTTTTTCAAGTGGAACTTTTGGGGAATGATGTAATCAGTTGACTATGATCCTTTAGGTTATGAAACAACACTTTTAGGGGTTAAAGAACCCTTGGTTTATTGACATATAAGATTGGGGTTGCAGTGCCTGTTATCACCCCAAGAAACTCTCCTAGGGTAATTCAGATATGCCTGGGAACATACAAATTCAACTTATTGTTGCAAATGGATGAATGGAAGGAATTATGCTTGTCCAAGCCAAATAACCACTTCTACTTTGCTTGACTCCAGACATGCGTGAACACCCACAGACTATAAGGCTTTAGACCACCAATTACTCACAGTTTAGGGATTAGGTGAGTATGGAGAATACTGACCACACCAACAGATTCACAAGACCATGTGATGGTCGGTTGCAACCAGTAAAGCAGTCTGCAAATCTAATTCCCTAATACACAGACAGGATGACAGCTCTCTGGCACTAGGTGAAAAGAAACCTGAATAACTCATTCACTGATACATACAAGACTTTAACACAGAGATAGGATGACAGCTTCTCTAATGTTAAACATCAAGAGCTCAGAAATATAGCATATCAGGCACAGCTTGGAACAGAAGAAGAATGGAAAGTGAGAAATTAACAACAAAAGTTAAGTTATTGTATGTTCTATGCTTATAACAGTTTACTTCTTTTTCTTATTATATTCCGCATATTAGCAATCACATGTACATAAAGTAAAGTGCAGATAGAACATTAAACGATCGACAGAAAACAAGCCAAGACAAGAGACACAAGATGTGGCGGCTAGCCAGGGAAAAACCCCACAATGTGTGGGGAAACCCTTTGATCAAATCTTCTTTTATCTTCAATAATTCAGTAGAGAGAAACAGTACAATAAATCTGATTTATATCAGCAGTAGCAAACCCTAGATCAGCAGCATCAGCATTAGCGGCTTCATCATCAAACTAGGGCAGACGATATCTCACAAACCGACAGTCGAATTGACTTCATTCCACCACCAAAAGTTTCTGCTTCCAGAGGAGGTTCAGATGAATCTACAGCGCAGTTCAGATGAGGAGATCTTCTAGGCCATGCAAGTCAATCTTTACTTCTGCAGTTGCAGCTTCAGTTTCAGCAGTTTCCGGCTTCAAACTAGGGCAGTCGATATCTTGCAAACCGTTCGTCGGATTGACTTCATTCCACCACCAAAAGTTGTGTCTTTCAAAGGAGGTTCAGATGAACCTACAGCGTAGTTCCAAAGAGGAGATCTTCTAGGCCACGCAAGTCAATCTTTACTTCTGCAGTTGCAGCTTCAAATTCAGCAGATTTCGGCTTCACATGTGTGAGAGAGAGAGACCCATTTCAGCACAGTAGAGAAGAGACTCATATCTGTGCAGTAGAGAGAGAGAGATGTGATGAGTTGAGTGAGTCCAAATGAGGAAAAGTCCTCTTATATTTATACACAACGTTGGTGGGTGAATAGATGCGACTGTTGGGCTTCTGAGCCTACATGAGTTGTAGGTCGGCTTGATAATAATTCCATAATCAAAATAAATTCATATCTCCATGAATACTTATCGGAATTAGATGATCTTTATATCAATCCTACACCTCTCAAAGAGAGGAATCTAATAAAAATATTATTATCCATGAATAAGATGACCCACATGAAGTTTTTCCCTAGTTGCCAATTTTAACACTCCCTCTCAACCATGGAGAACTTCATCTGCAATCTGTCTATCGGTCGTTACTATTCATCCATCAAATGCACTGCCTTGTACAGCCTGACCCTTGCCCTGCTTTGCTCTATTTTGCCTGTTCTGCTTTGTCTGGTTCTGCCCTGCACTGATCTGTACTGTTTTGTTTTGTTCTGCTCTGCTCTTGCATTGTTCTGTTCTACTCTACTTTTGTCCGAATTATGAAGAAGAAGAAATGATCGAGGATGTATCATACTGACTCAAAGTCAGTCTCAGAGTATGTACCACTGGTCCCAGACCAGTCTCAACCAACCCAAAGTCAGCGTCATAGTGAGTACAACTCCAATGGTCCCAGACCAATATCATCCTCCACAGACTCAAAGTCAGTCTCAGAGTATGTACCACTGATCCCAGACCAGTCTCAACCGACCCGAAGTCAGCGTCATAGTATGGTACAACTCCTACCACTGGTCCCAGACCAGTATCATTGATCCCAGATCAATGGAGGTCATCCTAGCGTAGGGAGTACAGTAGTTACAACGATGCGTCCATCGGTACTACTATGGTCCCTAACTTCATTTCCCTGCTCATTGATCAGATAAGAGGTACTTCCCATGAGTCCCAGACTGCATGGGTAGGATGCCTCGACAGGAGAACTAATCAATCATGTCCTCACAGGAGAACACATCAATCTTGCTACAATTGCCATGGAGAACACATCAATCCAGGCTGCCATGGAGAACACATCAATCCAGGCCTCACAGGAGAACACATCAATCTTGCTACAATCGCCATGGAGAACACATCAATCCAGGCCTCACAGGAGAATTAATCATCCTACTACATAGGAGAGTGAATCATTCTGTTCCACAAGAGAGCGAATCATCTTGTCCCACAAGAGAGCGAATCATCTTGTTCCAATGTGCACCACCAGGGGAGGGTGAGTCACCCTGTGGTCATATGTTGCTCCAGTAGGAACCGCAAGCCCTCAGAGCTCCCAGAGCTCAATTTATGCAACATCCAGGACCCTTGTACAAAGGTTTCTTGCCGACTCCAAGTCGTTTGGGAAAATCACAGATTATATCTTTCCTTGGGGCTTTGATAAGGTGTATCAACCTGTACATCATCTTAATGTGATGGAGCTTCCTTGCTCATTGACTTATCATATCCCAGATGATGTCTATCTGCTGGAGCAATTGACGAATACGGGATTCCTCAATAATCGAATCCCACCTCTGGTTGTTACAGAGAATCACAGTGGTATCCAATGTAAATCCAAACAGCTCACTGAAGAGCTTTCGCAACCAGACTGCCTCACACGAGGTTATGCTAGCAACAATATATCTTGCTTCGGCGGTGCTCAAAGCCACCGACTTCTGATTCCTGCTCATCCAGGATATCGAAGCAGATCCCAAGGTGAAACAGTACCCAGAACTTCTCTTACGGTCCACCACACTACCTGTCCAATCAACATCAGTATATCCAAGTAGTCTCACATCTCCAGCAGTGTATCTTAATCCATGAGAGATTGTGTCCTGAAGACATCTCAAAAGATTCCTGGCATCAATCCAGTGAGGCTTAACCAAATATGAGCTCACAATGCTAACTGCAAAACATATGTTCAGACAGAGGTTCACCAAGAACATCAATGCGAATGAGTTTTTGAAACTCAGAGGCATTTCCCAAGTCTGGTCCAACATCACTACCATATAACTTCTAAAAGTTAAGATCCTTGAGGTAGTCATAGGCTTGCAATCCATCATACCGAATCTTTCCAATATATTTACCACATATTTTCCTTGAGATAGGAAAATTTCCCTTGGCTTCTTCCACACTTCAAGTCCTTGGTCCTTCATTTCAAATTCAGAAGCCATCTCCCTCTTACATTTGTGAATGGGAGGGTTTGCACCTGTTAGAAAGAGGTCATCCACATACAACACTAGTATGAGAGGCTTGTCATCTTCAACCTTAAAGTAAAGGTTAGGATCGGCTTCACTCCTAGTGAATCCCAGCTTCATCAAGTAGCTATCGATCCTCTCATACCATGCTCGGGGTGCTTGATTCAGCCCATAGAGAGCTTTCTTCAACCTGCATACATGAGATTTTCGATCATAAATCTCAAATCCTTCGGGTTGCTCCACGTAGACCTCTTCTTTGATCGAGCCATGCAAGAACGCAGTCTTGACATCCATCTAATGTAGGTTCCATCCTTGTGAAGCGGCAAGGGCTATGATCGAGCGGATGGTCGTATATCTGGCAACAGGTGCAAATATCTCATCATAGTCTATACCTTCCTTTTGGGAGAAACCTTGAGCAACAAAACGAGCCTTATACTTTTCCATGCTTCCATCTGCTACATGCTTTATCTTGTAAAGCCATTTGGAAGTAACAACAGTCTTGTCCTGGGGTCTGGGAACTACTTCCCAAACATCATTCTTTATGACAGACTCATATTCTTCGGTCATGGCATCCTTCCATACTTGATGCTTGATGGCATCTGAGAATGACGAAGGCTCATTTTGTATGATCGTGCTCATGATGGTCAGGTATCCTTGATACCTATTAGGTTTCTTACTTTCACGAAAGGTTCCTCGGGGTGCAGCATGTCCTTCAGCATCATCAAGTAACCCCTTAAGCCATGAAGGCCTCTTCCTAGAAGAAGAAGGCTCATATGGAGGAGGATCAATCAGATCCATGGGTTCTTCTACATCAGGCATTGATTCATCATCCTTTTCTTTCGGTTCCCTGGTGTCGGTTTCTTGAGAGCTCCTCAAAGTCGGAAGATTGATCACCTTGCTGAGAGCCATATCTTCGTCAAAGGTGACATCATGACTAATTATGACTTCCCTTTGACCGGCTACATAGATTCTATAGCCTTTAGTATTTTCACCATAGCCCACGAAAATTCCCTTCTTTCCAGACGCTCCCAATTTATTTATTTTCTCTTTCGGCACATGAAAGTATACAGGGCTTCCAAAAATTTTAAAATGAGAAACATCAGGTTTCTTACCGGTGAATTTTTCTTCAGGAGTCTTGGAACCCAATGCTTGATGAGGGCATTGATTTTGTACATATACGGCGGTGATTGTAGTTTCAGCCCATAGAAACTTCGAAAGTCTTTGATCATGTAGCATGGCCCGGACAACTTCCATCATCGTGTGGTTCTTCCTTCCCACCACACCATTCTGCTCAGGAGTATGTGGTGTAGTAGTCTCCCTCTTAATGCCAACATCAGGTATGTCTGAGTGAACCAACTGTAATATATTGGAGGTCTTGCTTTGGCTTGAGGGGAATGGTCCCCTTTTGAGCTTTTCTTCGGCACATCCTGGACATACACCTTCTTTCTCTACTCAGAATTCAAGCATCCCTGTCACCATTTGTCTTACACCGAGTATAGATTTATAATGAAGGGGGGAAAACCTCCAATGCCAAAGTTCGGACTTAAGAGATGTGTCATAAGACATGACACCTAACGGACTTCCATCAACCTGATATAATGAATCAACACTAAACCCAAGAGTAAAGGCATCTTTAACATTATTTTTCCATATACGTACCTTGCCATTGCTGAAGGTTACCTTGTAGCCTCTGTCTTCCATTGCCAAGATGGACACTAGGTTCCTTTTGAAGTCAGTTGCATTTAATACATCCTAGAATTTCTAGCCTTCTTGAATGCTTGTCCTCTTCCTTGTTTCCCAGCTCTCCTCTTACCTTTGCTGTTGAATTTGTCATTCCTCTGATTGCCATTAGAGGGATTTCGAGTTGCACCACTGCATACTGTACCATGCTTCTCTAATCATGATTATCATCATGTTGCCCATGTCCATGATTTTATCCATCATAATGTTGCTCAAACTAGTGTGCATCATTATCATGCTATCCTATATGTTCACGATCTCATGTTGCCCTTTATGTCCATGATCTCATTCATCATGATGCTCATGATCTCATACATAGTGACTTGCTTTATCGCAAATGTTACATCATCATTTTCTTCTAGCCTTAGGTCCAGCCTTTCCTTTTGATTTAGTCCCGGAATTATTTCTTTTCTTTGCATGAGAAGAAAAGGCAGCAGGAGGACCTTTAGGCATGGGCATTTCTTGCACTTCTTCCCTTGTTTCTTCTTGAATGCATCTAGCCATTAGTTCCTTGAAACCAGGAATTACATTATAGTTCAAAAGAGTAGTCATGAACACATACCATTCAAATGGCAATCCTCCAAGAGTTGTGAGTGCCATTTCTCTGTCAGTAATAGTTTCCCCAATAGATAGGAGATCGTTCTTGATCTCGGTGATTCTTAAGAAGTATGCTTGCATACTTTCATCTTTACCCTTCTTGATTTCCCTCACCTTATTTCTAAGAAACAAAACTTGATTTGCATCATTAACTTTAAATAAACTCACCAGTCTATCGTAGATTTCCTTGGAGGTGTCCAGTTCAGAGATGTAGGCCACCAAGTGCTTGTCGATAGAGTCCCGGATGATCTTCTATTGTTTTGACTTCTCCACTTTTCCATTTGTTCCAGGCAGCAGCCGATGCATTTGATGGAGGCTCAACAATATTGCATCTCACATGATCCAACACTCCTTGATTCTCAAGGGTTAGATCGATAGAAATCTTCCATCCGTGATAGTCAGCTTTCTCACAGAGCTTGTCTTCAGCAGGAAAGAGTGTTGAGGACCCCATAGTTCTTTTAGGATAGCCTTGCCAATCTTCTCTTCGGTGATTGCTCTTGCTTTTGCTCGGGCTTTGTCTTCACCTCAGCTTTGATACCATGTTAATTTATGGTATGTTCTATGCTTATAACAGTTTACTTCTTTTTCTTATTATATTCCACATATTAGCAATCACATGTACATAAAGTAAAGTGCAGATAGAACATTAAACGATCGACATAAAACAAGCCAAGACAAGAGACACAAGATGTGGCGGCTAGCCAGGGACAAACCCCACAATGTGTGGGGAAACCCTTTGATCAAATCTTCTTTTATCTTCAATAATTCAGCAGAGAGAAATAGTACAATAAATCTGATTTATATCAGCAGTAGCAAACCCTAGATCAGCAGCATCAGCATTAGCGGCTTCATCATCAAACTAGGGCAGACGATATCTCACAAACCGACAGTCGGATTGACTTCATTCCACCACCAAAAGTTTCGGCTTCCAGAGGAGTTCCAGATGAATCTACAGCGCAGTTTAGATGAGGAGATCTTCTAGGCCACGCAAGTCAATCTTTACTTCTGCAGTTGCAGCTTCAGTTTCAGCAGTTTCCGGCTTCAAACTAGGGCAGTCGATATCTTGCAAACCGTTCGTCGGATTGACTTCATTCCACCACCAAAAGTTGTGGCTTTCAAAGGAGGTTCAGATGAACCTACAGCGTAGTTCCAAAGAGGAGATATTCTAGGCCACGTAATTCAATCTTTACTTCTGCAGTTGCAGCTTCAAATTCAGCAGCTTTCGGCTTCACATGTGTGAGAGAGAAAGACCCATTTCAGTGCAGTAGAGAAGAGACTCATATCTGCGCAGTAGAGAGAGAGATGTGATGAGTTGAGTGAGTCCAAATGAGGAAAATTCCTCTTATATTTATACACAAAATTGGTGGGTGAATAGATGCGACTGTTGGGCTTCTGAGCCTACATGAGTTGTAGGTCGGCTTGATAATAATTCCATAATCAAAATAAATTCATATCTCCATGAATACTTATCGGAATTGGATGATCTTTATATCAATCCTACACCTCTCGACGAGAGGAATCTAATAAAAATATTAGTAGCCATGAATAATATGACCCACATGAATTTTTTCCCTGGTTGCCAATTTTAACACTCTGGCACTAGGTGAAAATAAACCTGAATAACTCATTCACTGATACATACAAGACATTAACACAGAGATAGGTGTTGAGCCTCAACCTTGCACTCATTTACCTTTCCTCCCAACAGCTTTTCCTCATTCATTTCTCTCTTCTGACATCATTTCCTCCATCAACTTGTTCAATTCATTGCATTATATGTCTTTTAACATGATTTGAATTGACTGTGCTAATGATTGTGTTATCACAAAATCATGCCCCTGATAGGCTGTTGATCAGGAAGACCTTATGTAACTATTTCAAACCAACTTTTGGCTAAGGCTTAGCCTCCTCAACCTGAGAGGGCTCTCTCAAAGGTTAATGATTTTGATAAAGATAAGATGGCTAACTCTTATAGAACAACTATAAAAAATATGAATGGTGGAAACACATTAAACAAAACTATCCATTGGGATTATGGAGTCAACAACACCTCAATATAACAATGAACTCAACCTTACATGGAAGTCAAGGCATTCAGCGTTTAAACATTCAGAACATAACTCATATGGGACCACACAGTTTATGCATGTATACAGGAAGTCAGAGCACATTCAGTGAATTCTGAGTGATTATACATCCATACCACTGTAAACAAAACTAAGAAAAGGACAACATCACATATTCTGAACATAAAAAACCCTTCATGAATCCTGAGAAGTAAAGTCAAGCATGCATTATTGAAAATGAGTCTTACATATGCCAAATACAAGCTTTTTCATAAAAATTTCCAACCCTTTGTACATCAGCTCTTCTGCTATATATAGAGCTCTTTACACAACTTAGATTCCTCCTCCAGCATGAGGGAAATTCGAATTCATCCTACTATGACACCTATTGATACTCAAAACTAACTATTAAATGCAAATGACACCTAACTAGCAGTCCTAGAGACCTAATACAACTAGGAGTGTAACTCCTTATCATGATTCAACAACCTTATCTAAGAATTTAAAGCATTATTTGACACCTAAAACTCCATGAAGTCGAATTTGATGAAGCCTCCCACGTGGTCACCCAACTGCTGATGACAAACCCTAGAAATTAGGGAACATGTTTCCCTGTTTTTAGGTTTAGATCCCTGAAAATTGCAGAGCCTTTATCTCTTCATCCATGACACATTTTACGAAACTGAAGGAGGTTTTTGTAGCCCATGTTTTCCAAAACAAAAACCTCTCCTGGTTTTTGAAAATATTTCTCCAGCTATCCAGAAACTGTCCTTGAAAAACACGTGGCAAACAGGAAAAATCCGTTTTCTGAAATTAGGGTTTCAAAGAAAGCTTATTATCTCCCAACTGAAAACACTTATGAAGAAATTGAGATAGGTTATTGTAGTAGGAGAGTTGATGAAGATAAACCTCCTTCAAAATTCCAAAATACCCTTTCATGTGACCAGAAACGGATCTTGAAAAAGACTGCTAAAACCAGTAGACAAAGCTTGACTTTCAGCAGTTTCGTAGCGCAAGTTTAACCATACATTCCTCCCACCTCAGAACGAATTTGAAAAAACTGAAAGAGGTTTTTGTAGTGCAGCATGTTAGGAAGAAAAGCCTCTTTCAATTTGAAAAATTAAGTTCTCAGCTGCTCAGGAAAGCTTTTGGAAATTGACTAGTAAAAGCAGAAAATAGAGTTTTTCTGTTAAAACTGGCTGCTACAGGGGTTTCGTAGCGCGCTACGAAAACGCCTAGTTCAGTGATTTCGAAGCTAGTTTGAAAATTTCTCCAAAGTAATGTGAGATATGACTTCCAAACTCATGGTGAGGCTTCTAGGACATGGAATGAGGCTGTCAAACTTTGATGGAAAAGAGATATGACCTTGAAAGACTTCTAACCTTCTGACCTAACTCTTAAAGCATGAAATGACCTAGAGACCCTTTAACACCATGACTAAAAGAAGGGTTTGTAAATGAGAATGACACTTATTGTGATGAGCTGAATCAAAACTTATAAGACTATGATTAGAAACAAGGCAACTTACCAAAGCTTAGAGACAAAGATTTTAGGGTGATAACAGTGGCTCCACTAGGGATAGTGTGCCCTTGTGGTATACTAAGAACTTGCAGCTCCAGTGCCGCTATCCATCCTTTAGAATAAAACTCTGAACCTCTGCCCAATTTTCTCCTCAAGCCTTTATGTTTTCTGAACGAAGAATTCAAACTGCACCTACTGAAATAGATGCTCAGTCAACCTACCCTGAGCTTATTTGCACATTCCTACCTACCCTATCAGCTGCATTCTCCAATTGTAGCTCAAGGAACATGAAACTTCCAATGAAGCCAATCATCAATCTGATCTGAAACTTGGATCTCCTTACTGTGCTTGAAGCATAAATAAACTAGATACTGAAATAACCAAGGAAGCATGAGGTGTAACTGTTCTTCAAGATGAACATATAATTTGAAGCCTGAACAATAAATCTTTTCCATGTAGTCAGCTATAGGATCAAAAAACACATGGTTAGTTTGATGATTCTCATAACATTCTATATCTTCAAACAACTTATCCTCAGCCACACCAAATTTATTTGATATGCTATCCAGCTGCCTTTCTGAATGATTCCCATAGACAATGTAATTTTCCTCACTATTGTGATCATTATTTGAAGTAAGCTGCTGCAGGGAATTACAAAAATGAACAACCTTTTCCTCTGCCTGAGGATTATAAAAAATTTCTTCCAGTATTTCTTCTTGTTGTGTGTAATCATTTTTATCTTCATTATGATTCGAAGACTGAGAATACTGTTGTATCTCTTCATTCATATCAAAAGATGAAACATGGTTTTCACAAGTAAACCCCTGCTGTTCTTCATGCTGCGTTTCATGAGATGTTATACTTTCTTCTTGGTGTTGAAATGCATTGTTATGAAGAGCCTCTAAAATTTCTTCATCCATAAATTCATCATCATCATAACAATCCTCTAAGTATTGAATAAGACTTAAAGAATGTCTACAGGAATCTTTGAGAAACAATAAGGAAGGATGACATTCTTTATACATCTCATAGAATTCATCATGAAAATTAGCAAGTGAATATATTGAACCATTTTCCAAACCTTTATACCAAGACCATGCTTTTCCTTCTAAAGTGGTCATAAACATCTTCATGAGACAATATTCAGGGAAATGAACCTTAAGACTGCGTACATGCATATGGAACCTAACCAAATGAAGAGCAGCATTGTCCTTCTTTTCATCTTTGAATATTGGAAGATCATCTAACCAATCAACCTTTGGCATAGGATTTGGAAAACCAGGGATATGAGACCGATTCATAGGAGCATACCTGGCATTCATTCTTACAGTGGAACTCATCTTGAAACTTCATCAAGCTACTGATCTTCTAGCAGTGGAGTCACCTTCCAATTTCTTATTCGATGTGTGGAGTTGCCAAGGTAGTTTTGCAGCCTCAAAATGATGTCTGAGCTCCTGCTACCTTCAGAAGTTCAACCTCTTGATTTCGGGAATGAATAGACTTCAGGCTCCCGGCAGACGCACCAAAATGTTATCACAAAATCATGCCCCTGATAGGCTGCTGATCAGGAAGACCTTATGTAACTATTTCAAACCAACTTTTGGCTAAGGCTTAGCCTCCTCAACCTGAGAGGGCTCTCTCAAAGGTTAATGATTTTGATAAAGATAAGATGGCTAACTCTTATAGAACAACTATAAAAAATATGAATGGTGGAAACACATTAAACAAAACTATCCATTGGGCTTATGGAGTCAACAACACCTCAATATAACAATGAACTCAACCTTACATGGAAGTCAGGGCATTCAGCGTTTAAACATTCAGAACATAACTCATATGGGACCACACAGTTTATGCATGTATACAGGAAGTCAGAGCACATTCAGTGAATTCTGAGTGATTATACATCCATACCACTGTAAAAAAAACTAAGAAAAGGACAACATCACATATTCTGAACATAAAAAACCCTTCATGAATCCTGAGAAGTAAAGTCAAGCATGCATTATTGAAAATGAGTCTTACATATGCCAAATGCAAGCTTTTTCATAAAAATTTCCAACCCTTTGTACATCAGCTCTTCTGCTATATATAGAGCTCTTTACACAACTTAGATTCCTCCTCCAGCATGAGGGAAATTCGAATTCATCCTACTATGACACCTATTGATACTCAAAACTAACTATTAAATGCAAATGACACCTAACTAGCAGTCCTAGAGACCTAATACAACTAGAAGTGTAACTCCTTATCATGATTCAACAACCTTATCTAAGTATTTAAAGAATTATTTGACACCTAAAACTCCATGAAGTCGAATTTGATGAAGCCTCCCACGTGGTCACCCAACTGCTGATGACAAACCCTAGAAATTAGGGAACATGTTTCCCTGTTTTTAGGTTTAGATCCTTGAAAATTGCAGAGCCTTTATCTCTTCATCCATGACACATTTTATGAAACTGAAGGAGGTATTTGTAGCCCATGTTTTCCAGAACAAAAACCTCTCCTGGTTTTTGAAAATATTTCTCCAGCTGTCCAGAAACTGTCCTTGAAAAACACGTGGCAAACAGGAAAAATCCGTTTTCTGAAATTAGGGTTTCAAAGAAATCTTATTATCTCCCAACTGAAAACACTTATGAAGAAATTGAGATAGGTTATTGTATTAGGAGAGTTGATGAAGATAAACCTCCTTCAGAATTCCAAAATACCCTTTCATGTGACCAGAAACTGATCTTGAAAAAGACTGCTAAAACCAGTAGACAAAGCTTGACTTTCAGCAGTTTCGTAGCGCAAGTTTAACCATAAATTCCTCCCACCTCAGAACGAATTTGAAGAAACTGAAAGAGGTTTTTGTAGTGCAGCATGTTAGGAAGAAAATCCTCTTTCATTTTGAAAAATTAAGTTCTCAGCTGCTCAGGAAAGTTTTTGGAAATTGACTAGTAAAAGCAGAAAACAGAGTTTTTCTGTTAAAACTGGCTGCTACAGGGGTTTCGTAGCGCGCTACGAAAACGCCTAGTTCAGTGATTTCGAAGCTAGTTTGAAAATTTCTCCAAATTAATGTGAGATATGACTTCCAAACTCATGGTGAGGCTTCTAGGACATGGAATGAGGCTGTCAAACTTTGATGGAAAAGAGATATGACCTTGAAAGACTTCTAACCTTCTGACCTAACTCTTAAAGCATGAAATGACCTAGAGACCCTTTAACACCATAACTAAAAGAAGTGTTTGTAAATGAGAATGACACTTATTGTGATGAGCTGACTCAAAACTTATAAGACTATGATTAGAAACAAGGCAACTTACCAAAGCTTAGAGACAAAGATTTTAGGGTGATAACAGATTGATTGTTTGTTTAGAATTTTGATACATGTTCAGCAATTCCGCAGCTGTTCTGCAATTCCGCAGCTACTCAGTAATTCCGCAGCTGTTCAGAGATTCCGCAGCCTTTTTGTTGTTTTCTATACTCCATGTGTCTTCTCCAGGAACGAGCCACATGGGCATGTTGGTATGGATGTCCACATGGATCGTATGCTATTGGTTGGGCCAAATCAGTCACGTATGCCCCCGGTCAACGCAGGAGCACCCACGGTCAAACAGTCAAGTTGCAGACGGTGGCACGGCTCTGCGTGAGCAACTGAGACACGGATTCACAGCTGGCACTTTCTCCACGCCACGAAGACATCGGGGAACAGGATCTATCCATAGATTTACTCCCCATGATGACCGTTTCCTCTAAATGTGCACGGAGCTGCCTGCGTGTTGCTGCGCAGTTAATTAGTTAGGCCTGTAGTTGCTTAGTTTACGCAGAGGGTAGTTTACCTCTGTGCCTATAAATAAAGCGTTCTTCAACGCTTAAAGATTAGCTCTTATTATTGTAATTTCCGTAATCATTTTGGTTGTAAAACTCTGTTTTAAAGACTGCTGTTACAGCACTTTTTCACTGTATTTTGACATGCTGGTTTAATAGAAGAAGACTGTTTCTGTTCATCTTTGCGTAGCTGATCTTTAGCTAGTTGAGTGGATGGAGGGCCCCCATCTATTACAACCTATGTATAGTAGCATTTAATTTTATTTTTCTGCCTTTCTTTGTTTTCATTTTCACATGTACAATAATGTATAGTTTGATTTCTGCAATTTTTCATTTCTTTAATCATGTATAATAATGTACAGTTTGATTTCATGCCTTTACATTTCCAGCACTTTTCAGAACTGATCAGTTTGTTTATGCAGGTGTGTTAGAGCCCGGGATAGTGTGTCTTTATTTCACTGATGGTATTTGAAGTTGTCTTGTCTTAGCTGCTGATTTTTACTTTGCTTACGCAGTTTCATTGCTAGTTTACTTTCTGAAGTTTTGACAAGTTGCTTACTAACTTTTTGATGGTCTTCTTATCATAATTATCTAACTTTTATTGGACCAGAATATCATTAAGTGGCAGCTTGGTTTGATTAGCTTTTTGACTCATACTTACTGATTTCTTCTTAACTGTTTTCACATGAACAATTACAGCTAGAGGCAGAGTGTTAAGAAAGAATGAAGTGTTATGATTTGTCATTTAAGTTTTGCAGTTAAAGTAGTGTTTTTCACTTTCCATTGAGTTAACATAGATGCTATTTTTTTCCCTTATCAGCAGCATAGATAGTGGACTAGTGCCATTAGTCATTTTGTTTAATGCTTTGCTTTCATTCGAAGTTTCAATTCCATTGCAAGTCATTTTTCAAGCTTTCTCTTTAAAAAGTTTTAGGAGCATTTAGTAATCACCATACACACACACACTCATCTGTTTATAAATCCATCACTCCATCTTAGGAAGTTAAATCAACCACAAACATCATCTAAAAACGACAAAAAGAACTAGGAAAGGTTACTTAAGTACATACTGTACACATCACTTCGTCAGCTTACGAGCCCCGGGTTGACAATTAATGATAGCAATTTAGACAGCACTAAATTGACCAAACATTTTGGCGCCGTTGCCGGGGAAGTGAAATTAGGTAGCCAATTCTAAAAAAATTAAGAAAATTTCAAGAAAGGGAAATTGATAACCTCTCAAAGTATGCTCTCCTCTTGCACCTAGAGTGATCTGGAGGATCAGAAAAGAGAAAGTTATTGGTTTAATAGTTTCTTAAGTATGCTCTCTTCTTGCACCTAGAGTGACCTGGAAGATCAGAAAAAGAATTATTAGCCTGACTTGAAGGAAAAAATAAAAAATGACATGCATAGAGCTAGAGATTCTAGGGGAAGGTTTTTAGCTACAGCCAGAAGTTCGATTTTCACAAGTCCATCTGCTTCAAGGAGTAGACAAGAGACACCTCCCTCATCTCCCACTGATACTCCTAGCCCTAGAATTCCTGGAATTCAAGAGGCAAGAATTGACTCTCCCACACCTTCTATCGAAGTTGAATCAGAAAGAGATCCTTTCCTTTCTTCTACACAAAGACCAATTGTAATTGAAGAAGTAGAATCATCTGAAGAAGAGGGAGAAATTCCTCCTCATTCACCCTTTGTAGAAGAACCAGAGGATTCTGAAGTCTCTAGGGAAACCATTATGACAGAGGAAGGAGGTGGTAGAGGTAGAGGTAGAGGAGGAGGAGGAGGAAACAATGGAGGAGGTAGAGGTCACATTGGAGGAAATAGAGATGGGAATAACTCATTTGGGTTTCCTATCGTTGATGAGGATTCCCGAGCCACTATGAAAAACATATCACCATCTGTCCTCCCAAACTTCCATGGGTTAAGAACTGAGGACCCTGAAACATTTCTATTTGAGTTTGAAGTCGTGTGTCGAACTTATGACTATCTAGATGACTCTCAAAAACTCAAATTGTTCCCTTCAACATTGAAAGATCAAGCTTTGAAATGGTTTATGGGGTTACTCACTCAATCCATTAGGTCTTGGGATGAAATGAAACAAACATTTTTGGATAGGTACCTGGACTATTGTATGCCTACTAATCACAAGGATGAGGTATTTAAAATGGTACAAAAAGAAGATGAGAGTTTAGAAGATTTACTTGAAAGATTTCAATATAACCTGAAAAGAGCAAAGATGAGTAACTTGGATGAGGAGACCTTGAAAGCCCTCCTACTAAAAGCCATTAGAGATGAATGGATAGACATCTTGAACATGATGGGGAAAGGAGATATATCTCAACTTTCACTCAATGATATAGCAGAGCTATGTATCCATCTCTCAAGGGGCAAATCAAAAACTCAAAAAGGGCCTAGAGATCCTTCCCTCCTCAGAGCAAATAAATCTGCAACTGGAACAGTAAGTAGGGCTGAGATCGGCAATATGCTTGATGAATTCAAAACTGACATCTTAGGGAGTCTTAGTGAACAATTAGACACCCTTAAGATCCATAATAAACAGAAAACAGAAGCCGAGGCTTTGGCCATCTTTTGCCCGAAATGTAGAAAGAAACATGCTTTAAGGGAATGTCCCTTGGATGCACACGTTGCAGAAACATGTGTAATTTGCTCAGAAACTCATGAGACCAAGGACTGTCCTTCAATCCCTGGGCTCAAAGCAGTCTTTCAAGAAGATCCAAATACACTTGAATCTCTCTGCTTTGTTGCAAGGAGACCTTGGCAGGGGCAACAAAATCAAGGGTTTAATAACTCTATGAATTTTCAACCCCAACCAAATTGGAATCCTTGGCAACAACCTCAAAATCCTTTTCAAGCATGGATGCAAAGCATGCAAAATCCTTATGGGAGATTTGCTCAATTCTATCAATATCCTCCATCTTTTCAGAACCAGCAAGCTCCACAACTTCCAAATCCAAGTCAACAACTATCATTGTCATTCCCTCAACAACAACCTCCTCCACAAAATCAAAATTCTCAACTCTTGCTACAATCCCAACAAAAGCCAAATCAACTTCCATCTTAGCCATTTCCAAACCCCAATAATAGGAACCCTCAAAATGCTTACATGATGGAAGGTCAAGCATTCCCTACCTATATGATTGTTCCTCTCAATGAAGTACAACTCAGATCAGGTAAAATCTTAGATCAACCTTCTATAAATGTTCAACAACCAAGCATTTCTGAGGAAGAATCTCTTAGAGCTAATAAGGGTTTTGAAGTATCCCTTCAACGCCCAAACATTCAAACAGAAAAAGAAAAAGAAAAAGAATCAACCCCCACAACTCCCATAGTTGAGCAACCTACATCTTTAGCCACACCTCCTTTTCCTGAAAGATTACAAATCGATAAAGGAGTGGAAAAACAAATTTGGTTGCCCGACTATAATTTTCTAGATGAATTGAAGAATGTCTGTATCAAGATTCCCTTGTTACAAGCCATTAAGGAGATTCCCATTCTAGCAAAAACAATAAAGGAGTTGAGCCTTAAGAGACCAGGAAGGAAACCAAGAGATACTAGAAAGATCCACCTGGTAGGAAAAATTGCAGACATTATGATGGGGAAAATTACCATGCAGAAATATGTAGACCCTGGTAGTCCAATTGTCAAAACACATATCAATGGGGTAGAAATACCAAATACTTTGATTGACTTAGGGGCTGCTATCAACATTATGAGTAGACAGACCATGGACCAGTTAAAACTTCCTAACCTTCTCTTTACACCTACTTTACTGCAGCTTGCAGATAGATCGATCATTAAACCTGATGGTGTATTGGAAGACATTCCAGTCTCCCTAGACTCTTGGGAATATCCAGTTGATTTTATGATTTTAACTCCCAAGAACAATCTAGGAGGACATCCTCTTATTCTAGGAAGACCTTGGCTGGCCACAGCTGATGCTTTCATAAGTTGTAGGTCTGGGGACATGTATATTTCTGATGGCAATTCAACAAAGAAGTTCAATTTGTATCCTCCAGCGAAAGCAATTACAGAAATAGGAAAGAATGAGTGCGTTGATGATGAAGATACTATACAACCTGTCTTTACCATTTCTGAGATTAGTGAAGACAGTCAAATTCTGAATACATTAGAAAATTTCGAGCCATCTTCAGAATATGACTCTACACAATTCCAGTTGGCTTCTGACATAGAGTGTCTATCATCTAGACAAATGTCTCTCTTCTCTATGGAAGAATTTGGTAGTTCTGCCATTGAAATCTTTCCAGGAAAAACATTAAACATTAACAAAAACTTGGGAAAATTTCAACAGGAAGAGCTAACCAAAGTCTTGCAAAGACATTCTACTACTTTTGCATGGGAGTATACCGACATGAAAGGAATAGACCCTAAGACTTGCATTCATCACATTTACATTGAGGAAAACAGTAGACCAATCAGACAACCTCAAAGGAGGATGAATCCAAATCTTAGGGAGATAGTGAAAGAAGAGCTCCAGAAGTTACTCAATGTAAACTTCATTTACCCTATTTCAGATAGCCAATGGGTTTCTCCCTTGGTCATAGTACCCAAAAAGAACGGTAAATGGAGGGTTTGCATTGATTACAGAGAATTAAACAAAGCTACCTTGAAGGATCACTTTCCTTTGCCTTTTATTGATCAAGTTTTAGATACTTTAGTAGGTAAAAAGTTTTTCTCATTTTTGGATGGTTTTAGTGGTTACAATCAAATTCAGGTAGCACCTGAAGATCAAGACAAAACCACATTTACTTGTCCTTGGGGAACTTTTGCTTACCGAGTACTTCCTTTTGGATTATGCAATGCACCCGCTACATTTCAAAGGGCTGTACTAGGAATTTTTTCAAATCTGATTCATGATTGTGTAGAGGTCTACATGGATGATTTCACAGTTTATGGTAATACATTTGAAGAAGCACTAGGAAATTTGGAAAAAGTTCTAATTAGATGTAAAGAAACAAATCTTTCATTAAGTCATGAAAAGTGTTTTATGATGTTTACTGAAGGAATTGTTTTAGGACATCATATTTCAGGAGATGGAATTAAAGTTGATAGATCCAAAGTAGAAGTCATCTCCAAGTTACCTATTCCAAATTGCCAAAGAGATGTTAGAAGTTTTCTTGGGTTTACCGGATATTACAGAAGATTTATTGAAAACTTCACTAAGATAGCATCTCCTCTTTTCAAATTACTTACCAAAGACTGTGAGTTCAAATGGGATCCTGAATGTCAGTCTGCCTTTGAAACTTTAAAGACTAGAATATCTGAGGCACCCATTTTGAGAGGGCCGAATTGGAAACTCCCTTTTCACATTTCTACTGATGCTTCAGATACAGCTCTAGGAGCTGTTTTGGGACAAAAAGATTTGGTCCCTTATGTCATTTATTACACCAGTAAAAATTTGACTCCCACCGAGTTAAATTACACTGTGACTGAAAAAGAATTCTTAGTCGTTGTTCATGCAATCAACAAGTTTAGACACTACATAACCGGCTATGAAACTTTTGTCCATACTGATCACTCCGCAATTAGATATCTCATGAACAAACTTATTACTAATGGCAGAGTTACAAGATGGCTTTTACTTTTACAAGAATTCAACATTACTGTGTTAGATAGACCAGGAAAACAAAACACAGTAGCTGATTTCTTGTCTAGAATCCAAAACACTAACGAAGATTCTCCTGTAGAGGATAAGTTTCCAGATGAATGCACCGTCCCTCAGTAGCCGCTGAAGGATAAGGGAAAAGTTATCCATCGTCGTGTTCCTTTGTCGCTCGAGGGATTCTTCGAGCAAGATTTTGATAGCATCTCCTGCCCCTTGTCTTTCTTTTCATCGGCCATGGGAGGCTGCCAGGATTTGCGAGGCTGATCTTGCAAAGATTCAACCAGATCGACACTAACTCCTTATATCCTGACCTCATTGGGGACATGCAAAGAAAAACAAAGAAAGAGCAGGTCACTCTGATACCATTGATTCGGATTTAAACAAAAATGCAACTAATTACAAATATAACCATAAATACATATATGCAGCAAAAATAACATTTCCTTTCATTAATAAAAAAAGTACTGAAGTATGCTTATAAACATAATGGAAATAAAACTAGCTCGGGCGATGGTAGCTTATCTCTGAGAAGAGATTTGGTGGCTACATGCCTTTGAATTTAGTTACATTGAGGCTCAAAGGCCTATTTATTATTGAGAAACAATGGAAAACCCTAAACATCCAAGAACCTAACCCTAGGAGATGAAGTGCCAAAACTGTGGGCCCTGTTTGGGTAAAATGGTACATCAACTTCCCGGGGTCGTAACTTTGGCATACGATCTTTGTTTGGAAATCATAATACCTTGTTTCGAATATCTTGAGGAGAAAGTTAAAAACAAAAAAGTATGCTAGTGTCGGAAATTTTTGTCTCCATGTTTCCCCTGAAAACGTCGTTTAAGGCCTCAAAATTGCTCCGAAAGTTCAGGACTCGAAAAACTACCAAAAATAGTAAATTGTGCTACAATTAAGGAAACTGAAAGAGACAATGTTGGGGGTCCAAGTGGAATAGGCGGGTATCCACCAATATCCTCCTAGATCATTCCTCCCCCCATAGGAAGAAATGGTCCCCATTGCATTGAGTGCCTCCATGAGATGAAGAAATTTTTGTTGAACCAGGTCCATGGTGAGATGTTCTACAATCTCTGATGTTTCCAGTAATGGTGGGAAGCATGGTCGAGGGTGGAGCAAGCCAGGGAATGGAGGAATGTTGTGCTCCAAAGAATTATTTCCCACAGCCTTGGTAATGGTGTAAGGACCATATAGGAGTGGTATGAGTTTTCGATGGGCTCTTTTAAGGCATTCTTTCTGCAAATGTAACCAAACTTTTTCATCCACCTAAAACATGTGTGGCACCCGATTTTGATCATGTCACTGCTTGTACTTGGAATTTTCAACAATGGAGTGATGATATATCAGCCCATTGTGTAGAGATGCTTCGAGAGTCAAATCGAACGAATGCTTAACATGATAGTGCAACAGTACCCCCGTGGGTGAGGAGAAGATGTCCATGTATTCTTTCATGATTGTATCTACCTGCTTCTGCAATGTGGAGGAACCCTTCCCAGGGGCCATGGATGTGGCTACAATCTTCCCCTTACTTTAAGAGTGAACCAAAAGGAAAATAAATTTCTTGGTTTGGGAGATGATCCTAATGCATTTCTTGGCAGAGATCAAAGAGGTGGTGTTAGGTGGGGCTACCTCTGGTAGCCTGTGTAACGTATTACCCTTTGAAATAATCACGAAATGAGGTCTAGACTCATATACAACATGTCGCTTCCATAAGTATGGTTGTCCTAATAATACATCACAAACTTCGAGAGGAAAAACATCACACAATACCTCATCTGTGAAGCGCTTGATGTTGTAGGGAAGGCGGCATTGTTGGTTGACTCGGAGATCTTGTCCTTGGTGAAGCCACACGATGTTGTACGGCTGTGAGTGTGGTATTGTCAGTAGGCTCAGGCACTTCATTACCTCTACTGAAATGAAGTTCTTTTGGCTGCCAATGTGGACAATGAATTGCAGCAGCAAACCCTTCACCCACATTTGTTAGTGGAAAAGACGTTCCCCCTCCTCTGGATCATCGGGTTCATTCTTCTGGATCTTGGCGGTGGAAACAACGGCACTGGGCTCTGCATCAATAATATGCTTCCCTTTTTCATTCCTCTTGTCGGGTTCTGACTCAGGGTCGGAACATGCATCTGATTCTAATGTCTTCAACTCGGCCACCAACAATTGCTTGGTGTGACACTCACTTTTGTTGTGAGTGGGTGTAGGTTTTAACCCCATACAGAAATTACCTGCATACGAATTCTAAAACATAGAAAATAAACAATGCGAGAGCATAACACATAAATCACATACATTCAGATATTTTCCCCTGGATCCAAAAACCGGGACTACCAGCTTTATTTTTCATTATATTCCTTTGAATGTTATAATACATATTTATACATGCCAAAGCATCCAATACCATGGACTGAAAACCATCGCATCCAAAACCTTGGACCAAAAACCATCACATCCAAAAACATGTGCAAAAATCATGCACAAATCCATCGGTGGGTCTGCCCAACCTAACATAGGTTCCCCATATAGTGGGGTTACCTGTACCCCTCAAACCCCCTGTGACCCCCCTGCTATGCATTCATTTCAACGAAGGGGAAGCTTTGCCCCCCCTCTAAGCGCCCGATTAACTACGTGGGCTAGTCATGGAAAGAATATAACAAAACCCAACAGTGGGGCTCCTATGGAAATCACACCACTTTCCTATGTCCTTCTTTGACTTCGTGGTGGTGTTTTTTTCTTGCAACTTCGTTGGGTTGTCTTCGGTCACCCCACCTTGGCTTTTTCCATTGTTCTTCAGATTCACAGATATAAAGTCTCGCTTCTTTTATGTAAACTTCTGCTCGATCTTGACAGTGTATCTGTATGTCGTGCCAAGTGAGAAGATGTCCAGAAATTCCATCTCGTCTTGGATGTACCTGTGTAGGCAGCCACGATATTTAAGTACCAAATGCCACTCTAAATCCTTGATACCCAACTTTGTGCGAACGGTATGAAAAATATTTTTAAACTTTGGCACGTCTTGGTCCCTTCCCTGTCGCAGCGTGGTCCACTTTATGTATTTATCCTCATTGCTTCTAACAGGGTAATACTTCTCCTTGATGGCATCCCAGAATGAATTCCAGGAGGGCGCGACTGAAAACAATGAGGTCGTACTTTCATCTTTATGCTCGCAGTAGGTTTTCCCCAGTCCTTGACATGGTGGGCGGCTTTGATAAGTGCAAAAGTGATATTTTCCCGGCTGGAAAAAATCATGAACAGAAAAATATCCTTCTAATAGATTTAACCATTTATCTTAAGAATCTGCATCTATTTGACCATCAAATATGAGAATTTCAAAATTAACTTGTACCTTCAAGGGTGTGGCGCTTTCAGAGTAGCTGCTGGAATTCGATGCGTCGCCCCTGGGTAGTCACTAAAGGATCTGGGCAAAGTTGTCCATCATCGCTTTCCTTTGTTACCCAAGGACTTCTTAAAGCAAGACTTTGATAGGATATCCTTCCCCCTTGTCTTTATTTTCATCCACCATGGGAGGCCGTCGGGATTTGTGAGGATGATCTTACAAAGGTTCAACCAGATTGAGCCCTAACTCCTTACATCCCGACCTTGTTGAGGACATGTAAATAAAAACAGAGAAAGAGCAGACCACTCTGATACCATTGATATGGATTTAAACAAGAACGCAACAAATTATAGATATAACCATAAATACAGAGATGCAGCATAAATAAAAATTCCTTTCATTAGTAAAAAAAGTACTGAATTATGCTTACAAACATTGATCTGATAATGAGACCTAAGACAATAATAAGGTATTACAGACTTATGTGCATGGATTAGTCTATGTCATTTTATGCAATGGATCAATAAGATTACGAAATGCACAGACAATGAAGCAGTGAACAATAGACAACACATAACACAACAAATTTAATGAGGAGTTCACCCAATACTCCTGGGCTACATCTCCTGGTCTAGCCTTCAGTGGTGGCCTCTCTATTATGTCTTCAAGCAAAGTTATTTTTACAACAGCTAGCCCAATTTGAGCCTCACACGCAACAGATTACAATAACAAGAGCTTTACTTAATCCTCTCAAGTTTCTTTATGAGTACACAGACTCCCTCATTGCTCTATGTCTCTATGCAAACTCTATCTCGGCATTTGCATGAAATACTGCTCTCCTCTGTTGTGCTCTTTGTTTGTGGCTTTATAGCCAAAAATGCACTGCCTGTTCATTTCATGTTCCTGTCTCTCAGTCTCCCCGACCTCTGTCTGCTTTGAATCCCTCTCTCAGTGTGATACAATCATTGTTTAACGCCTAGAGAGGAGGTGGCCACCCATTCTGTAACGCCATAGTGTCGCGGGCCTCTGAAACTCCTGAAACAGCCGCGCTATATTAAACACAGGGAAAATGTGTTTTAACAGAGAAAGTCCGCAAAAACTCAATATATCGAACTTTAAAAGTCCTTAAATATGATTCATTCCCTTATTGGGTCCGCCCACAAGTCGCTATCGCATACCGGAAGGCCCCGTCCCTTTGTGTTTTGGAAATACAACAAAAATCGCGAAAATACATTAAAAATGGCTCTATTACGGACTTGAGATTATATCAAATTTCCTTTATAATGCTATCTGGTCCGGCTATCGCATGGTGTATTGATATCAGCCCCACTCCATGTTCCGACGCAATATCACATATCGCACATGACCCCCGCCGATTGTAATTGCTCCTCTGCATTTGCCGATTGCGATAGCATGCGTTAACATGGGTCGTCGATTTGCGCGCTTGATCGATGGTCCTCGTTGATTCGCGCTGATCGCAATCGCAACCGTCATGTGGATTCCACCGATAAGAGTCGATAGCCACTGCCAATAGCGATTCGCCAATCGGATCTAGACCATTGATCGGCCAGATCCAACGGATCTAATTCAACGTTGCCTTAAAGTCGTCGATACTTTGTTTTCTCTATTTTCATAGGTTTTGGGCCTCCCGATAGTGTTCCTCTGCCCTGCTAAGGGTGTTTCCTCTTGCATTAACTTTGATCTTTTAAAATATTTTGATCTTTGGCATGATTTTTAAAGAGTTTATGAAGACTTAGAGAGCATTCTCAGATCCATTTGGATCACGCCTTCCCACTGAAAAGGCTTTTGGACCACCAAAAGTTGGTTTTCAAGCATCGCTTAAGTGAGGATACAGTTGCCTCACTTACCCAATCTCTATCCATTTGGCACTGCTAGGTTTTGAACCTTTGAGTCCAATTCTAAGGTACTCTGCATCCCCTCTGCGCGTTGTCCTCACCTTCCTTTCTAGAATTGTATCTTTCTACAGCTTCTTGAGGTATTCAGGCAACAGATCATCAATGGAAGGCAATTGACTTTGCTCTTCAGGATCTTCAAGCAAAGAAGGTTCAAACAGTCTTAAATTTTCTGCATTTACTACTGAATAGATGTGCATGTATGCTGGCAAATCAAAGCGAAAGCATTCTCACCAATTTTCTCAAGTACCTTAAAAGGCCCATACCTTATTGGCTTCAGCTTCTTTCCTTCACATTACATTCTATCCTTGTTGATATACAGCCAGACTTGATCACCAACTTGGAAGTTGTGCTCCACTCGGTGTTTATCATGCCTTGCCTTGTATTTGGCTTGGCTCTTTTCCAACTGTTCCTTCACTGCCTGGTGAATTTCTTGGAGCTGTTCAATGAATCTGGTTGCATTGTCCACATCACTATGTCCAACAACTGCTATGTCTTTTTCAAAGACAAAATGCAAGGGAGACCTTGGTATGAAATCAAAACAGGTCTCAAAAGGAGATCTCTGTGTAGAAGAATGTTTAGCATGGTTGTAAGCATGTTGCACATAACATAAGTGTTCATCCCAAAGCTTGGGATGCTTGCTGCAATAACCCCTGAGCAACTGGATCACTGTCTTGTTAACTACCTTTGTTTGGCCGTCTATCTGTGGATGAAAGGTTGTGCTTTTATTCAGTATGTTGTCCATTAATTCCCATAGACTTGACCAAAACTTCCCAACAAATCGGGAGTCTCGATCAGATACTATGGAAGTGGGTAACCCAAAATGCACCCAGACATGCTGAAAGAACAATTTCGTTGTTTGTTCAGCTATAATCTGCTTATTACAAGGTATTAAAATACACATTTTGTTGAACCTGTCCACAATAACATATAAATAGTCATGTCCCTTTCTAGATTTTGGCAATCCCCCAACAAAGTCCATGGAAACACTTTCCCAAGGACGGGAAGGAACTGGCAATGGAGTGTACAAGCCTAGTTTTCTATTGTTGGGCTTGCTTTTAGCACACATGGTACACCCTCTTACATATCTAGAAACTGTTTCATTCATTTTTGGCCAATAGCATTATCTTTGCAACTGTGTAACTGTTTTACTTACACCAAAATGACCCGATATCAAGGAAGTATGTGCCTTCCTAATTATGTTAATTCTCTCTGTTTGTGGAATGCATCTCTTTCCCAAATGATACAAGAGTCGGTCTTTAATATAGTAATCCAATTCTTCTACCTTTTTGCCATTACTTAAAGCTGCATATACATCTTTAAAGTCTATATCTTGATCATATTGTTCAATGTAGCTTTCATGCATTACTGAGTTATGCTTAAGTATAGCAGATGCATTTATGACTGGTCTGGACAACATATCTGCAACTTTATTGTGTATGCCCTTTTTATATCTGATGACTAAATGAAACTGTTGTAGGAAACCCATCCATATATAGTGTCTTGACTGCTGCAGTTTAGTTTGTGAGTGCAAGTACTGAAGTGGCCGATGATCAGTATGTATTATTGTTTCTTTGCCCATTAAGTAATGTTTCCACTTCTTCACACTCTGAACTAATGCATACAGTTCTTTATCATATGTAGGATAATTAACTACTATAGAATTAAAAGTGTCAGAATGGTAGCATATGGGTTTACCATGTTGAATCAACACTGCTCCCATGGCATAATCACTGGCATCTGTTTCGATCTCAAATGGTTGTTGAAGATTTGGCAATGCTAGTACTGGTGTTGTACTAATTTTTCCTTTCAAGATGTCTAAGGCTTTATGTTGTTTGCCTCCCCACTGAAGCACCTTGTTCAATCCTGTCAAAGCATGTAAGGGAGCTACAATTAAGGAAAAGTTAGCAATAAACTTTCTCCAATATTGTGTTGTCCCTAGGAAGCTTCTAACTTCTGTAGCAGACTTGGGTTTAGGCCAGTTTGGATCTATCTTTAGTCCACCACCCCCTACAATATGACCCAAATAATTCAAAGATGTTTTACCAAATTCACATTTTGATAATTTAACATAGAGATTTTCTTGCTTCAAAACATATAGAGTCTGCTTTACATGCTTTAAATGTTCTTCCCATGTTTTACTGAATACAAGAATGTCATCTAGATATACAATTACAAAATCATCAATAAAAGGCATGAGTACATCATTCATAACCCTCATGAAAGTGGCATGAGCATTAGTTAGGCCAAAAGGCATAACTAGCCATTCATACAGCCTTTGCTTTGTTTTGAAAGCAGCTTTCCGTGATCTTGCTCTACTACTTTGACCTGATGGTAACCACTACGTAGGTCCAACCTGGAAAAGTAAACAGCCTCTTTCAGCTGATCCAATAGATCATCAATGCGAGGATGGGGATAACGATTCTTGATCGTTATTTTATTCAGTGCTCGGTAATCAATGCACATCCTCCACGAACCATCCTTCTTTCTCACCAACATTATTGGGGATCCGCATGGCGATGTGCTTGGTCTTATGAACCCTTTCTCGAGCAGCTCTAGTACCTGCTTCTTGATTTCTGCATTCTCTAAAGTGGATAACCTGTACATTCCGATGTTAGGAAATGGAGCATCTTGCTGCAAATTAATATCATGTACAATTTCCCTTTTGGGTGGCAGACCTTTAGGTTCTTGAAATAAAATATCATATTCTGAAACAACTTTTTCTAAATCAACTTCTTGTTTAGCATCACAGCCTTCAAATACGTTGGTTTTATCAGGTTTGTTTTCCTTTACAACCATCAGTAAAAATCGCTTGCATGAATTTACAATTCTTTTCATCTGCCTTGAGTTTATGAGAGTATAATTATTCTTGAGTTTGTGAGCTCTTACAGTATATTCTATTCCATCTTTAACAAGTTGATACTTATTTTCAGCTCTATAGAAAATGGCTTTTCTATCATACAAGTAAGGACTTCCTAAAACAATCCCACATATATCCAAAGGAATTACATCTAACTCAACCTCATCTACAAATGTTGAACCAATGGCAAACCTAAGTTTACATTGTCTAGTCACTTGTAGCTTTGCTTTATCACATAACCAACCTAATGGATATGGCTTCTTGTGAGGTGTGGTTAGTAATCCCAGCTTCTTTACAATTGCTTCAGAAATTAAGTTTACTTGTGAGCCACTATCAAATAAAGTATCAATCTTTTGATGCTTGGAAATAACTCTAATATGAAAAAGCTCATGTCTTCTTCTCTCATTTTCTTCACTATCAATAGTTTGGGCAGAATTACTAGTAGATGCTTCAGAATTTTTACCTTGTATACCTGTGGCTGTGATGGTTGTTTCATCACCTGAGTCTGACCCCAAATCTCTCTGAACAGCAGCAACAGCCTTCTTCTTCTTGCCATCAAACTTCTTGGGTTTCAGCTCCGGATGCAAAGACCAGCAATGTTCATCATCATGTCCATCCTTCTTGTAATGAGTGCATGAAGGTTTGGCCTTTTGCACAGCATTTGTTGTCCTCCCTTTCCATTTCTGCTTCCTCTTTTCCTTGTTCTTGCTTGCAGTGGATTTTGATGATCCCCCAATCTCTGGGTTCACATTCTTGTCTCTAGCCTCTAGATGGGTAGCCTGAACAGATACCTCATCTATGTTAGTAGGGTTAAACATGAAAATGGTGTGTCTCAAATAATTATGTAGACCACCTATATACTTCAGCAAAGTTTCAGGTAAGTCTAAAGAAATGCCTAGAATCAAAGCTCTTTTTCTAAATTCTTGGGTGTAGCTTTGTACGCTCTGCCCTTTTAATTGGCAAAGAGTTTTCCAACTCATCATAGCTTGCTGCATATAAGCTAGTGGATAGAATTGTTTTTTAATTGCAGAAACAAATTCACTCCAGAAAAAAAGAATTTTACCATGCTTCTTCAAGTCAGCTTGTGTCCTGCCTTCCCACCATACCAAGGCAGTTCCTCCAAGGCATAGGCTGGCCAGCTAAATTTTACTTCTGTCTGAATCAATGCTCTGCACCGTGCAATACACATCAATCTGTCTAATCTAGTTATCTAGCTTCTCTGCATTTAACTCTCCATCATATATTGGCAAATCAAATTTAACATCTAATTTAATCAAAGATGTATTCTTCTTTGTATTTTCAGGGCTATCAGGAGGTGTGGATAGAGGAGCCTTTCCCTTTGCCTTCAGAATGGCCATCTATAAGAGATTCTTTTGTTCCCTTGTCTTGTTTGGAAGTGGAAGAATCTTCACAGTCTTGTTTGGAAGTGGAAGAATCTTCACTTCAACCTTTCTTAAATTCTCTATACATTTCTTCTACCATGGCTCTCATGGTCATGAAACTATCCACGAACCGAGGGTTTGATTCCAAGGGAAATTCTTCTGTCATTTTCCTCTTAGGATAGACTCTACCAATTTATGGGTTAGTTTCAACCAGTTCTCCTTCTCCTAATTTAAGCTTTAACCTAGTTAGCATTCACAAACAGTCCAACACAATCTTGTCTAACCTTAGCAACTTAAAGCTCTGATACCACTTGATCTGGTAATGAGATATATGACAATAATAAGGTATTACAGACTTATGTGCGTGGATTATTCTGTCATTTTATGCAATGGATGGATAAGATTATGAAATGCACAGACAATGAAGCAATAAACAATAGACAACACATAACACAGAAAATTTAATGAGGAGTTCACCCAATACTCCTAGGCTACATCTCATGGTCCAGCCTTTAGTGGTGGCCTTTGTATTATGTCTTCAAGCAAAGTTCTTTTTACAACAGTGAGCTCAATTTGAGCCTCACACACAACAGATTACAATAACAAGAGCTTTACTTGATCCTCTCAAGTTTCTCTATGAGTACACAGACTCCCTCAGTGCTCTCTGTCTCTGTGCAAACTTTGCCTTGGCATTTTCGTGAAATACTACTCTCCTCTACTGTGCTCTCTCTCTGTGGCTTTATAGCCAAAAATGCGTTGCCTGTTCATTTCATGTTCCTGTCTCTCGGTCTCCCCAGCCTCTGTCTGCTTCGAATCCCTCTCTTAGCGTGATACAATCATTGTTTAATGCCTAGAGAGGAGGTGGCCACCCATTCTGTAACGCCATAGTGTCGCGGGCCTCTGAAACTCTTGAAACAGTCGCGCTCTGTTAAACACAGGGAAAATGTGTTTTAACAGAGAAATTCTGCCAAAACTCAATATATCGGACTTTAAAAGTCCTTAAATATGATTCATTCCCCTATTGGGTCCGCCCACAAGTCGTTATCGCATATTTAAAGGCCCCGTCCCTTTATGTTTTGGAAATACAAAAAAATCATGAAAATACATTAAAATGGCTCTGTTACGAACTTGAAATTATATCAAATTTCCTTTATAATGCTATCTCGTCTGCCTATTGCATGGTGTATTGATATCGGCCCCGCTCCATGTTCTGACGTGATATCACATATCGCACATGACCCCCGCCGATTGTAATTGCTCCTCTGCATTTGTTGATTGCGATAACGCGTGTTAACATGGGTCGTCGATTTGCGCGCTTGATCGATGGTCCTCGTTGATCCGCGTTGATCGCAATCGCAACCATCATGTGGATTCCTCCAATAAGCACCGATAGCCACTGCCAATAGTGATTCGCCAATCAAATTTGGACCTTTGATCGGCCAGATCCGACGACTCTGATTCAACGTTGCCTTAAAATCGCTGATACTTTGTTTTCACGGGTTTTGGGCCTCCCGATAGTGTTCCTCCGCCCTGTTAAGGGTGTTTCCTCTTGCGTTAACTTTGATCTTTGGCATGATTTTTAAAGAGATTATGAAGACTTAGAGAGCATTCTCAGATCCATTTGGATCAAACATAATGGAAATAAGACTAGCTCAGGCGATGGTTGCTTATCTTTGAGAAGAGATGTGGTGGCTACATGCCTCTTAATTGAGTTACATTGAGGCTCAAAAGCCTATTTATTATTTAGAAACAATAGAAAACCCTAAACATCCAAAAACCTAACCCTAGGAGATAAAGCGCCAAAATTGTGGGCCCCATTTGGGTAAATTGGTACATCAACTTCCCAGGGTCATAACTTTGGCATATGATTTTAGTTTGGCTATCATAATACCTCATTTGGAAGATCTCAAAGAGAAGGCCAAAAACAAATTGGCAAGTTTATTTGTAAACTTCATAATCTCTCCGTTTTCCCTGAAAACGTCATTTAGGGCCTCAAAATCGCTCCGGAAGTTCAAGACCCGAAAAACTGCCAAAAATAGTAAATTGTGTTATGATTAAGGAAACTAAAAAAATGAAAGAGACAGTGTTGGGGGTCCAAGTGGAATAGGCGGGTGGCCACCAATATCCACCTGGATCATTCCTCCCCCCCTTAGGAAGCAATGTTGCCCATTGCGTTGAGTGCCTCCATGAGATGAGCAAATTTCTATTCAACCTGGTCCCTGGTGAGATGTTATGAAATCTCTGATGTGTCCAGTATTAGTGGGAAGTATGGTCGAGGTTGGTGCAATCCAAGGAATGGAGTAATGTTGTGCTCCAAAGCATTGTTTCCCACATCCTTGGTAATGGTGTAAGGACCATAAAGGATCGGTCTGAGTTTCTGATGGGCTCTTATAAGGCGTTCTTTCTGCGAATGCGACCAAAACTTGTTGCCCACCTGAAACATGTGTGGCACCCAATGTTGTTCATGTCGCTGCTTGTACTTGGCATTTTCAAAAATGGAGCAACGATACATCGAGCCGTTCGGTAGAGGTGCTCCAGGAGTCAAATCGAATGAATGTTTGACCTGACAGTGCAATGATACCCCTGTGGGTGAGGAGAAGATGTCCCTGTATTATTTCATGACTGTATCCACCTACTTCTGCTGCATGGAGTAACCCTTCCTGGGGGCCATGGATGTGGCTACTATCTTCCACTTACTTTGAGAGCGAACCAGAAAGAAAATAAATTTCCTGGTATGGGAGATGATCTTACTGCATTTCTTGGCAGAGATCAAAGAGGTGGCAATATGTGGGGCTACCTATGGTATCATGTATAACGTATTATGCAAAGAAATAATCACAAAGCGAGGTCTAGACTCATATGCATCATGTTGCTTCCACAAGTATAGTTGTCATAATAATACATCACAAACGTCGAGAGGATCAACAACATACAATACCTCATCTGTGAAGGGCTTGATGTTGTAGGGAAGGCAGCATTGTTGAATGACTCGGAGATCTTGTCCTTGGTGAAAACACATGATGTTGTATGGCTACGGGTGTGGTATTGTCAGTAGGCCTAGCCACTTCATGACCTCTACTGAAATGAGGTTCTTTTGGCTGCCACTGTCGACAATGAATTACAGCGACGAACGCTTCACCCACATTTATCAGTGGAAAATATGTCCCCCCTCCTCTGGATCATCATGCTCTTTCTTATGGATCTTTCTGGTGGCAACAGTGGCACTGGGCTCCGCATCAATAATTTGCTTCCCTTTGTCATTCCTCTTGTTGGGTTGTGACTCAAGGTCGGAACATGCATCTGATTCTGAAACCTTCAACTCAGCCACCAACGACTATTTGGTCTGACGCTCACTTGTATTGTGAGTGGGGCTCTTATGGAACTCACACCACTTTCCTGTTTCCTTCTTTGACTTCGTGGTGGTGTTCTTTTCTTGCAGCTTCGACGAGTTGTCTTCGGTCACCCCACCTTGGGCTTGTCCTTTGTTCTTTGGATTCGCAGATCCAAATTCTCACTTCTTTTGTTTAAGCTTCTACTCGATCTTGACAATGTATCAGTATGTCGAGCCAAGCGAGGAGATGTCCGGGAACTCCATCTCGTCTTGGATGTATGTTGGCCCTCAATTTTGGTCATTTTTGCCTATCCTAAACCCATTCATTTACCACCATATTCCATCCTATTTCACTTACATATGCTTCATTTTTCTCTTATTTTTCATATTCAGGTAACTAAATTAATTTTTTCAATTTTTAGAATTTTTTATAAAAGTTGGGTTTTAAGAGTAAATTTGGACTGCATTAAAAATTCCTGTAATAGCTCTGTTAAAGTCATATGTGCAGGACACCTAGGCGAGAGATGAGCGCATATTTAGAAAGTTTGGGAACCATGGATGAAGGAACACCCATTGGTTCGGTCAAACTGAGCAAACACAAGCCCAGTCAACGTTGGTCAAACTTAACCTGTTATTCAAAAATCCCTATTAAAAAGGGGTAGAATATTAATTTTTGAAATTTTTCCTACTTTTGTGAAACAGACTTGATGAGTTCGACCTGAATGGATGGATTAGAATAGATAATATTGTTAGAGCCATTGTATAAAAGTTTGTTGATGATTTGCTTATTTAAACTGAGTTTATGAACCATTCATGTATGTAATTTGTATTCAGACTATTGGATACTTTTTGATAATTTGAAGAAAATTTTCTACTATTCTAGTTGTTGTTCATGTTGTGTATATTTTCATAAGTTAGCTATAGCTGAGAGTTCCTTAGGTGTACAAGGAAAGGTTGGAGGGCCCCCTTACCAAGCGAAGTACACTTTGATTAAATAGCATAATTTTAATTTCAATATTTCTTGGTTCATATTTATGATTCAGTGATTTAGATGTGTGATGCTTTTTGTGTGATTTTTGGATGATGTTAGTTTAAATTCAAATTTGAATATGAAATGACAAATAAGGATTTAAGTTAAATTATCTTTCTATCAAGTTATGAATCATAGTTAAAATCATCATTTTTGCATTTCCTGTATTATTTCTTGAATTCTAGTTTTTATTTGATGCAATGGTAATGTTATTGGAGTAGAACTATGAGGAATGACAACTAGGACCTCCTAAGTTAGGAGCTTCTTCTCTTGTTATCTACACATTACAAACCACTGCTCTTTAGTTTCTCTTCTTGAGGATAATACTATGAGGAAGGACAACAAGGACCTCCTAAGTTAGGAGCCTATTCTCTTGCTTGTTGCATCTTGAACCAAAAAAAATTTAGCCTTTTAAAAATTAGAATATATTTGTAATATGAACTTCCTTTAACCTTGTAGTCTTTCCTTCTTAAATTGACTTCCCCTACATGCTTCCAAGTCTACAAACCCGGATTGACAAGTAAAACACCTGTGTTAGTTTACTTAGTAAATTGACCCAACATTTTTTGCTTCGTTGTCGGGGCAGCATATTCAGATTTAATCAAAATAGGAAGCTTTAAACAAAAACATAAAAAATATAAAATAAAATAAAAAACATAAAAAGTAAATAGGATTTTTCATTATGGTCATTTGTGCCTAGACAAAGAGATGAAAAGGGTAGATACACAAAACAAGACCCCCCAACTACGAAACCATTGGTATAAGAAGGACTACCTCCATTTGAATTAACTACACCAATTGCTGGAAAACGAACTTTAGAAGAGTTAGAGGAAAAACAATGTTCAGGACAAAGGTTAACTTGTTGAAAGACACACTTTTTTAGCTTATGAAGTAAAGAGAAAACAAAAACACATAGGAACATCTTCCATAGGAAAACAAAAAGAGACAAGAAAACCAATTGATCAGCCTATTCTTGAACAAATAGATCAGCCTATCTTTGAACAAATAAAAAAAGTTTAATCTCAAATTGTTAATGAAACATTTGAAACTGCTGAAAAATATATGGCAGAAGAAGGGCAAGGATCTAACATCCTCACTCCAGAACAAAGGTTACAATATGAAAAGCAACAAAAAGAATGGCAAAAAAAAAAGACGCAACAAGAGAAGCAGAAAGGAAAATAGAAGAAAATGCCAAAATAGAATATGATCATAAGAGAAGACAAGATGTAGAAATAGAAAATGATGAAGAAGCTACTTTTGGATTTCCAATTGTAGATACTAGAGCAATTCTAGGAGAAGAGGTAAAAATGAAGAATATTCCACCTTCAGTTTTACCAAATTTCTATGGAATGTCTTCTGAAGATCCTGATTCATTCATGTTTGAATTTGATATCTTATGTAGAACTTATGGTTATACTGATGATACACATAAGCTTTGTCTTTTTCCTGCTACTCTTAAAGCAGTTGCATTAAAATGGTTTATGGGATTACGAGAACACTCTATTACTTCTTGGGAAGAAATGAAGAATTTTTTTTAAAGAAATATCAAGCCTATTGTAGGCCTAGAGATTCAAAAGAAGATATTTTTAGAATGTCTCAACAAGAAGATGAGAGTTTGGAAGAATATTTAGAATGATTTCTTTACAACTTGCAAAAATCCAAACAACATTCTCTAAATCCTTATACCATTAGAACATTTTTTCTCAAAGGAATACGAGATGAGTATCTTGATATTCTCAATGTGATCGATAAAGGAGATATTTCATACTTACCATTTGATGAAATTGCTGAATTATGTCAAAAGTACTCTAGAGGTAGAGCCAAAATAGGAAAAAGAGATATAACTTCTAGAGCTTCTAAATCAGCAACAAGACCAGTGACAAGAGCAGAAATAGGAAGTTTGTTAGAAAAATTTAAAACAGATCTTTTGAGCACCTTAGGAATACAAGTTGATGTATTAAAGGCAAAGAAGAAACAACAAGAAGAAGAACAAACAATGTCAATATTTTGTCCTAAGTGCAGGAAGAAGCATCTTGTAACACCCTCTGGGGTAAATGTGCATATAAACAACATAATAGGAACATAAATACAAAAAAAACATCAGCCATCAAAATCATATATATATTAGTACATTTGCACATGAAAATCAAGGGAATGAATTTTTCATTAATAAATACAATGAACCAACTGTTGATGGGACTACCACGTTCCATTGGGCCATAGATTGGCTGGGCCAAGTCTCTCTTCAGCCAATCACCCCCGTGCCATATTCCAAGCATGAATGTGGGACTCATAGAACACATCAAAAAACACCAATCAATGTGGATTCCACCGAAGTTCTCCGCCTACACCGTGAGGAATTTGAGTGCCCCCTAGTCTCTCAGGCTTTACCGTGCATCTACAGTCTGATCCAGGGATCACTAGGCCCTACACCGAGACATACTCTCCAAGCTTTACCGTGCATTCCATCCCGGATCACTAGGCCCAATGGAGAGAAACTCCACCTCTTGGCTCTTCCGTATATTCCACCATTCACTGGCAAGGATTCCTAGGCCCACCGAGGCACATAATCTGGCTTTGTCGCAACCCACATTCTGGTTTAGGGGTTACTAGGCCAATGGCTTTGAGCATCCTCAGTCCAGTTCAGGGACCACTACCACCATGTGTTTTTCAATTCGGAGATCCACCCCACTCAACTTTGAATCCAATCCGGCCATCCCCCACAAAACGCATGAGAGAACCCATCTCATCAAAGCTATCAGGAAATGGCAAGGCTAGGCTGAAAATACTATCACACCTGGAAAAACCCATGCCATGGTAGAAAAGAAACACATGCAATCCCATGCATGCCAAATCTAGCAAGGAAAATACACATGCAAGTTGATACCTGCAATGAAGCATGTTGTATCTGCTTCATCCTACCTTTCCCTGCTTGACCTTTGCTTCCTCTTGCTTTCTTTGCCTTTCTTGCTCCAATGCCAAAGTACTCCAAGGAAACTCTAAGTATCCAAGATTATGAGAGAGAGAGAGAGAATAATGAGAGAGCTCCAAAGCTAAACTGACCAAGTCCTGCCCACTAACCTCAAAAGCCTTTTTATTAATGAGGCCTCTATTTTCTTCATTTTCCATTATTTTCTTTCAATTTCCTCCTCACGTGCAACCTGTGACCTTTCACCTTCCTTTTCTCCTAATTTCCATTATTTTCATAAATAAATGTGCCAAAATACCTTTTTTCCTCTTTATTTCCTTTCCCAATTTCCTTAGCCATAAACAACCAAATGAACACACACTAGGATGTCTTTCCCACCATTCAACTTGGAATAAGTGTCCCATCATCCATGGTATTTATATATTTTTTACATGGAATTTTCACCAAGGCTTTACAAAACCCTCCCCCTTGGGAGAACACTATCCTCGATGTTCAATGACACCTATAAACAACATGACTACTGAAAACAAAACATACTGCACATGGAGCTTTATAATGCAGCTCGTTGCAATATTTACAATGAATGAACCACTCAAAAGCAAAACATCGTGATAACATGACTAGATAAAAACCATACCACATATTGGAGCTTTATAACACAACTCAATATGGTATTTACAATGATATACACATATACACATTTGCTTAACCAACAAATAAATGATACGCTGTCATATCAATCAACAAGGGAATCCAGAGGCTCACACTTCCACCCTGAAAGTAATACCAGGATTCACCTCCTTCCTAGGATGTCCAAAATCCATTACAAGGTCAAATATGTGTCCAATGTCCAACACTATAATCCTACACCACTTGTCCTCTCAGCGAAAAATTATCGGCTCATTATCCTAGGGCGCACTCCCAATGTGCATCTGATTCCATCTGGCAATGCTAATGACCAAAAGAAATCCATCCATGACCTTCCCTTCTCTACTACACAGTCCCTAAGGAATCTGGTCACCTCTTCTGTGCAATCATTCACCTTCCAAGTTCCGCTAGCACCCCCATCTCAGGCAGTCCATCCCTTGGCAAGGCTTCCTCGCATCAAAAGATTCAAAGACCAAGGAATATACCTGCCTCATAACTACCATATTGGTCATAGCATGCTCATGGAAATCAATGGACACTATTGGGTATTAGTGCCCCACAATGGCCCTACTCCTGAAGTGCTTTACCAACATACAGTTGCATGTTCCAATTTATTTCGTTGTTGCTGTTAATTCTTGTAGTCGATTTCAACCACCCAACTGGGCATGTTCATTCTTCTTGTACCAAGAACATAACTTCCATTAGATTCAAAATAAATTGAAATAACTTCAAATCATACCTCATTGGTAGTTCGTCAATAAGGTACACTTGGAATCCTATTTTCTTCCTGTCACAAGAAGTCAAACTAGCATCTTTGACCAAATCAACATGTATAAAATTATCACATCAGTTTAGCTCAAAACATAACCATCAAAATCATAAATGACATGTAACCATCACAAATAAAAATCATAGATCACATGTAATCATAATAGACCAGAATCATAAATCACATGCATACTAAAATCGAAATACAATACCAATACTTATCCTTCATCGATCCTTACTTTTGCCTTTGTTCTTTTTGTACACACAGAGGATCGATTGCCACACCCAGTAAACACCCAGTGCCTTCTCCTCAAACATGTGCATAGACACATAGTGTGAATCACACACATACAACCACACCTGACACACAACACTATGCAATACATGCACTTACACCTAATGTACAACTCATACACCTACAACCAGTGTACAACACAGTGCATCATCTATACCTGATGAGCAATGCCACCCAATACATGTACCTACACATAGTACAACACAATGAGTACACACGCCACAATACCATGACTACATGATGCATATACATAATACCACATGCCCATAACACAACATCGAAGACATGCACACAATACCACACGTACACTAGTACCATATGTACAACATGTACATAGTACCACCTATACACTGCACCGCCTGCACAACATGTTCACAACATCAGATGTACACAGCGCCACCTGCATGACATGTACAAACACTACATGTACACTACACCGCTGTACAACGTGTACACAATACCACATGTACACAGTACCACACGCACGGTGTGTACGCAACACCATATGTACATAGCATCACATGCACAACATGTACACAACACCGCATGCTCATATCACCCTATGTACAACATGTACACAGCACCACATGCTCACAGCACCACTTGTACAATCATGCACACAACACCATATATACATAACACCATATGTACAACATGCAACACCAAGTGTACATAACACTGCACATCCAACATGTACATAGCATCATCCATACACAACACTACATATCCAACATGCATAGAGCACCATATGCACACACACTACATATATATCATGAAGACAGTACAATATGTATACAACACCCCATATGCAATATTCGCACAACCCTATTTGTACCATCATGTACATAACATTGCGTAAATAACATGTACACATGCTATGTATACAAAACACCACAAGTGCACACATCATATATGCAACATGTACAACATATACAACGTATGCTCAAGAATAGTACCACACATCCAAAACCACACTGTCCTTACCAAGAAACCTTTCTTCCAATATCGCATCCATGCTTATCCTAGCACGTCGCAAACCACACTGCTTTCACTTTGTTGATGTATCCTTCAACATTACATGTTATAACATAAACATAGGCATGATACAAGTATACAATATCAAATCATATCCACATGATATTGACCTCGTATAGTTGTCGTGACTATTCTTCCCAATTGATTCCTCATACGACCAAGAAGCTCTACATGTTGTTCTCTTGCATAAGCAATCATTCCTCCACAAGAATGATCCCTGACAAACCTATTAGATAGTAACATAGATACATGGATACATACATATATAAACGTTAGCATAAAACAATCGTGATCCTGTCAGATAACGACATACATTCCTACATGTATACATATATAAACTTCAACATAATCATGATCATAAAATAATTACCAAATAACATAAGGTCTAGGTTAAGAGAACTTCCTTATTTATGCACAGGCATTGAGAGCAACATTTCCCAACATAGCCAAAGCATATGACACATCAAATCCATTTACTTTACCTTTTCATGTTACCTTTCTCATGACTATACTGCTACCATCCATTTACCACAATGGACCCAACCAGTCCAACCGACCGTCATAGCCTTACCTTCCGCTGCACTTACTCATGCACCAAGCTTCATTTGAATCTTACATTACCTTTTGGATACCACAAATCTCTCCCCGAGCTCCATCAACTTTCCTCTTTCCCAACCAATTCCAAGAATCAAAACAATAAAATATAAGAAAATAAAAACCAAGAAGAAGACCACGAAAGCCTCTAACGATATGACGCTACAACAAAGTGGCAAGGCCTTCCACCAGACATAAACAAAACCACAAATCAAGCTCAAGATACCAAAAGCACAAGATTGACACCATGACTCAATCCCCATGGTTCCCGAGGAAAGCGCAAGCTAAGCCATCTTCAAGATTTCATGGCAACCTATCTTGCCAACTCCCTGCATCATGCTCACACATGCCAACCACATGTTGGTTGACATGTTCTAAATATCAAGACAATCATATTTATGAATTTGAAATCAATGTTTACAAACAATCATGTCATAATCCATAGTCATCAAACATAATGCTACAACTATCAACTACATTCAAGTACATATCAACGGTCTCAATACATACATGTTAGTACAATCATCTTAAAACAAAATCATTTGAACACATACTCATATTATGCAATTCATCAAACATTCATACCATGCTAAATAAATCAACTAGATGACATAATCAACAGTCAAGCATCAAATATATGACATAAGCAACCAATACTTTAATGTATCTCAAGGGAGGTGATCTTGTCTACACAATCAATCTAGCTAGCACGATATAACTTTACAACACATCAGCTCAAGCACTCATAAGATCATGATATCCATAACAATATCTAACTAACATGTTCACATCGTAAACTCATACACAATTATCATTCACACATATACAAAGTCAATCTAGATTAGTATGATACCATCTCACAAATATCTCAGTTCATACCTTAATATTACAACCATAACCATCTACATAGGTCAAACCAAGTTAACACAATGCATATAACATCAAGATCTTCAAGGCAATGAACATAGCCATCACGCATATGACCCATCCATATCATAACATCAATATCTCAATGAAATGACCCTAATCATCAAGTTAATAACATATAACAACAATAATCTATATATCATGTTCATCAACAACATAAAACTGAATCATCAAGCTAATTGTCATATAACAATCAACAAGTTAACCTATAACATACTCATCAATAATATACAACATAATCATCAGGTTATCTAATATAAAACAACAACAGCAATGCATACAACTACATGTTACTATCGTTCTTAACTATCTAACACATGTTCATATAACCACACTAATCATCTAACATCTATCATGAATGTAACCATAACATCAAAAACATGCTCATAAACCTAATGTATATAACCCTAATGCATATAATAATCCTTAACTTACATACCTGCATGCCAAACATACACTACCTATATGACGATCTGCTCTTATCCCAAAGTCTAATGCTACAACCTCATTATGATGATATGCATCCCTTGCTCTATCTCAACTAGCTCATTAGCATCATAACAACCAATAGCATCATGATGACCTAAATTGCATACAATGACTTCACAAGGCATGTTTGACCTACTATAGATGCATAATCATAGCCACGGGAATACATGCATAACAACTACATATACACACATAACAAATGAGTAAAAAACCATATACGCATCATTATAGCTAGAGTCCAGTCATCAATGCATGACCATATCAAGTACACAAACCACGACCTCATGCATGACAACAACAATTACTCCATTGTACACATTGCCACATGCAACCAAGAGTATGCATAAACAATGCCAAATCAACTACACCTACGCATAAATGTATGTAGTCAAACATAAGTGATCAATTCTTGTAATCAACCTACAAGATCGATACATGTAATCAAAATATTCAAAAATGTAACCTAACATACAAGGATGTAAGTAGGTATCATGAAATCAACATGTAAGCGAAATATAATTCATACACAGTCAGTCGCATGTTCCAAAAATCAAGACATCGTGTCTGTTAATTTGAAATCATCTTTCACCAATACTAACGACCATGTCATAGTCAGCAATCAACTCACAATCATAGTCATAATACTAAAACTAGCACCCACTTGCACGCAAGTGCATTTTAGTTGTCTCAACACATATTGTGTTAGTGCAACCATATTAAAACAACATAATTCCTTCATACAATTTTATAAGCACAAACACATATCATGCATTTAATCAAGCATTCAAACAACCTATAAGCATACCCCCTTACTATCCATGGTCCACACTAAGGTAGAAGGAGGAAGCTACTATAATGGCCCGAGCTCCAATGTCTAATTATGGAAATGGGATCTCCAAAGCTCTACTAAATTTAGCCACACTTGAAAATAAATTGATTTTCATTTCTCATACATTTGTATGAGACTAAGTAAAAAACATTGCACTTATTCCACTTGTAACATAATAACTAAAAACATGCGACTTTTCCATTTCCTTACATGAAACTTTTCAAATTCCTTGCATGCAACCTTTCAAATTCCCTACATGCAACTCTTCAAATTCTTCGCATGAAAATAGGCATAGATCAGCTATGTCCATATTATCATACTACAATACTATCCCATCCAAAAAGAATAACATTTTCTTCAAACAATTACCATACTTTTACATTTTCCTTCAAACAACTACTATACTCTTACATTTGCATGTAAGCATTTCTTCAAACACTTTACATGAAAACTAATATAGCAAACTATTTGCATACAAATAAGCATACATCAACTACAAGAATACTATTACCCATCAATACTATCCCCAACCACAAACAACATACTCATTGAGGCATTTTATCAAATAGTTTGTATGCAATTAATCATTGAACCATTTGAGCATTTCATCAAACACTTTGCATGCAAACTAATATAGTGTATGATTCAATGCATATATCCTAAAATTTAGTAGTACAAGTTATGGAAATTGAAACATATTATCAGTGGTATTTTCCCTCACTATGGTTCAAGTTTCAACTTCTAAGATTTCATAGATGAAAATTTATAACAAAATACCAACACAATCCTATTTGGTGCACAATTCTAGGAGTATCCAGACAACCCGAATTCCACTAGTCATATCTCCTAAAATACAGCGAATAAATGTCTGAAATTTTTATCACAATATCAGTGGGATTTCCCCTCATTGTGGAAAAAAATTCAGCACCTGATAGTGCCTAGAAGAAAAGTTATAAACAAAATGTCAGTGTGACATGTTTGAGGCTTGATTTTAGGAGCATTCAGAAGGCTGGACTCCCTCTACTCATATCTCCTAAACTATTGGGACCCAATATTTGAAATTTCTACCACATAATCAGTGGTATGTCCCCAAAATTTGGAAAAAATTTCAGCTTCTCAAAGCCTACAGAAGACGAGTTATTTCATAAATTCCAAAATGACCTATTTAAAGGTGCATTCAGGAAGGTTATCTTCCGTGTATCATAATTCCTAAAGTATGGTGAACCAATATCCAAAATTTTTACCACATTATTAGTGGGATTTACCTTAAATATGGACAAATTTTCAAATTCTAATATGGAACAAAAAAAAAATATAACAGATATGACAGAAAGGTCTAAATTTTAACCTTTGTTCTTCATTTCACCTATGATAGAGCCCATCCAATCCAAGTGTTTGAACCATGCTCTAATACCACTCTGTAACACCCTCCGAGGTGAATGTGCATATAAAAACCATAATAGGAACAGAAATACAATAAAAATATCAACCATAAAAATCATATATATATCAGTACATTTGCACATGAAAATCAAGGGAATGAATTTTTCAATAATAAATGCAATGAACCAACCGGTGATGGGACTACCACATTCCACCCAGCCATAGATTGGCTGAGCCAAGTCTCTCTTCAGCTAATCACCCCTGTGCCATATTCCAAGCATGAATGTGGGACTCATAGAATACATCAAAAAACACCAATCAATGTGGATGCCACTGAAGTTCTCCGCCTACACCATGAGGAATTTGAGTGCCTCCTAGTCTCTCAGGCTTTACCATGCATCTGCAATCTGATCCAAGGATCACTAGGCTCTACACCAAGACATAATCTGTGGGCTTTACCGTGCATTCCATCCTGGAATCACTAGACCCAACGGAGAAAAGCTCCACCTCTTGGCTTTACTGTATATCCCGCCATTCACTAGCAAGGATTCCTAGGCCCACGGAGGCACACAATTTGGCTTTCCCGCAACCCACATTCTGGTTCAGGGGTTACTAGGCCAATGGCGTCGTGCATCCTTAGTTTGGTTCAAGGACCACTACCACCATGTGTTTGTCAATTCGGAGATCCACCCCACTCAGCTTCGAATCCAATCCGGCCATTCCCCAAAAAATGCATGAGAGAACACATCTCATCAAAGCTATCAGGAAATGGCAAGGCTAGGATGAAAATATTGTCACACCTTGCAAAACCCATGCCAGGGTAGAAAAGAAACACATTCAATCCCATGCATGCCAAATCTAGCAAGGAAAATACACATGCAAGTTCATACCTACAATGAAGCATGTTGTAGCTGCTTGATCCTACCTTTCCCTACTTGATCTTTGCTTCCTCTTGCCTTCTTTGCCTTTCTTGCTCCAATGCTAAAGTGCTCCAAGAAAACTCTAAGTATCCAAGATTGAGAGAGAGAGAGAATAATTAGAGAGCTCCAAAGCTAAACTGACCAAGTCATGCCCACTGATCCTTAGAGGCCTTTTTATTAATGAGGCCTCTATTTTCTTCATTTTCCATTATTTTCTTTCAATTTCCTCCTCACACGCAACATGTGACCTTTCACCTTCCTTTTCTCCTAATTTCCATTATTTTCATAAATAAATGTGCCAAAATACTTTTTTTCCTCTTTAATTCCTTAGCCATTGCCTTTGCCAATTTCTTTAGCCATAAACAACCAAATGAACACACGCTAAGATGTCTTTCCCACCATTCATCTTGGAATACGTGTCCCATCATCCGTGGTATTTATATATTTTTTACATGGAATTTTCACCAGGGCTGTTACACATCTTTTACGAGAATGTCATTTGGATAATATACATGTTTGCGGACTTTGTACAGAAAATCATGTTACAGACAATTGTCTAACATTAAAAGAGTTGCAAGCAGGCCAATTAGAAGAAACTCAAGGATTTTATTATATGGCACCAATAAGAGCTTGGAAACAATGTTTTGCAAGTACATCTCAATAGTTTTCTCAACAAATTCCCCATAATTTTCAGTATCAAAATTCATGGAATACTCCTATTCCATGGTAGGTTTGGCCTCCTTAGCAAAACCAAAACCAACCTTCACAAATTTGGCGAGGATATGCTTATGGAGCCCAACCTCCCCAATAATTTTACCCTCAACAACAATATCGATCTTATCCTCAACAATCATAACAACAGCCATATCCTCAACAATCATTTCTATATCAGCAATTCCAGAATCCCCTTAATCAAATCCATTCCCACAACAATTAATGCCTGCACTAACTTAACCTCAGAAGCTTCATTTACCTTCTAACCTACCACCCACTAGACCAACTCAATTACCAGCTCGAGTAGCAAATCCGAGTAACAGAGCAGAGAGGCTAGCCTATAATGTGGAAGAAACGACATTATTTCCTACATATTCTATTCTTCCTATTCAATACATCCACTTGAGGCCAAGAAAAGTTCTACAAAAATATTCTCCACCAATCATAAAAGAAAAAATTGAAGAAGGAGAGCAATCTGAAAAGTCTAATCCAAAGAATCAAATTCAGAAAAAACAAAACTATTAGACTCAAACACCATCGTTCCCAAAAAGGTTAGTTGATCAAAAAACTTCAATTTCTCTTCCTGAATTTGATATCATAGATGAATTAAAGAATTCTTATGTCAAAATTCCTTTGTTGCAAGCTATCAAAGATCTTCCAATTTATACAAAACAATAAAGGAATTATGTATTAAGAAAACTGGCAGAAAGAAAAGAGATGCACCCACAATCTAGGTCATTAGCAAACTAGCTAGTCTCATGTCTGCAAAAACAATGGGAAAATATATTGATTCAGGGATACCTATGATTACCATTTCAATCAATAATTTTTCAGTTCCTAAAACTTTAATTGATCTAGGAGCTGCTATGAATATCATGACAATAGAAACTATGAATTACTTAAAATTGTCAAATATCTGACCTACTACTACAATTTTAGAACTAGCATATAGATCTAAAGTTGCACCGGAAGGTATAATTGAGGACATCATTGTTTTTTTGGATTCATGGGAATATCCTATAGACTTTCTAATCTTGCAACCAAAAACTAATCTAGGAGGCCATCCTTTAATTCTTGGCAGACCATGGTTAGCCACAACAAATGCCTTCATTGGATGCAGATCAGAAAGCATGATTATAGTACATGGAGATGAAAGGAAACATATCACACTCTATCCTCCTGATCAATCTCCTTCTTTACTATCATGGTTCGGTGATCAACAGAAAGGAACACTACCTGTTTTAAATATTAATCAAGCTTTTAATTTTAGAGAAGAAGAAGAAAATGAGGATTTAATAGACCTTTTTTATCTCAAAACCTCATATTTCTGAGTAGCTACGAATAACACAATATGAAGTTGAAAATCGTCTTCTAAATCAATGTTTTAGGAAAATTGTACTATTCAATCATTACAAAATTCATTTGAAAGAATTTTTCCTCTCAACTCAATTACCAATTCTCAAAGCAAAATCTTTGAAATCAATCTTGGAAAAAATTTAAATATTGGTAATAATCTACAATCATCACAAGAACAGCAAGTAATTGCATTATTACAGAAATATTCAAAAGCTTTTGCATGGGACTATACAGACATGCAAGGAATCCATCCAAAAACATGTATCCATCACATTTACACAGATGAAACAACAGAATTAGTAAGACAACCACAAAGAAGAATGAATACAATGATGAAGGAAATGGAGAAAGAGGAATTGCAAAAACTATTACAGTTAGGACTTATCTACCCAATCTCCTATAGTCAATAGGTTTCTCCCTCAGTTGTGGTGCCAAAGAAAAATGGCAAATGGAGAATATGTAGACTATAGGGAACTGAACAAAGCAACATTGAAAGATCATTTCCCACTACCATTTATTGATCAAGTACTAGACCCATTAGCATGGAAAAAGTTATTTCCCTTTCTTGATGGATTTAGTGTATACAATCAAATCAAGATAGCATTAGAAGATCGGGATAAAACTACATTTACTTGTCCATGGAGAACATATGCTTATAATGTTTTACCTTTCGGACTATGCAATGCACTTGCTACATTTCAAAGACCAGTCCTAGCCATCTTTGCAAATCTTATACATGAATGTGTTGAAGTTTACATGGAAGATTTTACTGTTTATGGAAGTACATTTGATGATTGCTTAAACAATCTTGAAAAAGTTCTAAAAATATGCATATAGACAAACTTATTCCTCAACAATGAGAAGTGTTTTATGATGTTAACTGAAGGGATAGTGTTGGGACACCACATTTATTCTTCTAGAATTAAGGTAGATCCAGCAAATATGCAATTCATTGTAAACTTAATGCCACCAAAAATACAGAAAGAAGTAAGAAGTTTCATGGGATATGAAGGCTACTACAGAAGATTCATTGAAAACTTCAGCAAAATAGTTTTACCCTTATTCATATTACTTGCAAAAGACATTGAGTTTCAATGGGCTACAAATTGTTAAAATGCATTTGAAAAAATGAAAGAGAAAATTTCTGTAGCACCCATTCTCAGAGCACGAAATTGGCCATTTCCATTCCACATATCCACTGATGCATCAGACACAGCTATAGGAGCATCTCTAAGACAAAAAACAAAAAAAAACAATTTAACTATGCCATTTATTTCATAAGAAAAAATTTAACTCTGGCAGAATTAAACTATACAGTAACTGAAAAATAAATGCTAGTTGTTGTGCATGCAGTCAATAAATTTAGGCATTATATAACAAGCTATCAAGTATTTATCCATACAAATCATTCAGCCATTAAATATTTAATGAATAAAATAATTACTAATGGCGGAATTATTAGCTGGCTGTTACTAATGCAAGAATTCAATATCGTTGTTTTAGATCGACCAGGAAAAGATAATCAAGTGGCAGATTTTATGTCAAAAGTTAATTCTCCTAATGATCTTATTCCAGTTTCAGATAAATTTCCTGATGAGCATCTATTTGATGTAACAGCTAAAACCCCATGATTTTCAGATGTAGCAAATTATTTATCATCTGGAATATTACCATCCCATTTCACTAGCAAGCATAAAAGAAAAATAATTAAACAGAGTGCCAGATATACTTGGGTCAATGGCAACCTCTTTTATACTAGTCCAAATATTTTGATAAGAAAATGTGTAAGATAAGATGAAATTCTTGATATTCTAAAAGCATTGCATGATGAACCATGTGGTGGCCATTTTGCAAATAAACGGACAGCATATAAGGTGCTCAAAATTGGCTATTACTGGCCAGCAATTTTCAAAGACTCAAAGACCTATTGCAAAATATGTTATCGTTGTCAAAGAACTGGAATACATGTAGTATCAGATGAGATGCCATTGAAATCACAAGTACTTATAGAACCATTTGAACAATGCGCTCTAGACTTTGTGGGACCTATTAACCCGCCTTCAAATGGAAAGAAGTACATCTTAGTATGTACAAACTATGTTACAAAATGGGTTGAAGCAAAAGCAGTGGCACAAGCAACAGAAGAAACAATGGTTTCTTTCCTCTTTGAAGAAATCTTTGTAAGATTTGGAGTTCCAAGATAGATTGTTACAGACCAGGGAACACAGTTCACTTCTAAACTTGTCTGAGATCTTACAGAAAAATACAAAATCAAACATAGAAAGTCTACTTCGTATCATCCACAAGCAAATGGACAAGTGGAATTTACTAATAAGGTTTTGGAAAACATCATGACAAAGATCGTATAAATGAACATAAAAGATTGGTCAAACAAATTAAAAGATGCATTATGGGCATACAGAATTACATGGAAAAATACTATTGGATTCAAACCATATCAACTGGTATATGGTAAAGAAGTTTTGTTACCAATCGAATTTCAAATTCATACATTCAAACTTGCAGCATAATTGGGATTGGACCTGTCAGAAGCTCAACAGCAGAGACTTATGCAGCTAAATGAACTAGATGAGATCAGAAAACAAGCAATTGAGCATACATCACTAGTACATCAACAGAGAATCAAATGGCATGATAGATTTATCAAAAACAAAAATATTTCATAATGGAGACTAGGCACTTCTTTTCGACTCCAAGTACAAAGATTTCAAAGCTAAGTTCACTACTCATTGGCTTGGGCCATGTGAAATAGAATAAATCTTTGAAAATGGAGCAGTAACGATTAAAACAATTGATGAAGCAGCAATTTCATTTATAGTTCATGGTCATAGACTCAAAGCTTATAACAAACATATCAATAAAGAAGACTTTCTGAACAGAGTCTTAGCAGAAAACAATATGGAAGTATTGGAACAACATAGTAATATCTATTCTCTATTTCCTGAAGAATAAAAATTAAAAATTAAAAAAGTTAAAAAATAATAAAAGAGTTTGGTTGTGAAAATCTAGGATACTGGCATAATACAAACTCGAACTCATATAGGAAAACCAACTTGTTTGGCCAATATTAATTCTCTTTTATGTTTTTCATTTTTATTTTTGTAGGATCATCCTCCAAAATTTAAAGACTTGAGGACAAGTCTTAAGATTAGCAAGGGGTTAAGATTCATAATAAATCAATAAACCATGCAATGGTTTAATATCAAGCAATTGTACTATAGAAGGGGCCTCAGACATTGTAATCAACATTTATCAGTAAAGTACCTGAACAAGATCAATATATAGAAGGGATCAGATTATTCATTTTCAAATCAACATCAAAGGGACATGAGAAGCAGCTACAAGCATCTATCTACATTCCAGCATTGACAAGGATTCATTTTGAAAAGGTCAAGTATCGAAAAAAGAGTTATGGTCATCAACAGAAGAAAAGCATTGTCAATGAGCTATCAAGTAAAAGGAAAGTACTGTAAGTTTAAAGCATTTTTAATGCCTTTGATTTTGAAATTTTTTCTAAGATTGATAACCTAGTTTAAAACTTGAATATGCAATACTCCTAGCCATGTATATATCATTTCACATTATCCAACATCACCCTACATAGTCATTCATTTCATCACTTAACCATACATTCACATCTCATTACTCAACCATATCATTTGAAATTTTTGACCAATATTGTTGGCCACATCTCCTTTTGAAAAAAAATTGTTGCATCATGGAAAAATTGTCTATACAACCAAAAGGATTAGTTTATGTATCTACAAAACAAGAACAAGAAGTTAGTATCATTGTAAAAATACTCAATCTTTTAAAGAAAATTTGATTTGAAATGACCTAAGATTATGGTCATTTCAAAATCAAATACATAAGTATATGATGAAAAAGGACAAAGTTGCAATGATAAAAACATGAATATGCAACATGCACATAAGTATGGTGGATAAGCAAACATAGTGCATGCAATACGAAATCATAAGCTAAAGTCCTAATGGTCATGAGTATTAAAAACTCTAATATACAAACTATGATGCAACCTTAGAGGACATAAAACAAGTGTCGAAGGAGTGTACAAAGGATAGCACGGTCATAAGTAAATGAACCATGATTCATTAACACAAGTGGCAGCCAAAATCGAAAATAGACAAGACAATTAAGCTGTGAAACGGTCAAAAACATTTCAAAGGTTTTCTTTGTGTATTCTCCTTCATCATCATAACCAAACTTAGCTCAGATTCAGAGAGAAATATTGTGCATTCACCCACAACATAAGGAAGCTCTAACCAAAGGAAAACGATGCAGAGAGTAAAGGTAACTGCGTAGGAGAGAAACCTTGTGTAGTGGAGAGATTGTGTGAAAGAACAACGTGGAGAAATTACTCCAAGCAGGACTACTAGAGTTCCTTAGGAAGTTTAATGGCCACAATGACAAAGTCACACAAGAATTCATAAAAAATTTTGAAAATGGGCAAACCAAACTGGGTGAACTTCCTATACCAATGAACCTAACTTTCCTATCTCAAGCATTGGAACTTCCTTTGATGGGAGAATCACAAAGGTTTGCATTTTAAGGAGAAAGGATGGACCTTTTTCCTGGAAAAACAAAGGAATGGGAGCTTTGATAGGACAAAAGGAATTTCAAGAGATTGCTTCAGAGAGCCATGGTCAGAATTGGTTTTGATCGTCCAAAAATATTTTACTTGTGACAATATGCACATTATAGTCTACCTTTACCATATAAAATTACCTCAACATATCAAGGGAGACTGTAAAATCAATAGTCTTTACTTCTTTTCAAAGAGCTTAACTAGAATGATAGAAAATGTCAAAAATAAAACATAAGCTAATATCTATCATTGTGGGTTATTCAATATACTTGTTAAGTATCACGCAAGGAACAAAGGGATACTTTGGAATGAGTTTTTTGCCAAACATCACTTTGAAGAACAAATAACAGGGAATGAGGAAAGGTTTGAGCAATTACGTATCACAAAAATTATCATGAATTCTCCTTTATATCCTAGGACAAAATTGAAAAAGAAACAAGATGGTGTTATGATTGAGAAAGAGAAATCATTTTTGTCCATTCTTGGGAGATCAAGAAGAAAATCACCAGAATAACCAAGCAACCAAGGGAAAGACCCAGAAATTGAGATTATTGAAACCGAGCCTCCACAAACATCAAAACAAATTGATAATATTATACAGAGATTGGAGGAGGAAGTTCAAGAAGAGCCCATATAAAAAGGATCTTATTTTGAGGATGCTTGGGTAGGAGCCACCTCATCTCATTCATATGCCAAAGAGGCAAGGGAAGAATCTAGAGAATTGCACAATGAGGAATATCTTAAGAAAATAGCAGAGTTGACAAGTGAGCTAGAGGACACCAAAATCATGGAAAGACACTTGAAGAGGGAGAACAAAATGTACAAAGAAAACAAAAAAAACATAGTCAAAGAAAACAAGAAATTGAACAAGAAAATCAAAAAGCTTGAAACTCAGAATATGCTCATTTCCAAACAAGCCTATAAATGGCTAAAGGAAAACAAGTTATGGAAATATAAATATGAAAAACAAAAAGTAAAAATTGTCATCTACAAAACAGAGGAACATGAGGGCATTGATATTCTACTTCGAGCTGCACAGGAAGAGGCTACAGTTTCAGGTACAACAGGGGCATCATCACTCAGAAGGTCCAAACGGAGGAAGCAAGCATGAGGACATGCTTGAACATCAGCAAGGGGGAGATGTTGGCCCTCAATTTTGGTCATTTTTTCCTATCCTAAACCCATTCATTTACCACCATATTCCATCCTATTTCACTTACATATGCTTCATTTTACTCTTATTTTGCATATTCAGGTAACTAAATTAAATTTTTCAATTTTTAGAATTTTTTGTAAAAATTGAGTTTTAAGAGTAAATTTGGACTGCATTAAAAATTCTCGTAATAGCTCTGTTAAAGTCATATGTGCAGGACACATGGGTGAGAGATGAGCTCATATTTGGAAAGCTTGGGAACCGCGGATGAAGGAACACCTATTGGTTCAGCCACGCTGAGCAAACATAGGCCCGGTCAACGTTGGTCAAACTTGACATGTCATTCAGAAATCCCTATTAAAAATGGGGAGAATATTATTTTTGGGGAATTTTCCTAATTTTGTGAACCAGACTTGATGAGTTCGACTTGAATGGATGTATTAGGATAGGTAAGACTATTAGAGCCATTGTAGCAAAGTTTGTTGATGATTTTCTTATTTAAACTTAGTTTATGAACCATTCATGTATGTAATTTGTATTCAGACTATTGGAGACTTTTTGATAATTTGAAGAAAAAATTCTATTGTTCTAGTTGTTGTTCATGTTGTGGATATTTTCATTAGTTAGCTGTAGCTGAGAGTTCCTTAGGTGTACAAGGCAAGGTTGGAGGGCCCCCTTACCAAGCTAAGTAAACTTTGATTAAATTAGCATAATTTTAATTTCAATATCTCTTGTTTCATATTTATGATTAAGTTATTTAGATGTGTGATGTTTTTTTTTTTATTTTTGGATGATGTTGGTTTAAAGTCAAATTTTCATATGAAAGGAAAAACAAAGATTTAAGTTAAATTCTCTTTCTATCAAGTTATGAATCATAGCTAAAATCATCATTTTTGCATTTCTTGTATTATTTCTTGAATTCCATTTTTATTTGATGCAATGGTAATGTTATTGGAATAGAACTGTGAGGAAAGACAAACAGGACCTCCTAAGTTAGGAGCATATTCTCTTGTTATCTACACATTACAAACCACTGCTTTTTAGCTTCTCTTCTTGGGGACAGTACTGTGAGGAAGGACAACCAAGACCTCCTAAGTTAGGAACCTCTTATCTTGTTTGCTGCATCTTGAACCAGAAACTTTTTAGTCTTTTAAAACTTAGAATATACTTGTAATATGCACTTCCTTTAACCTTGTAGTCTTGCCTTCCTAAATTGACTTCACCTGAAATCCATATACTTTGGACATGCTTCCAAGTCTACAAAACCAGATTGGCAAGTAAAACACGTGTGTTAGTTTACTTAGTAAATTGACCCAACAATGTATCTGTGTAGGCAGCAGCAATATTTTAGTACCAAATGCCGCTTTGAATCCTTGATACCCAACTTTGTGCGAACGGTATGAAAAATATTGGTAAACTCTGGCACGTCTTGGTCCCTTCCCTACCACAGCGTGGTCCACTTTATGTATTTATCCTCATAGCTTTTGATAGGGTAGTACTGCTCCTTGATGGAATCTCGGATTGAATTCCAAGTGGGCGTGGCTAAAAACAGTGAGCTCGTACTTTCATCCTTTTGCTCGCAGTAGGTTTCCCACCAGTCCTTGACGTGGGGGGCGGCTTTGAGAAGCGAAAAAGTGATCTTTTCCCGGCTAGAAAAATCATGAACATAAAAATATCCTTCCAACAGATTTAACCATTATCTACTGCATTTGCATCTATCTGACCCTCAAATATGGGAATGTCATAATTAACTTGTACCTTAAAGGGTGTGGCGCTTCTAGAGTAGCTGTTGGAAGTCGATGTGTCGCCCCTGGGTAGCCGCTGAAGGATTTGGGCAAAGTTGTCCATCATCGCATTCCTTTGTTGCTCGAGGGATTATTCGAGAAAGATTTTGATAGGATCACCTACCCCCTCATCTTTCTTTTCATCCACCATGGGAGGCCGTCAGGATTTGTGAGGTTGATCTTGCAAAGGTTCAACCAGATCGAGCCCTAACTCCTTATATCCCAACCTCGTTGGAGACATGCAAAGAAAAACATAAAAGAGCAAGCCGCTCTGATACCACTGATCCGGATTTAAAAAGGAACGCAACAGATTACAGATATAACCATAAATACAAAGATGCAACAAAAATAACACTTCCTTTCATTAATTAAAAGAAGTATTGAAGTATGCTTACAAACAGAATGGAAATAAGACTAGCTCGGGTGATGGTAGATTATCTCTGAGAAGAGATGTGGTGGCTACATGCCTCTAAATTGAGTTACCTTGAGTCTCAAAGGCCTATTTATTATTGAGAAACAATGGAAACCCTAAACATCCAAAAACCTAACCCAATGACATGAAGCGCCAAAATTGTGGGCTCCGTTTGGGTAAATTTGTACATCAACTTCCCGGGGTCGTAACTTTGGAATACGATCTCTGTTTGGCTATAATAATACCTCATTTTGAAGATCTCGAAAAGAAGGATGAAAAAAAAGGGGCAAGCCCAATTAACATAATTTTTGTCTCTCTATTTTCCCTGAAAACGTCATTTAGGGCCTCAAAATGGCTCCGGAAGTTCAGAACCCGAAAAACTGCCAAAAATAGTAAACTGTGGTACAATTAAGGACACTGAAAACTGAAAGAGACAATGTTGGGGGTCCAAGTGGAATAGGTGGGTGGCCACCAATATCCACTTGGATCATTCCTCCCCCCTTAGGAAGCAATGTTCCCCATTACGTTGAGTGCCTCCATGAGATGAGGAAATTTCTGTTGAACCTAGTCCCTGGTGAGATGTTCTACAATCTGTGACATGTCCAGTGATGGTGGGAAGCATGGTCGAGGGCGGTTCAAGCCAAGGAATGGAGGAATGTTGTGCTCCAAAGCATTGTTTCCCACAACCTTGGTAATGGTGTAAGGACCATATTGGAGTGGTATGGGTTTCTGATGGGCTCTTGTAAGACATTTTTTATGCAAATGCAACCAAACTTTGTCGCCCACCTGAAACATGTGTGGCACGCGATGTTGATTATGTCGCTACTTGTACTTGGAATTTTCCACAATGGAGCGACGATATATCCACCTGTTGAGTAGAGGTGCTCCGAGAGTGAGACCAAACGAATGTTTGACCTGACAGTGCAACGGTACCCCTGTGGGTGAGGGGAAGATGTCCCTGTATTCTTTCATGACCATATCCACCTGCTTTGGCTACATGGAGGAACCCTTCCTGGGGGCCATGGATGTGGATACGATATTCCGCTTACTTTGAGAGGGAACTAGAAAGAAACTAAATTTCCTAGTCTAGGAGATGATCTTACTGCATTTCTTGGCAGAGATCAAAGAGGTGGCGGTAGTTGTGGCTACCTTTGGTATCCTGTATAACGTATTACACAAAGAAATGATCACAAAGCGAGGTCTAGACTCATATACAGCATGTCGCTTCCAAAAGTATGGTTGTCCTAATAATACATCAAAAACGTCGAGAGGAGCAACATCACATAATACCTCCTTTGTGAAGGGGTTGATTTTTTAGGGAAGGTGGGACTACTAGTTGACTCAGAGATCTCATCCTTGGTGATGCCACCTGATGTTGTATGATTACAGGTGTGGTATTGTTAGTAGGCCCAGTCGCTTCACAACCTCAGCTGAAATGAGGTTCTTTTGGCTGCCACTGCCGACAATGAATTGCAGCGGCGAACCCTTCACCCACATTTGTGAGTGTAAAAGACGTTCCCCCTCCTCTGGATCATCATGCTCATTCTTCTGGATCTTGGCGGTGGAAACAATGGCGCTGGGCTCCGCATCAATAATTTACTTCCATTTGTTATTCCTCTTGTCGGGTTCTGACTCAGGGTCGAAACATGCATCTAATTCTGAAGCCTTTGACTCGGCCACTAGCGACTACTTGATCTAACACTCACATGTGTTATGAGTGGGGATCTTATCACCACTTTCCTGTGTCCTTCTTTAACTTCGTGGTGGTGTTCTTTTCTTGCAGCTTCGAGGGGTTGTCTTCAATCACCCCGCCTTGTCTTTGTCCTTTGTTCTTAGGATTCATAGATCCAAAGTCTCACTTCTTTTGTTTAAACTTCTTCTCGATCTTGACAGCATATCGTCATGTCGTGCCAAGCGAAGAGATCTCCAGGAACTCCATCTCATCCTGGATGTAAATGTGTAGGCAGCCGCGATATTTGAGTACCAAATGTCGCTCTAAATCCTTGATACCCAACTTTGTGCGAAGGGTATGAAAAATATTGGTAAACTTTGGCACGTCTTGGTCCCTTCTCTGCCGCGGTGTGGTCCACTTTATGTATTTATCCTCATAGCTTCCAACAAGGTAGTATTGCTCCTTGACGGCATCCTGGAATGAATTCCAAGTGGGTGTGGCTGAAAAAACTGAGGTCGTACTTTCATCCTTCTACTCGCAGTAGGTTTCCCACTAGTCCTTGATGTGGGGGGCGGCTTTGACAAGTGCAAAAGTGATCTTTTCTCGGTTGGAAAAATCATGAACATAAAAATATCCTTCTTGCAGATTTAACCATTTATCTATGGCATCCACATCTATCTAACCCTCAAATATTGGAATGTCAAAATTAACTTGTATCTTAAAGGGTGTGCCGCTTCCAGTAGTTGTTGGAAGTCAATGTGTCGCCCCTGGGTAGCTGCTGAAGGATCTGAGCAAAGTTGTCCATCATTGTGTGACTTTGTCGCTTGAGGGCTTCTTTGAGCAATATTTTGATAAGATCTCCCGCCCCCTTGTCTTTATTTTCATATGCCATGGGAGGTCGTCTGGATTTTTGAGGTTGATCTTCCAAAGGTTCAACCAGATCAAGCCCTCACTCCTTATATCCCGACCTCATTGGGGACATGCAAAGAAAAACAAAGAAATAGCAAGCCGCTCTAACACCGTTGACCCGAAGTTAAACAAGAATGCAACAAATTACAAATATAACCATAAATACATAGATGCAACAGAAATAACACTTCCTTTCATTAATAAAAAAAGTATTGAAGTATGCTTATAAATGGAATGGAAATAAGACTAGCTCGGGCGATGGTAGCTTATCTCTGAGAAGAGATGTGGTAGCTACATACCTTTGAATTGAGTTACATTGAGGCTCAAAGGCCTATTTATTATTGATAAACAATGGAAAAACCTAAACATCCAAAAACCTAACCCTAGGAGATGAAGCACCAAAACTGTGGGCCCTGTTTGGGTAAATTGGTACATCAACTTCCTGGGGCCGTAACTTTGGCATACGATCTCTGTTTGAATATCATAATACCCTGTTTCGAAGATCTCGAAGAGAAAGCTAAAGACAAATTGGGAGGCCAATTTGGGATGTTTTCAATCTCTCTATTTTTCCTGAAAACATCGTTTAGGGCCTCAAATTGGCTCCAAAAGTTTAGGACCCAAAAAACTGCCAAAAATACTAAATTGCACTACAATTAAGGAAACTAAAAAACTGAAAGAGACAGTGTCGGGGGTCCAAGTGGAATAGGCGGGTGGCCACCAATATCCACCTGGATCATCTTGCAACTGCTCGATGGTACGATGGCCTGATGGGTTCCAAAGGGTATAGCTCCACTGGGCCCAATTCTATCATTGGGATGGGGTTTTACCATTGGTCCCTTAGTGTTGAACTCTACCAATATACATGTGTGTTGATTCATTACACTATGTTGGTCCTGATGACTACTATAAAACATATTTCAAGGTTCTGCAAGAGAAAGGGGTAACTGCCCAAAACGACAAATCCTCCTTGGATTTTCATTACAAGGGGCAAGTCCAAAACCTTGAATCTTTGAGTATTGACCAATAACAAGTGTAGGAGCCCCAAAATACACTAGCTTCTGAAATAAGAAAGGGGCATGAACCAAATGCCAAATTCACACAATTCTCAATGTTGCACAAGTAATATTATACTCCACTAATCTCTTGCAAGAAGGTTAAACTTATTCAGAGATATGTCACTTATCAATTAACTAAACATGAACACACGAATTTACATAACTGCACAAGAAGGGTTATAGTCCATCTATTAGACATAACAAATCCTTTGAACAAGCCAAGCTTGATATTCACATATACACATATTTTCTCAAATTAATCATTAACTAAACGTTATTCAATACAATCCATACATTCATTAGCACTCATAGACATACAAGATCACATACTAGACGTGGTCTTAGCATAGAACATCATAGTTCATAACTCAAACATATAAATGTAATACACTTACGTATATATCTCAAATTGGTTAGTAACTGAAGGAGGGGCTTCCACTCTTCACCCAACCATAGGCTAACTACACTAGAACTTTGTTGCAACTAACCACTCCCAAGCTAGATCTGAAATGTATGAGGGGATGCTTGTTCAAGGAAATTCACACCAAAGGCTTGGTTTAACACTTAAGATATGGAGTCCACTGTCCAAGTGGTTTATCAACTACCCTCTAGCAGTAAGCACCATAGTGACCCACTCTTTTCTTTGAGTTTATTCATAGGGATTCACTCAAGGTCTAGATGGGGTATTGCTTAGTACAAGATTTGGATTCCACCATCATAATGGTTTATCTATAGGTTTTAACCCCGTACAGAAATTACCCAAAAAAAAACAATGTGGGAGCATAACACATAAAACACATATACACAGAGATTTTCCCCTGGATCCCAAAACCGGGACTCACAGCTTGATTTTTCATTATGTTCCTTTCAATGTTACAATACATATTTATACATGCCGAAACATACAATACCATAGACCGAAAACCATCACGTCCAAAACCATGGACCGAAAACCATTGTGTCCAAAACCATGTGCAAAAATCATGCACAAAACCAGAGGTAGGTCCACCCAACCTAACACAGGGTCCAAAACCAAAATTTTCCGAGGCATTGCCCTGGACCCCATAGAGTGGGGTTATCTACACCCCTCAAACCCCCTGTGACTCCCCCCGCTACGCAATTGGCGCAATGAAGGGGGGTCTCCGCCCCCCTTCTAACCCCCCAGTTAACTACGTGGGCTAATCGTGGAAAGAATATAACACAACCCAACATTCTCCCATTTATCTAGCCCTGCAATGCCCATTGTTTCTCTACACCAAGAGAACTTCTCAGAGCTCATAGATTTTTTCAATGCATCTACAATATTCTTGAAAGTGTCCACCTTTACCAGCAACACCCTTTTGTTTTCTATCATATCCCTCAAAAAGTGATACTGAACATCAATGTGCTTTGTCTTTGAATGATATGCAGGGTTCTTTTCCAAGAAAATTTCACTTTGGCTGTCACAGTCTATCCTTATAGCTCCCTGTACTAACCCCATATTTGAACACAATCTCTACAACCAAACTTCATCCTTGTTTTCATGAGTGGCTACCATGTATTCTGCCTCTGTAGTTGATAGTGCCACTACATATTGTTTCTTACTCATCCAACTGACTGCACCTCCAAATAGATTAAACACATACCCACTTGTAGATCTTCCCTGATCCAGATCTCTAGCCCAATATGCATCAACAAAGCCACGAATATCCAACACTTTGTCCAATCCTAGTCTTCCTTGGTAGCACAAACCATAATCATTAGTGCCACACAAATACCTGAAAACCTGCTTCACTGTTGTCCAATGCTCCTTCCTTGGTTTTGACATAAACCTGCTCAATATTCCCACTGCATGTGCAATGTCTGGTCTAGTACATACCATCGCATACATTAAGCTACAGACTGCACTTGCATATGGAACACGGAACATGTCCTCTTCCTCTTCTTGTGTCTTGAGACACTATTCAGCAGATAACTTTACACCTACAGGAATAGGAACCTTCACTGGTTTACTATCTTGCATATTAAACCTCTGCAATATTGCCTCAACATACTTCCTCTAGTTTAAGCAGAGCTTCCTCTTTGTCCGATCTCTTTTAATTTCCATGCCCAAAATATAGTTTGCAGCACCAAGATCTTTCATGTCGAATGTGGAGGACAAATGGGTCTCCAAATCCTGGATAATTTCTTTGTCATTTCCAACCAGCAACATATCATCCACATACAAGACTAGATAAATAACACAGTCACCACTTAATTTAAAATACACACAGTGATCTTCTTTGCTTCTAGTGAAGCCAAGTCCCCGTATAAAGGTATAAAATTTCTGATACCACATCCTTGGTGACTGTTTTAACCCATACAGAGACTTCTTTAACTTGCATACCAGTTCTTTCGTACCCTTCACCGCAAAGCCTTCAGGGTGCTTCATGTAGATTTCCTCTTCCAAATCCCCCTGAAGAAATGTTGTCTTCACATCCATTTGTTCTACCTCAAAATCAAAAGCAGCAGCAACAGATAAAATTAATCTAATAGAAGTTACCTTGGCAACAGGAGAAAAAGTATCACCAAAATCAATTCCTGGCACCTGGGAATAACCTTTTGCTACCAACCGAGCTTTGTATTTCTCCACCTTTCCTTCTGCATTTGTCTTCTTCTTGAACACCCATTTGCTACCAATGGCTTTCCTTCCAGCCAACAACTCCACCAAATCCCAAGCCTCATTTTTGTGCAAAGATGCCATTTCATCAACCATGGCCTCTTTCCAGAGTTTTCCATCCTCTAAATCTACTACTTCCTTCACAGTTCTGGGATCATCATCAGTAATAGATAAAGCAAAATTTGAACAGAAAGTATATGGACTATACCTTTCTGGCTGCCTCCTTTCTCGAACTGATCTTCTCACACTCGGAGTTTGTGGCTCTTCATCTTCTGATTCCTCCTCTACTGTAGAGTCCGATTCTTCCTCTTTTAGCTCAAACTCTATCTTCTCAAGTTCCTTTGGTTGGACTTCATGTTTAATAATATCTTTCACCTCTCTAAACACCACATCTCTGTTGTACACAACCTTCCTTGTTACTGGGTTCCAAAGCTTATAACCCTTTAAACCATCCTTATACCCAATAAAGATGCACTTTTTAGATTTGCTATCCAACTTGGTTCGTTTCTCCTTTGGAACATGTATATATGCATCACATCCAAATACCCTCAGATGTGGAAGAGAGGGTTTCTTACTAGTCCATACCTCTTGTGGAGTTTTATCCTCCAACGCTGATGAAGGTGATCTGTTGACTAGGTAACATGTTGTCTCCATCGCCTCTACCTAGAATTCGTGTCCTAACCTGACACCACTGAGCATGCTTCTTGACCTTTCCATCAACGTCTTGTTCATTCTTTCTGCAACTCCATTTTGTTGAGGTGTATATGGAGTAGTCTTCTGCCGTGCTATACCACACTTCTTACAGAATTCTTAAAATTCCTTACTGCAAAACTCTCCACCGTTATCTGTCCTCAACACCTTTATCTTCTTCTCTGTCTAATTTTCCACCAAAGCCTTGAATTTCTTAAACCTGTCAAAGACTTCAGATTTCTTCTTAAGGAAATATATCAATGTATTCCTTGAGAAATCATCTATAAATGATACATAGTACACAAGCTTACCCAGTTATGGAACCTTCATAGGTCCAAATACATCACTATGCACAAGCTCTAATATATGTTTCGCCCTCTTACCACCAGAGGGGAAACTCACCCGATTCTGCTTCCCATATACACAATTTTCACAGAAATCAAAATCCAGAGAGCTATTACTCATACCTTCTACCATACATTTACTATGAAGTATTCAAAGGCCCTTCTCTCCAATATGTCCAAGCCTTTGATGCCACAGCATGGTCTTCTCTCCAGAGACCACTAGATTTTCTGCTCTACTTTCAAGAACCACAGAACTATTGCACCCATAAACAATCGTGCTACCTTGCAGCTTGTATAGAGTTCCAATCTGAACTCCCCGCATCAATACCAGTGCTCCCCGGACAATCTTGCAGGTACCCTTTTCGAACACTATTTTTACACCTGCATCATCCAACTTGCTTACAGAAATCAGATTTATGGTCAATGCAGGAATATGCAGAACACCCGGAAGTGTTCTAACCCTTCCACCTTGCAACTTCAACTTTACTTTTCCGCAACCAACGATTCTATCCTTTCTATCATTCCTTAAGAAGACATCACCACCATCGTATTTCTCATACTCACAGAACCACTCTCTATGGGGAGTGAAGTGAAAGTATGCACCTAAGTTAATCAACCATGCCTCATGATCTACATGTGTACTTGAAGAAGCCAAGTACACATCCCCACTTTCATCTTAGGTGGTTTTCGCCTTTGCAGAAGGAGCATCATCATATCCCTTTCCTTTATCAGGAGCTTTATATTTACAGTCCCTTTTGTAGTTCCCTTTCTTTCCGCATTTCCAGCACACCACCTTTATAGGTTTTCTTGGAGATTTATATCTCCCTCTAGATTTAGATCTCCCACTCGATGACTTATTTTTGTTTCTGTTCTAGGACCGTCCTCGTATAGACAAGGCATCACCATTCTTGCTCTCCATATTTTTTCGTCTCATCTCCTCCATCAACAAGGATGAGACTATTTCATCAAACTTCAAGGCAGTTGCATTGCTACCTATTGCAATAACCAGACTATCCCAGGAATCTGGTAGAGAACACAACAAACTGATGCACTTATATTCATCTAAAATTTTAATATCAATAGATAATAATTGACTTACCACAGTATTAAATGCGTTCAGATGTTCTGTCACCGAGTCTCCATCTTTCATCCTCAAGTTATACAGCTTTTTTCGTAGGAACAGTTTATTCACTAGAGACTTAGATTGGTACAAAGTCCCTAACTTGTTCCACAAAGCCTTCGTCATAGCTTCCCCTGATACATTCAGAAATACTAAATCTGAGACACACAATCGTATTGTGCTCTTAGCCTTTCGATCCAACTTCTTCCATTCTTCATCGGACACTCCCGTTGGTTTAGTACCTAGATCTACCGTGATCCACTGATCTTTTTCCACCAACAAATTCTCAATCTTGAGTTTCCACAACTCAAAACTCTGACCATTAAATTCCTTGATCTCTATCTTTCCACTACTCAGTATCTTCTTTCACCCCCAGAATCGATCTCGCAGATCTCCCACAGAATAGGGTCTACCACAGTCCCAAGCAAAACCCCTCAGCAACAAATGCGTCCCCTTGAAGCCAAAACAGTGTTGATACCAAATGTAGGTTTTAACCCTGTACATAAATTACCTGCATACGAATTCTAAAATACAGAAAATAAACAATGCGGTAGCATAACACATGAAACACATATACACAGAGATTTTCCCCTGGATCCAAAAATCGGGACTACCAGCTTCATTTTTCATTATGTTCCTTTCAATGTTACAATACATATTTATACATGCCGAAGCATCCAATACCATGGACCGAAGACCATCGCGTCCAAAACCATGGGCTGAAAACCATCGCGTCCAAAACCATGGACCGAAAACTATCGTGTCCAAAACAATGTGCGAAAATCAAGAAAAAAACCATAGGTAGGTCCGCCCAACCTAACATATGGTCCAAAACCAAAATTTTCTAGGGCGTTGCCCTGGACCCCATAGAATGGGGTTATCTGCACCCCTCAAACCCCCTGTGACTCCCCCCGCTACGCAATTGGCGCAACGAAGGGGGGGCTTCGCCCCCCTTCTAACCCCCCGGTTAACTACTTGGGCTAGTCGTGGAAAGAATATAACACAACCCAACATTATCATTATCTTTTCATTTCAAGCACCATAGGGGTATGCAGTCCATTGTCTAGGTGGTTCATCAAACTACTCAACAAGCACCATAGTAACCTAGAATGCCTTGTCTATGTGGTTCATCAGTTACTCAGCAAGAACCACAATGAGCTAGAATTCCCTCTTGAGGTGGTTTATTAGCTATGCAGCAAGCACCATAGTGATTCATTCATCCACTAAAACTCCTATTGACCACACAGGCTTAGACAACATAATTCAGTAACCTAACATAGTTCACAGGGACTTCAACCAAAGTCATGAGGGTCTTGTTATCACCCCAAGAAACTCACCTAGGTTGTATACCAGTGATGCTCGAGAACATTACAAACTCAACAAAATGTTGGAAAAATAGGTGGATGAATGGAACAAATGCTGCATATTCAAGCCATATAACCACTTCTACTATGATTGACCCCAGAAATGGGTGAACACCCCCAGACTACAAGGCTTTTAACCACCGACTACTCACAGTTTTAGAGAAAATGTGATGATGGAGAAGACTGATCACACCAGCAGATGCACAGGACCCTGTGATGGCCAGCTGCAACTAGTTAAAAGGTCTGTAAATCTATTTTCTAATACACAGATAGGATGACAGCTC